>JABTXL010002812.1:2061921-2212295 GCA_025134845.1 Neodon shergylaensis
AGGTCAAAGGAAACCAGTATTGGTACACATTCTACACCTGAATGTGAACCACAGCTTTATTTATAGGCATCACATTAGATTCTAAGTCCCTTGAAAGTAGAAACATATCTCAATCATCTTTGTTTTTATTGACTTTAGTGTGCAATAATAATAATAATAAATTTCAAAATATCTTTCCAAGTATATAGCCTGAGATTCATTTGTCACTTAAACTCAGGGATATGGAATTTCCCTTAATTGTATACTCCTGTCTGGAATATATGAAGAAGAAAAAATAGAGTAATAAAAGGTATCTACAAAAATGTTATGATTTTCATCTATGCATACAGTTGGCCAAACATTCTCCTGTTTTGCATTGGAGTTTTTTCCTTCTTTCGATTGAGACAGTGTCTTAAGGTTTCTATTGCTGTGAAGAGACACCACAACCATGGCAATGCCTATAAAGGAAAGATATAATTGCACATTGCTTATAGTTTCAGAGGTTTAGTCCATTATTATGTCATGATGAGAAGTATAGCAGCCTGAAGACAGACATGGCACTGGAGAAGGAGCTGAGAGTTCTGCATTTTGATCTGTAGTGAACAGGAAGTGAACTGTCCCTCACACTGGGCATAGCTTGAGCATATGAGACCTCAAAGCCCACCCTTACAGTGGCACATTTCTTCCAACAAGGCCACACCTACTCCAACAAAGTCATACCTCCTAATAGAGTCACTCCTTAAGGCCAAATATTCAAAACCATGAATCCATGGGAGTTGTACCTATTTAAACCACCACAAACAGGATTTCATGTATCCCAGGCTAGCCTTAAAGTCACTACATACTATGTATGTAGAGGCTGGCCTTTATTCCTGTCTCTACTTCCTCAGTGTTGTGATTACAAGGATGTTACATGATAACCACCCTTTTTTGTATTTGTGTTCACATAGTAATATGAAAAACATAATTGAGACTTGTTACTAATTTTTGAAAAAGGAAAACCTATTAAACATGGGTTTGTTGACTTAATTAAGCTTAACACTTATTTTAAGACTATTGCCAAATAAACTGGATAATTAGATCTGTTCCTAAAGTAAGTTTCCTATAGAAAGATAATTTTTGTCATTATTTGATCAAATAACTTAGTATATACAAATGATTTTTATGCATTGAAAAAACAATTTGAATATCTAATTAAACCATTATACTATAGTTCATTCTGGGCACAGTTTTCTTTGCAATTAATGTGGCCAGACTAGGTAAACAGAATTAGAACCCACAGAGTAGAACTTACCAGAAGTCATTAAAATTTCCTGATGCAATATGAAGAGGAAGCAGCCCTGACACTGGTACACAGGAGTTTGTTGTTTTCTTCCAATCTGATCATCTCTCTGGGGCATCGGGGAGAGAGAGAGGCCTGTAAGCCTGGGGAAGCTCTGAAGGTTATAAAATGCCCTGAGGACACTCAGGAGGCTATGTAAGCAGTAGACAATCACTGGGGAAAAAAAGATTGTCTAGCGTGGACTTGATTAATAGTTGGTCAGGGCGATTCAGCAATTCAGATTTGTGATTCATCAGTCATGTTGCATGGGCTTTGTGGTAATGAGGCTACCTGAGCCACCCACGCATTTAAAGTCACCCTTCACCCGTGGTCTTATAGCAACTCTTCAGACATGCTCCAATAAGTCACCCCAGAACACCCATTGGTTCACTAGTCTGCGCTGGAGGGGATTTGTCTCTTTGATCTGCTGTCAGTACCCAGTCTGGTGTAAACAGACATTTGTTCCCATCTCCCAAGAGGACGTCACCAACGGAGCGTCTCATGTGGGTATTAATGATAACCTTCAAACCATCTGAAAACAAGCGTTTCTGTAAAGAGATCGCATGGAGACCACAGCTGCAGCTTTGAACCTGCGCCCTGCAACTGGGACGTCAAAACATTCAAATCATTGGGACTATAAACTATAATTCAAATTCTGGAATCTGAAAGCTTTGTGTGACTCTAAACACCCATTCTTTGTAAGTTTGGAAGGTCCCTTAGATTGACAGACATTTTATTTCCATACATCAGAAGAAAACCTGTGACACAGACACTCCCCAGGAGAGGTGTGCAAAGAGGAGGGCACGGTGTTCCCAGACGCCCAGACGTGCAACTCAGCTATGGAAGTGCCGAGGATTCTTAACTGCATATCGTGTTATCAAAGAAGGAATATTGATGGGGTGATAGCAACAGGACCACAGAAAAATATAAAATGCGACCTAAAAATACCAAGTTGAAAAAGCAGCTTATTTACAATAAATAAGTAGTTATAGCTGGAATTTGAATTCTAGAGAAATTACTTGAAAAAATCTTGATGAAGGTTTATTATAGAAAAGTCTCATATGGTCTTATGAACTGATTTTATGATACTCAGTGGTATTAAAAGACATTGATTATACCACTCTCAGTAATATGATGTTCGATGACCACAAAAATGCTAAACCATGCACTCAGAAAATTAGACTCACCAGGTATTAGTTTCCAAATGATCTGTATAAATATGGAAATTTTAATTTTCAAAACACACAGTTGGGCTGGGGATGTGGCTCGGTGGGGAAAGGCCTGCTGTGAAAACATGAGAATAAGTCTGGATGCACAGAACCCATATATAAAACAGAGTGGGACATGCTGGGGGATGGAGATGAGAATACCTACAGTTTGCTAGCACCCAGTCCAGCAGAGTCAGTGCCGTGGGTTCAGTGAGAGTCTCCCCAAGATAAGGTGGAAAACAGTAAAAGAAGACTTCTGGTCTCCACATGTGCCATCCGTGCATCCATACATGTGTACTCACATGCATTTGACCATGCATATATGCATACATGGCACAGTCACATACAAACAAATGTTACAGGATATTTGATCACAGTGTCAACCCCGACATTGGGCTATTTCCCATAAAATCAACCATAGATCAAGAGGCAGAGCAAGCAACCAGTTGACTGAAATTAACCATATATGGTGAGGGGACTTGGGAGGTCAGAGAAAGAAAGACATGGGAAGTAGAAGGGTTGGAGAAGTTTTGTTTCAGATGAGCTAGGAGAAAGCTCTAAGACACCAGCAGAGGAGGAAGGTCAGCAGGCTGCTTTCTCTGCCTTTCTGAACTAACAGATTTTCACTCAAGCATATGATTCCTGAGTCTTTACTGGTATAATGAAATGATAGGGACTTAATTAAAACAACATTTGTCTCCCTGTGTGGAGGCGGCTGAGGTGGTGGCAGCATCTCCTAGGGCCACAGCCTTGGTCTCAGCAGTGAGGCAGCAGGGGCTGCAGAGGTGCAGTCAGCAGCTGAGGCAGCGATAGGATCAGATGCAGCTGCTGTGCCTCAGATAAATACCATTAAATAATTAGATTAAAGCACAAATGCAGGTAATTTGGGAAGAGCTTGTTCAATCCTAGAGGTAGGGGCTGGAGATAGCTCTGCAGTTAAGAGCGCTTGCTGCTCTTGCAGAGGACCTGGGTTCAGTTCCCAGCACCCACATGACAAACATTTGTAACAAGTTCCAGAAGATCTCGTGCCCTCTTCTGGCCTCTTTGGGTGCCAGGCAGAACATGCAGTACACATATATGTATGCCAACAAAGCATAAATAAAATAAATAAATCTAAAAATTAAACCCAAGGTCAGTTACTATTGAAACTTTTGGAAGCTTGGCTTACTATATATTTTTAAGATATATACTTTCCAATGCTGTGGTTTAAAAAGGGATTCAGAACTACTGACATTTTCCAAGTACTGGTAAAGTTTGATCTCATATGACCTTGTATTTTCAGCTTTAGCTACACTCTGAGATGAGCCAGGCTCTGTGTTTTACATCTGACCTCCTGATGCAGATTAGCTAGCAAACTCAGGAAGTATTCTCTTTACACTGAAAACCAGATGGACAGTGCTTAAAATTCATGACATCAATCTATAAAGAATCTCCTGCTTCATGTACCACACCAACCCTCTCGCCACCTTCATGAGGAAACAAGGCGTTTGACTCAAGCTCTCCTCTCTATCCACATGTTCATGAGGTCAGCCTTGGTCACAGCATGTAGATGGAAACTTCTACCAAGGCCACTGAGATGTGACATTAATTAAGAAAGAAAAAATAGAGCATGGAGGGAAAGATATTCCACCTGACTTGGTGTTAGCCCCATTTAGCTGAGGCCTCTGCCTCCTGATTAAAGCATGAGCTCAGACCCACCTGCCACATTTGTATACTGTGGAGCCATCTGCATGCATGCTGTAGCGCCTTTTCCTCAGCAACGGTTCCAATGGCCGTCTTTCTGACAGGTGATACCTGCTCACTAGGACTCCATCTTAAGCACTGGGCAACTAAAAACTTGAAGTGTCTATACACTTTGCCTTTGGCTTTATTGAAAATGATATGGAAGACTAGGGTTGTAGTTATGGTTTCTCTTGCTGTGAAGAGACACCATGACCATGCCAACTCAGTTTCAGAAGTTTAGTCCATTATCATCACGGTGGGACATGGCAGCGTGCAATCAGGCATGGCGCCCGAGAAGGAGCTCTGAGTCCCACATCTTTATTCACAGGCAACAGGAAGTGAGCTGAACTAGGTGTAGTTTGAGCATAGGTGACCTCAAAGCCTGTCCCCACAGTGACACACTTCCTCCAACAAGACCACACTTACTAATAAGTGCCATTTCATACAAGAGTATGGGGCTTAGTTACATTCAGACTACCACACTGGGCTCCCTTGTGCTTTGATTCTTTAAGGATTGGACAAATTCCCTCCACCAGTAAGACTCATTTCTGTGAACAGCCAACAAAATCGTCTTGAGTGGAATTATTCTTTGGAAAATGTTTTTATTTTTTTCCTCCAAGCCTCTGTCTCTCTATCTCAGTCTGTCTCGGTCTCTCTGTATGTCTCTTAGATTCTTTCTCCTCTCCTCTCCTCTCTCCCCTCTCCTTTTACCTCTCTTCTCTCCCACCCAAGTCACTGTGCTATACACAAAGATTGCTCACTACCATTTCGCGTCCTCCTTTTAGATCCACAGGGGAAATTACTCCCTTGTCCCCTCTGTTAAAATTTGTGAGCAACAGTGTGACATCTCCCAGTAAGGAATGTAATTCCAGAAACAGGTCTGTTCACAGAGTGTCCCTGACCAAACTGTAATGTCATTACCGTTCCTACACTTTGAATGACAAACTCATTTCCAGGGAGGGCTAGGACAGGATTCTCATTTCCACCCTTTGAGTCATGTGTGTTTCCTAAGACAACTTGCTGCCTGGGGTTATGTCGCACCCCGAAAAAAAATGTTCACTTTAAGGTACACCCATAATTTTTCAAAACAAATGCTATGCCTTCAATGGGTTTATTTTGCATTTTTCATTAACATGAAATGCAGTGTGCTACTCTAGCGAAGTTAAGGCCTTATCTAAGTGGATTGAATATAAGCTAATACTGTTTGTTTTTCAACAATAGTAAACATTTGGCTATTTTTCCCTTTGAGAAAACATGGTGATGATGAGATCCTAAGCTGTGACAACTGAGGTCAGGAGGTTAGACTGGGGAATGTGATTAGGCAAACATTCAGAAGGTTTGGAATATTCTGTTCTGTTTTTATTGATAGTGCTGTGCTTGAGAAAGCCAAGCTTCCTATGTTGTCATCTTATCAGCCATAAGTAAGAACATTAACTACATTGCAAGATTTGTTTATTACTTTCCTTTTATACTCATTAAAACACACTGTATTGAACAAAACATCCTATAAACATTTAGTAGCACTGTTACTCTCATCCATTCATTTCTCTTTCTTTATTCAAAACTCCATTGATTCTTATTTTATATAGGACCCCAAATGATAAACTTGTATTTTACATCAGCAGCACTGGGGTCAATATCATAAAGTGCCAGCACTTGGTCAACGATTCATTGGCTCCTCTTGTCTAAATCAAGTGACCAGACACTGCTGAATAAATCTATTTAACAAACCAAGATGCAGGATACTGTGTGCAAATGGTTCTTACAAACCATACTGAGATCATGCCATTTCTTACATGCTCGACCCAGTCATTTTAAACATTCCTGAGTCTCCTAAAACTCTGATGCCCCTACTAGAATAATCTAGCCATACAAACATATATTCCTGTTCCCATTGATAACCTTATCTTTTACTTCCCAGAGGAAATATCATCCAGCAAAAATGCATTAAGTAGCTATTAAATATCAGTTATTATTCTTGGCTCGGGTGACAGGGTAATTCAGTGGGTATTTAATATTCCCATTTTCTGGTCTTTATCTAAAGGAACCGTCAGATGATACACATGTGAATATAATTGAAGTGACTTAAATAGAACATAAACTGAGATAGATGGTATACTTTGAGGATAAGCATGGATTGATGAGTGTGATAAATTCAGATATGATGTGTTATGAAGACAATAAAACAAGATAATCAGATAGTGACAGGGTGCCATATATACAATGATCAATAAAGGCTCTGCTCAGGAGTCAGCCATAGCAATGAGGCAAAAGCGACTGATTACCTGGATGTCAGGACTCCCTTCTCAGTAATAAAATGTTGTCTTTAGTAGACAAATGACCACCAAGTAACGTAACACTCTTCCTTCACTCTCCCACAGCTATATGTTGCTCTATGATGAAGTTGCCATAAAAAGTTACCATTAAAAGGTTCCGTGTAGTTCTGCCAGGGGATCCTCTTAAAACAGAATGGATGAGTCCCTTTCTAGTGTTTTCTCCTCCTTCCTAGATTATACTGTAATTATATTTCATCTGGTCTCAGTGTATTCTCTTATCAGAGGGTTTGATGATTTCAGCTACAAATTCTCAAGATATGAGACTGCATACATGGCTCAGTCTCACATGATGCTACTGAAGAAAGAACCAAAGGGGAGAAAAAAGGATTCTTCTGTGCATAAAGTTCTCAGAGCTGTTCACCTACCATGAGCTACAAACTAGTCTCCTGCTTTTTCTCTTCATAATGAATTTCCACATACTGAAATAACTAAACTTTTATACTAAAATAACTTCAATTTTAAACATTAGCAATGATAGAAGATTGTCTGAAGTAATGCTCCCAATATGCCTGTGAGAAAGGACACCACATATTCTATGCAGAAAGGATTGTAGGAAGCAGAAGAGTGTCTGACGGAAACCATGGCAATTGCTGTTGTGTGATGTGATGGTAGCTGCTGAAGCAGCAGAGTGTTGATGTTTTAAACATACAGAAGAAAAGCCAACAGAACTTCTGAGTTGTGGTAGGGATGGCGAATGGCAAAGAGATGCACCGAAGATGACTCCTAAACTGTCGGCCAAGCCAGCTGGGTAGATTTATTGCAATTGGTGAAAGATAAAATCAATATTGGCTACTTCTCTCTTGTTGCAACTAAGTTCCTGACAAAAGGTAACTGAAAGAAGTCTGAGGCTGCAGCCCATCCTGATGGGGAACACATGGCAGGAAGAGAGACTGTAACTATGGCAGAAGAGCACAAGGCAGTGTCAGCAGGCAGGAGACAGAGAAACGAATACTGACATGCGGCTGGCTTTTAGCTAGCTTTCTCTTGAGTTTTGTTTGTTGATTTGCTTCCTTGTTCTAAGGTCCAGGAGCATGAGTTGGACCCAGCCAATCACATTCAGAATGGGCCTTCCCCTCCTTGCTAAAGCATCTCTTGAAACACCCTAATGGGCATGCTCAGGATGCTTCCAGATGAATCTAAGTGCTGTCGAGTTAACAAGCAAGATTTAGCATCACAGTGTTCTCAGGGAAGGTGCCCTCACCACATGTGTTCTTTGTAAATCTCTCCCTCACCAATACACTGTTTTTTCACGCTCTACTCCAGCCTCTAGGACTCAATTCAAACATGATTCACTCTGGGAAGACTTCTCCAATCCTCTTTTCTGAACCAGAACTCCTTGGTTTTCCCAATGCAGCTGTATAAGTTTCTTATAAGCAATTATTATATCATGATAAATGTACTAACTTGTTTATTCCTATCATTAAAATTAAGTACTAAAACGAATATGTCGTTCATCTTTGTACATGCAGGACTCGTAACCCCAGCTACTTAGCTAAGGAAATGAAGTGAAGATGGTATTTGAGGTATCCTAAAGGCAGGCTATTTAGTCTCAGAAGGGTGTTTACCTTCTTAAAATGTTAAATAAACAGAAGTATCTATATTAAAATCCTCCTTGTATTTTCTTATTGCTTATCATAAAAAATTCAGGTGTTTAATGGCTTTCCATGATAAAGAGTCCATAAAACTAAGCAAGGTTGGAGCCACAGAGATTACTCAGTGGTAAAGAGAGCTCTCTGTTCTTAGAGAAGACCCAGGTTCTGTTCCCAGTACCTATATGGCAGCTCACAACTATGGGTAAATGCAGTTGTGCGGGATCCTACATTCTCCTAAAGGGCACCAAAGATGCGCATGTTGCACATATGTACATACAGGCACTCATGTATAGATACATAAACATGAACACATGTGAGAGAATGAGTAAGGTTGTGGGGTACAGAACAGCATCATTCCGAGCTGTGGGAAGCACAGCTGCGGAATGGTGGGCATCAGTCCTTCATCCCCTGGCAAGGGTCCCTCAGTAGTCACAGTGACTTCCCTGGACCAAGTGTGGCTTTAGAAGCTCTGGTGTGCAGTCAGGCACATAGGATCAGAGGTTGCACAGAAAACAAAACTATTTCCCCCTTATTCTGTTTCTTTTGTGTTTTTAAACAGGAAGTCATTCAGCAAAGACTGGCTTCACATTGATTTTGTAGCCAAGGGTAACCTTGAACTCCTGTTACTCCTGCCTTTGCTATGTAGGTATAGGGACAATAGGCATATACCACCATGCTCACCACTATAATAGCCTTTCTATTCCTGTGTTAGGTGATAATAACATCCTAGATAAATCATGTAAATTACAAATGGGCAGATGGAGATTAGCATGCTAAGGAAGGCATATGGACTTCGGGAAAAGCAGCCCCATGGCCATCGGTCAGACAGAACAGGAAGCCTGGAAAGAAAAAGGGACAGAGAACAAGGGCAAATTAGAGGAGTTCCTAAGTGTGGCATAGTCCAGTACTTTCTCATAAACACAGTGACCCTTCTCCAGCCCTCACATCCATCTATATGTGTGTTAGCATAACTCTTGATACAACCAGTGAGCTGCTGACAGAGCTGACTTCAGAGGCAAAGTCAGATCCTCAAGAATCTGAAATCTGCTGTTTGGAAATACAGGTTAGGTTGTGATATACAAGTGAAGTCACAGTAGCAGAGCTCAAGTTCCCCTGTAAGGTAGCATTGCTGTGTCATCAATGCTGGGGCTTCTTGACGGCAACTACCTCAGTGTCACCATGTGAATCCTGTGTCACTTTTGATACTAGTAAATGTATAGTCTAAAACTATCAGGAGTGTATGTTAGTAAAAGTGAAAGACCCCCGCCCCAGTCACATTGTATAAACCTAGCTTAACTGCTGTAATGCCATTTTGCAAGGCTTTCACACAAACAAGTATCAGTTCAGGGCAAGGTTAGTACTCTTAGGTTGCTGCACAGGATGTCTTCGCTACACAGGATATCTGTGGTCGGCCCTTTGGTTTAGGAGGGGAGCAGAGAAGTTCTGAGTAAAACCACAAGCTCCCTAAGATAGAGCCAAGGCAGTTATTATCTTGTTATTATGTACCGGAAAGAGTTCCTCGTTGGGTGAACTCCTGGCCTCAATCGAACTGACCAATGAAATCCCTGTAACCATGCATCTTGCTTCTGTACGCTGCTTCTGCCACCCTTTTTCCTATAAAAGGACCCCCTCCCCAGCCTGAGGTGCACAAGTCCTCCGAAAGACTTTGCCGCCCACAGGTTCCTGTGTGTACTCAATAAACCTCTTGCAGTTTGCATCCGTGGTCTTGGCTGGATCTTTGGGTTAGGGGTCTCCTCCTGAGGGAAAGTCCTCCTCGGGGGTCTTTCAAAAGGATGTTCCTTAATGTCCCCCTGTTGCATGAATTCTAATTGGTCTTAATACTAAAAGCCCAGAGTCAAATATTAAGGGATAAAAGCTGAAAGATGAGAAAAGCAGAGCAGCCGGCCACTCGTTTATACCTCTATGAAATCCTTAGACTGCATGGTGTATCCTGTCTCTATAAGTCCTCAGACTGAAGGCCGTCTCTATGAAACCTCAGACTGAATCCTGAGCTCATGTCTCCTCCTTCCTTATATTCCTCTTTCTGCCCAGCCATATCACTTCCTGTTTCCACCTTCCTAGTGTTGGAATTAAAGGTGTGATCCACCACCACTTGGCTCTGTTTCTCTTTTAGACTGATTCAGTCAAAAGCAGCTCAGTGTGGTCTTGAACTCACAAAGGTTCATCTGCCTCTGTCTCTCGAGTGTTGTAATTAATGATGTGTGTCACCACTGCTTGTTCTCTATGGCTAACTAGTGTGGCCAGCTGCACTCTGATCTTCAGGCAAGCTTTATTTGTTAAAGCACAAACAAATATCACCACCTTCCCCAAACACACCACCTTCCCCAACACACGTCCCCTTGAACAGTGAGAAAATGTTAACCCAGGGAACTTCCACTGAGGCAAGCACCAGAAGTAAAGCTTCGTAAGCAGGCATGAGTGGACAGGATGAGAGGTGATGTCTGCAGAGAGAACTTTGGATAGGGATAAATAATGAAGGTAAAGGTGGCAAAATAGTTTGTAACATGGATGGAGCCAATAGAAGGTAGATGAGAGGGAGTGATTCTGAACACGCTACCTGAAGGCCTCCTTGGTATCAGATTATAGGGCAGATGAACTAGAAAATACTTGAGAGTGTTTAAGGCAAAGGTGCCATTGATATAGTGTCTGTCATGAAAATTAGACAAAGAGGTAGAGGGAAGGGAGGGAGAATAAAGTGGAAGCTGCAGCTGTCTCCATTATTATTCACCGTAGGTGCCCAAGATGTTGTCTAAAAAGAGACAATACTGGGGATATGGCATAAAGAAAATACTAAACTCATAAGGACCACAAGAACCGAAGTATACACCATCCTAAAATTAAAGAAAAATATAACGAGAGGAACCTTCTAACATGAAACTGTAGAGGTTAAGTGTGTGTGCATGCACATAGCCAGATAGTGCAAATTAGAATTTCTAATATCTTATTAATAAATATGAATGTAATTGACTATATTAGAAAGATAACAAAGTGTTTAGACGCTCAACAAATTTATATTTAACTGCTTGCTAAATATAAGAGACTGAAAACAAAATGATTCAGGAAAATTAAAAGTAGAATAATTGGCAAAGGTTTATTAATAAAATGAAAATGAAAAATTAACGTTGTGATTTTATATTAGAAAATAAGACAGTATGTAACCCAACCAGCAAACTATAAATTAGAGAATAAAGGTCAGAGGGATTACTGGTGACTGGAAAGAGTGCTGGGGGCCATGCTACACAGGGAGAATGGGAAGAAAGCAAAGAGGGGCAGGCGAATGGCCAGTTCATTCACAGTGTTGGCATGGATGGGATTTTCACAGAGAATACTGACCTGTGCAATTTATATGTACTGGTCATTATAATAACAAAAAGGAAACATGCAAAGCAGATGAGTTTATGTTTAAGAGATGATAATTTGAACTAGAGTCATTAAAATAAGTTCCTGAGTTTCCCCTAACACTGTGTCCTGGCCCCATGAGTCTGCAAAGGAGCTCTTTAGTGCAGAGAGCATTGACGGAGAGAAGAAAACATGATCTATCCAGAACACTCCTGACAGAAAAAGAAGATGGGCTCAGAGGCTCGTGGCTCATGTCAATGGGATCCTGTCCTTTGTGAAGTGATACAGACCAAAAAGACACACTATAAATGATGAAAATCCTAGGCTCTGCTTTAGAATCATTGCCTGACATGTTCAAAGCCATATGTTCAACCCCCAGAACAGAAAGGAAGGCAAATGAAGAAGGAAGCAAATAAAATCTAGGCAAATATTTATTGCATAAATAAAAATATTTAAATGAATGAGGTGAGAGACACAGTGTCTTTCCAAATAATCCTTTGTATTGCAAATAACAGGACTTAGGATGCTAATCTTTGTCAGCACCTGGATGGCATACAGGGTCACCACTGGAAAAAAATCTCTAGGCACATATAGAATGAATTTTTAACTTGGTTAGTTGAGGTAGGAAGACCCACTGTAAATATGTTGCACATGATGGGTTCCTGGACTGCAGAAAACACAGAGAGCAAGTGGAGCACCAGCCTCTATTCCCCTCTGCTTCCTGACTGTGGAGGAAATGTGAGCAGGTACCTCATTCTCTGTCCTGCCTCCCCGCCCCCCCCACACACGATAGACTATACCTTCAAACTGAAAGACCCTAGGGTTCAGGGAAGGATCCCCCAGACTCAATAAGCCATGCCAATGGATGCAAACAGCAAGAGGATTCTTTAATGTTGAAGGCACCAACGGGGGACTCACTACTCCAGTGAGACTGAGCCGCCCCCTTTTGGTATTTTTCCAGCAAACATTTATAGGGTCTCAGGGTTACATAACAGGGAAACATAGCAACAGCAATATCATTGGTCAACTCAAATTAACATAGGGAGGAGATCAACATCAGGACAAAAACAAGTCTAACAGGATAAAAAACAGATCAGTTTTCAGCCAGTTTTTGCCTCCCTGAGCTTTGATATACAAAGGACTGGATGTTTTTCTCAAGACTGCTCCTGTTACTCACAGATGTCCTGTTTTGCCCCCGTGGCAGGTGCAGCTGGTCTCAAGGCTGCTTCTGCCACTCATAGATATCCTGTTTTGCCCTGGCCTAGTAGATCATGAAAACATCTTAAGTTGGGGACTAGGATTGGAGTCTTTCCAAACCATGATCCAAAACAAATCCTTGAACTGCTTCCATCAGGCATGTTATCATACTGACCACACACCCAACACATTCACACCCCAAAGCCTTCCTCTGAAAACTAAACAAGTAAATGTTAGTGGGATGACATTTTCACACTAGTACATGAACAATTCTATTCTTTACTTTAAAACCATAGTAGCTCTGTACAAAATGTGGAATCTGAAAATGATTTTACCGCCTTTGTTATTAGCAGGGACCCTGGCATGATCTTTAGTGTCAGGAGTTGCCACACAACATGCTCTTGGGGAAGAGGGTGACAGGGAAACAAGGCTGTTACCACCTAAAACTGATGGCAGAGATTCACATCAGCAGAAGGGGTTTGGTCAAGAGTTTGATATGAAACCTGGCCATTCAGGAACATCTGTGAGCTGTCTTTAAAGGGGATGGGTATGAGTCATTACGTGGGTGCCACCTCTGAACCTTATGTGTCTTGCAAGGGATAAGTACAAGACAACTGAGGCAGATCATCTTCCTAAAAACACTCTTCTGGTCAAGTGGCTTAGCTGTTTTACATACACAGCCCGAAAAAGAATACAGAGGCATAAAAGCAGTTCTATTTCTCCAACATCAAACAGGCTCCAAGTGACAGCAACAGTTTGTAATATTGGACTTTACCTGAGCCATGTAATAAGAAGAGATTGAGTAAGCACTATAGTGTGGGCTGTATCAGTGGAATCAGACTTGGTAGTGAGGCAAGAAGTTTTAAAGAAAAAATACAATTGGTTAAAAAGATAGGGGCTTAATTCTGTGGGTTGAAACAACACAATAATTCACATTTTCTTTTGAAGTGGTTAAAAGAGCAAAGGAAGGAAGGAAGGAAGGAAGGAAGGAAAGAAGGAAGGAAGGAAGGAAGGAAGGAAGGAAGGAAGGAAGGAAGGAAGGAAGGAAGGGAATTCAGCAAAGCATGGGTCATGGTCAGAGTGTGGGAGAGGTGTTTGTGGGGGATCTCATACTGCTGTCCTTATTTTGTTAATCTTGAGAGTTTTTAGAGTCAATGTATCTAATGCAAAGAATCTAAAGGAAACGCTACTTGTTTATTTAAAATCTTATACTTATTAGACATGAAGAAAGATCCTATGAAACACACAGCTGCAGTTGGAGGGGAAAATGCTGTTTTGAAAAGTGAAAGCAGGCACATAGCCATTTTTTAAACTTTACTCAAATGACATAGCCACTCCTGATCTCTGTAAATAGAAATTGTTAAATAAAAATGTGCTCCGAGGCAACCTATACTTATTATGATGTCTACTAAGACCAAGGAGACAAAATTCTACCGAAATACACATTCTAAGGTGGCTTTTCTTTCTTCTTGGGTCTTACAGAAGGAAGGTTGATCAGTTTCTGTTTTTCTGCATTTTTTTTCTGCTGAATTTATTTATGTTTATTTGTTGCCAAGACCTATGCTGTGGACAAAAAGCTCTTGGGGAGGATTTAGGCTTTAATGCCAGCAAATGGAATCATGGAGGGTGAAGTTGATCTAGCATTTGGTTTGTAAGAAATGTTGAGCCCAGTAATCCCGCAGTGTTCTGGAAAGGCCTGGTGGCAGAGTGTGTCTTCCCATCTGTTCACAATCAAAACTAAATCACAGGATTAGTGTGCCTAGCAACAAACAGTGGAGTATAAGGTTTGTGGAAAATCAGAGATATGTGATCTGTACAATTGAATGCCACTTACTTCCCACAACTATTCTGGCCTGCCAGATTGAGCATGGAGAGATCACAGCAAGCCAGATAGGAAAATCAGTGTAACTGGACTTTGTAACCCACTAGCCTCCTAGGCCCTCTCTCCATTCTGCAGGGCATCCACGCTGCTCTCTTCTTCCAAGCCAAAGGCATGCTTTATTGTTCTGTTTGCACTATGACAACATCAAAGTGATGAACATACACCCTACTATGCACCCATAACCTTATGAACTAAAGCATCCTTGGGATGCAGATGTCTGAAATCAATAATTCATTATCCACAACAGGGCAGCTTGGCAGGTGAACACCAATAGCTCGCAGGTGTTCTAAACAGCAGAGGGGAAACCAGCCAGCCGAGAATGGCTGACTGTTTGAGAGCACAGCCATGTCCTAGTTCTTTACGTGAACATTACAATTGGTCTCCACCACCCTGACAGGGAGACGCTCCCTCATCTCCATCAGTGTGAGAAACTGAGGCACAGAAGAGAAAACCAGCTTACGATAGCCACACAATAAGTTTGTGTTTGGACAATGGGGGTCTGATCAATGACTTTGAGCCCGGGGTTTCCAGGGAACTGGCAATATGAAAGGCATTGAACTCTGGACTGAGCTCCTCTGCCTCTGGAGTATGTTTCTGTTTGAGTGGTTATTTCGCTATTTGCTTTAGCTCAATTAATTTTGTTGAATAGATCATCTTGGTGGTCTGCAGCCTTTGATACACCCATCAGTCATAAACTACCTTCCTTTCCTCTCCCTCTCTCCCCCATTCTCTCTTTCTCATTCTCCCTAATCTGGCATATTGCATAGTATATGTGAAGGTGTTCATATGTGTGTGTACCTGTGTGGGTGTGAACTTGTCTGTGCACCTGAGTGTGCACATGGGCATCTGAAGGGCAGAGGCTGACTCCAGGTTTCTTCACTGGTCACTTCCTGTGTTTTTTTTTGAGACAGTCTCTCACTGAGCCTAGAGCACAACAGTTAGGTGAGCTGAGTGCCCAATTATCCCCTACATGTCTGCACCATCCACAGTATGGGGGCTATGGACCAGTGCCACTGCTTCTAACTTCTCCATAGGTGCTGTGGTTCCAACCTCAGGTAGATCCTCATGACTGTACAGCAGACACTTTACTTACTGAGCCATTTTTCCAGCCCTGCTTTTTTCTTTTAGGTTGACTTTTTGAACTTTGCCCCCAGCTCAATATATACCACCACATATTAGTTGGTCAACTTTTGTGTACTACCTTGAGATGTGGGGGAACTTAGAGACTGCCTCATAATTCAGGAACTTTATAGTTTCATTGAGCTTCCAACCAGGAACCAACAATTCACTTGTTTCCTGTCCAGTTGTTCCTCAGGATGAAGATTTGGCTCATGCCCTGGGTCTTCCAGACCTCCAGGGAAAGGGTGATTGTACTGAAGTGTGACTTCCTAAGGGTCACTCTGGATCAGAGCATTGCATTGTTCAGCTAGTGTCTAGCTAGATGCCATACTTGAGCTTCTTCACCTGGTAGGTAGCCTCTTCTTGCTGACTGGTCTATGTTCTTTGAGGATGGCTTCAAGTCGCACTGGACCCTTCTCTAAGTGCTCCAGACCAGATGTAACTTGGTGTATGGTAGACTGCTCACATCTCATGGTTGAATACAATTTCAAAAGGTTCTTCATAGACATCTCTTTTGCTGATAAATTTCTGGCTGTTCTTCCATTTTTACTTATACTGGAATGGATCTCACTGTTGCATCTTCAAAAACTGCCAAGATAATCCCCATAGTAGTGTCTCTACGATGACAGAGTCTGTTCCTTAGAAAGAGCCATGGTACCCAGAGCTGGAGATAGAATGGTACCTTACCACCCCTAGAAGAATGCCCTTGGTTGGCCCTTGACAGGGAGTATTGCAGCTCTCTTGACACCTCAGCTTGAATATTTAAAAAAGATACATCATTTAAAGTATAAACACAAAATGTAAGCTCCATGGACCAATGAAATGACTGTCATCAAAACTGCAATTGTGTCTTAAATCTGTACCAAGTGACTCAGAGGGAACCAGGGCCGAATCTAGACAAGAGAGGATGCTGCACTCTGTCTTTGGCATTAACCTTCTGAAAATTGAGTCCCAGGACATTATCCATCTTATCTTCAGCAGACAAGTGTTTGCAAACAGAAAGCTGGTGTGGTGTGAGGGTCATCCCGGTACCCTTGACTATGCCACCTCATTTGAAACTCTTGTAACATGACTTTGGAGGGCAGATGTCTGACACACCTGTATAGCAGGGCCAGCCATATCTTGTCAATGATTCCCACAGCAGGGAGCCTGTGTATAAACTTGCATATCTCAGAGCTATGGAGACTCAGGTGAAGGGCAGAGCACATCTTGGCCCAGTTACCTCCGTATCTCATTCTTCCCATTGAGAAGAAACGGTGGTTCTGGCATAGATGCCTCTGTGCTTGATGCATTGTTGGGCAGTATTCAGAGACTCCAGATGGTTGTCTTTGGTTTCTACTGTTTTATAATCTTAATGAGTTAAATGAGTTGTTTCATTTCCTTCATACCGAGGAAGCAATGGCTCTACCGCTGATATGATCATCTTGGAAGCCTCACCCTTCAAATTAACCTTAGCCTTGCTTGCTTTCCTCAACACTCCCCCGTGTGAAAGGCAGAGTGATTGAGGAGCTGAAAACTTACCTGTCGGTTCCAGGCAGGAAGTGCGAGGTAAGGAAGAGCAAAAGCGTGGTAAGGAAACAGGAAGCAACGGGAAGATAGGAAGTCAGGGAAAGAAGCTGGGGCAAGGCAGGAGGGCTGAGTTCAATTGCTAGGCTCAATAGGCAGCTTGTCAGATCATGTGACCCAAAGATTTCCTTTTCTGACCTTGATGGGAAGAATGTGAAAGGCAAGCATATTGCACCGCCTGTAGATTGTCCATGATTGAAAGAGAGAAGCTTTACAAGAGGCCCAAATAAGCTAAATAAAGATTCTGCATAATTGCAGAGGCTTTGGATTGAAAACCAGTTCTCACAGAGAGAAAGAATGATGTGTGTTGGCGGGGGGGGGGGGGGGGGGCAAGGGGAATTCATTGCTTCCATTGACTCTGATACTTTAGGATCCAAACAAAATCACTTAGATACTAATCATAGGAATGAATGTTGACCACATTATGAAAAAAGATGAAGCTCTCATCCACATAACGTGCATCAGCCCAGAAGGACCAACACCCCTAGCGCCAACGGTCCATCACATCCTCAGGTGGAACTACTATCTTCAGGAACAAGCTCCACCAAGCCAAACAGGGATGCCCAGATTATTGTATAGAACCAGTCTCTGAGGGATAACTGACAACTCCCTAATTTTTATTTCATTTAAATTAGGACCAACCAAGAACCCAAACCCACCACTGAGTCAATTACCAGATGGCCTGCTTGTGGAGAGCCTTCCTGAAGCTCATTCATCCTTCCCAGCCTGGAACTTGTCTCTTTCGCAGTAAAGCTTGCTCCCTCTGCTGCCTCCCTGGAGTATCTGCCTGAAGTGCTGGATGAAAGTCTTGTTGGTTTTCATATCTGAGGGCTTCCTTGTCTTTCTGCCCCATGAGTTCAAAGTGTTTTACAAACTGTGAGGTGACATAAAGAACAAGCTAAGATGGCTATCCTTGAGTTCTGTACTCCTCATACTGAATGACACAAGATTAGAAAGGACCTTACTGATCTCATGAGAGCTTTTGTCTTATTTAAAAAAACAATCACTAGCCCATCCTTCCTAATTCACACCTTGAGGTAAACACTCAACAATTGATGATTTCATCTAAATCACTTGGTATTCAAACAAGAAAGTAAGTTGCTCAATGCGAAAGAGCCAATTAATAGTTAGAGTTCTTCTTAAATACTCTTCATTGAGACAAATTCCTAGACACCCCGTATCAGACAATTTTAATGCAGAGTATTACCTGCACGTTGACAGATATGAAAGGTTCACATGATTTTCAAAAGGCTTCTAATAATCTGCAAGGAGAAAGAAAGGGTTAAAAGATGGCATACTGGCTAATAACATGGTCCCACCCATTACTGACTGGAATTTCATTAAAAACATCGAGTACGTCAATAAAACCCAATAATGTCTGCATTTCTAATACTAAAGTACTCTCTTCTAAAAATAAGCAGAAAAAGAAACAGCAAGAAAGAACCAAGGCTCTGGAAATGCTCGTTGAGACCTAGCCCTACTAGGAGCTTGGTGGATGTGCTGATGTGTTGATGTATGGTGTTCTTGAGATACTGGGAGAGAAAATGCAGCCCGTCCCTGAGCAGCAGTGCACACTACATGGTGTTGATAGATTTGAACATAAATTGGCTAAGGAAAAGGGGCTACAATAGACAGCTCTTGCCTGGGCTTTGAATAGGGGCTCTAATTGGATTAAGGGGAAATGATCAGGCAGTCCACATTACAGGGCCATTGTGCTCCTTATCACAGCCCGTATTTCCCCAGAGGGAAGAAGAATCAGGTGGAAAGAGAGAAGAGAAGTTGATGCAGCACCCTCTCTTGTCTAGATTCAGCCCTGGCTCCCTCTGAGCCACTTGGTGCAGATTTAAGACACAATTACCGTTTTGATGAGAGTCATTTCATTGGTCCATGGAGCTCGCATTTTATGTTTATCCTTTAAATGATGTATCTGTTTTAAATGATGGGCTATGAATCGGAGCCAGGCACATTCAGGCCATGCCAGGCTATGTTTCTAAGGCAATTGCCCATTACTGTTGGCTGTTTCCTAGTTAATAACACTCATAGAGGACCTGCGAGCCTCTGGGTGAGGATAATTCACACACGCACACATCTTTTCAGCCTGATTTATAGATTTTTCTATTCATATATTAATAAATCTGTAAAGTTTATCTTCTTTGCTGTGTCGATGAGATATGTAAGAGTTTTTGTTTAGTCTAGATTCCTTCTGCCTTCAGTTTTGTGGAAATTAAAAATCTCGTTGGGGCAAATTATAAAAAAAAAACTAAAAGTACATCCATTCTGATTTGACTTTTCTGTTCATAGGGAAATCTTAAGTTACCGCAGAAATCCAACTTCCAGTTATCCCATAGCTTCATTCTACTTCATTGAGAAATCAGACCCTCCTCCTGAAGGAAAATGAAGTGGCCAAAGGGCAAATCTATGTATGATTTGGCTAAAAATGGTTTGTGTGTGTGTGTGTATGAAATATGGCGCATATATATATGTGTGTGTGTGTGTGTGTGTATTGTGATAATATTAAAAGAAAAGGAAATCAGCTAATTATGTATACCTTACAATTTACGGTTTCAGACAAATTATGTAAGTCATTTGTAAAGTAGAAAAATGATTTATTTTTCACATGTGAAGATGAACTGCAAATCTACTGCTACTTCTGTCTGTGGCAAGTCACGTGACAAGAGCACAAAGTATTTTTGGGGAAATGCACATATGTATTCATATGCCCCTTACATTTTCTTCAAACTGGATGAAACAGTGACAGTTTGTTTCTGATCATAGTGTTTTTCTAGTTATAGTTTTGATACGTGGGTGAGACTCTTTATCAGGTGCCCACAATAAATAAAACAGCACCAGGGGTGGGGAGATGGCTTAGCTGCTAATGAAAGCACTTGTTGCTCAAGCATGAGGACCAGATCCGCAGGAGCCCAGGCAAATATTGAGTGAACATGTTTACCCTGTAATTTCAGAGACACACAATCTCCAGAACAAGCTGACTAGCAAGGCAAGGCCTCTACCCTGCCTCAGGGAATAAAGTAAAGAGAGTGAAGGATGATTCCAGCATCAACATGGGCCCCCACACCACATATGCACACATACTCTCTCTCTCTCTCTCTCTCTCTCACACACACACACACACACACACACAAATGTACACACATATGCATACATAAACACTCCACACAAAATGAGGAAAAAGTAAAATACAAAGGACATCAGATTACTTGTTTTCAGAGAAAATAAAAGAAACCAAAATACAGAGCCTCCAGGAGGAGGGCTGAGGCAGCAGTCCAGGAGCCCACAGCCCCCATCTGGGATGTGTAGTAGACTGAATTAAACCTTGTTCCTGGGGTTGTGAAGCTTGTTCTTTTCAGGAAAAGCCTGTCTCTACAGTTTTCTGGGTTGCTCTGGTGACTACCTCACAGTGGGTCCTCATATCAACTCCCACATTAAATCATATTTTAATTGCCTGAAATTCAAACAAATCACAGCAAGAAGCAGCAATTAGTCATTATTTAGCATATTTTATAACATTTGCAAATGTCGCTTCATTCAGTTTCCCCCAACAGCTCTGAGAAGTGCACATTAGGTGATATTTTTAAATGAGGGACTTGGGCCTCAGTGACATTAAGGAAATGGTTTGTGACTAGGAGCTGAAGACGGGGGCCCCTGTCTTTATACTGCCGTGCACCACCTCCGTATTGGTGCAGCTATTCCTGGGGGTACCTCGTGCCTATCCATCAGACGGTATTCACTAAATACCAATTAAGACATGTGCAATGCTGGGACTGGAGAGTTGGCTCAGTAGTAACAAGAACTTGCTGCTGTTGCAGAGGATGGAGGTTCAATTCCCAACACCCATATAGCTGCTCACAACCATCTACAACTTGAATTCCAGGGAATCTGACGTCTTCTGTGAACCTCCACAGGCACTAGACACACATGGTGCATATACCTATATGGACGCAAAGCGTTCATACACATAAAATAAAAATAAATAAATATGTAATACAACATGTCTATGTTGACTTTTTCAGAGATATTTTTGATAAGGAAATAAAAAGTCAAACCTGGAATAATAACACACTCCTGCAATCCTACCATGTCAGAAGTAGAAGCATGGGGATTGTTGGAGAATCTGAGGCCCCAGTGTGGCTTACAGAAAAAGTTCCAAGCCAGCCATTACTACTTAGTGAAACCCTGTCTCAAAACCATGCTACCTACACCCATAGACATATGCGTAGTACTAAGTAGACTCAGTGGACTATAAAAATTAATTAATTAGTAGATCAATTAATTAATAAGAAATGAGGAGGACATGGGAGGACAGATGTGGAGGTACAAAGGAGGTAGACTGGATATAACCTAAGTACATTGTACACATGTAGGAAAATAGAGGGGAACAGATCTAGAGAGCTGGTTCAGTGATTAAAAGCACTTGCTGCTCTTCCAAAGGACCAGAGCTCAATCCCCAGAACCCATCCAAATTTAGAGGCTCACAAACAGCTGTAATTCCAGCTGCAGGGATCCAACTCTTTCTGGCACCCACAGACATACACACACACACACACATACACATACACACATACACACACACATTGAAAAAATACTTGAAACTAGCAAAAAGGTCAATCATTTAAAACCTTCATTTAAGGGTTTTCACAATGAAGAACTAGACCCATACTTAAGGAAAATGGTTGGTATCAAACGATTGTTTCAGAGCTGATGACTCTCATTTACAAAGTGGCACTGACAAATGGATGATCCATATGCAGCAATAGAAAGTGTCCCGTGAATAACCAACAGCAAGGGAACGTGGAAAGCATGCTGTTCTCAGTTCTCAGAGTATATTTTTCTCTTTTTCTTTCTATTTCATTTTTATGTTTGGTTTTGTGAGACAGGGGTTCCCTGTATACTGAAACTCACTTTGTAGATCAGGCTGACCCCTCAGTTCTCCCTGGTATCTACCAATTTTCCTGTTTGGAATTAAAGGGCCATTGCTTCTGTAATATTGTGATATTTTTATTGATTAACAAAAGAAACATGAAAAAAATAATTATTTTGTCCTAGAAAATATGCTAAAGAGGAAACTTTCTGCCTTGTCCAACCATGGGCTGCCATGTAAACTTGAAAAACAGAGTATAGCTGCTTTGGGTGGTGTCACTTTCTCCTTTCTGTGTGTGTGTGGTGGTGGTGTGTGGTGGGTTGTTTCTGTCTGTTTGTATGCTTTTGAGACATGGTCTCACAAAATCCAAGCTGATCCCAAATTCATTATGAAGCTAAGCTGACTCTGAGCCCTGATCCTCACGCTGCCACTTCCCTGGTGCTGGTCTTGAAGAGGCAGCTCCCTTCGGAGTGTCTGCCAGCGTGTCATCAGTAAAACCTAACGATAGGGTAGGAAGGAATTCTGCTCAGTCTCTCCAGAAATAACCGACCCTCAGCATCAGAGCTCCTTGCAGAGCTGGGTCCTTCAGAAGAAGGAAATATTAAACAGCCTACCTGCCATCTTTGATGTATAAGTTAGTTGTGCATGGACACCTGGACTGTGGGGCAGCTTTTACCAAGCTGGGTTTTGACAGCTGCTAAATCTGCCCTCCATCAGCTTTGGTGGGCATGAACTTCAAGAGAAAGAGACCACACAGGGAGCTGTGCCAGCTCTGAGAGATAAACAGCCCAGGAGAGCCACCTGTGGCTACTAGGCTACTGGGACTTAGACGGTTATGTGGAGAAGCCTGAAGGTCTCAGGAACCCAATTAGCTCCATTCTACAATGGTAGCCTCCTTGGGATTCACTCAACTCACCCCGGGGTCCTTGCTGTGGGCCAAGGGTTTAGATTCCAGCTGCAAAAAGGGCTTGCCTCTTGGGTTAGATATCCCCTGTTCCAGTTATCATTATCACACCTGCAGCTATTGCTGGCTCAAATAAATTCCAGTATCAAACCATCTCAATTTACGTCTGGTGCTGAGTGATTTCATACATAGTTAACATTTGCTGATTGTCTGTGTCTTCATTTCCATTTTCCTAACGCTATTCCTTACGTAGCTCATTATAGAGAGAAGTTGAGACTGTAGAAAAAATTCAATAATAAGCCAGAGTCCACAGAAAAATAATAGCTTCTATGTAGACTATGTTGCTAAAAATAAAGATTTTGAAGTGAGTGTATACACACACACACACATATACACCATATATACTACACAAATTTTATAATATTTGATATAGGCATTTACAAACACATAAATCTGTAAGATATCCCAAACAGAGATAAACAAATAAAATAATCTATTTTGAAGATGTGAAGTTAGAGGAGATAATCACAGTTTGACACAAGCTTCACAGCATAGTGACATAGATTTCCAACTCCTACAACAGCAGCATTGACTACCGGGATAAACTTCATGGGCTCCTTAACACCTCTGCTTCATGGCGAGACCTTGGCATGCATGTTTTTCCTTCCCGCCTTTAGCAAACACGGGAGGTGTTGAGTTATTTATTCCTTGTTTGTTTTCTGGTACTCTATCACTGTGAGGTTAGAGCATGTGCATCAAGGTTTTTCTTTCCCCTGGATATGACTTTAATTTAAGATCGCCCTCCCTGCCCTCGGAAGAAGTGCAGCAGCACAGACAAAGTAATTGCTGTGGGAAAGTGACAACTAATTATCTCAAAGCAGAAAGAAGGCTGGACATTTAGATAATGAAATGTCAATCAGCGTAATGGAAGTGTCACTTACTTAATCCCTGCCTGGGCTTGTAAGGATTGCACACTATTTAGAGGTAGATCCTTGTGTGGGTGTACAGCCATGAGAGCGCACAGATGTGCCCGCCTACAGACCAATAGCGTAGCTACCAAGGCTAGCGTGTAGGTCAGTGTGTATATCTGTCCATCCGCCAACTTCCGGGAGTCTATCAACTGCAGCCTTCTCGCTCTGCGACAGGAAAGCACACATCTGCAGCTGTGTTTCTGCAGGCAGGCAGATCACTTGCTCAGAAGAAGCTGCAGTGCCCTTGACATTGAACAGTACCAGAAATCTAACTCCAGACCATCAAGCAAGGATTTGAATGCGGAGAAAGAAAAATGTTCCCATGAATATGTATGGAAAGCCCAGCTCTGTCTGTGTGAATACCATAAAGGTGCATGGAAGAGAATCACATGGCTGTGTGTGAGAACTAATTTAGATGGGAGAGGAGGGAGAACCTCTGCGGTTTATGAAATAATCCACACATCAAATTATGCTTTGACTTCTTTGCTCCCTTTTAGTTCCCCCTCGGGCTGGATTCAGATTTTAACTCTTTCTTAACTGTGTAAACAAACAGTTTTAACCTCCAGAGCAAAGAAAAACTTTCTTCCTAGCAGGCAAATAACTTGTAATTAACGTTATTAATTCTGTTAAAAGTCAGCATCATAATAAACAAAGTCTACTGTACTCAGCTTCGCACGGGCCTATCCCTTGTTGGTGTCACTCACATGATCATTGCCAATGGCAGTTTCGGCTATAATAATAAACACAAATTAAAACATACTTCAAACTGATGGCTGAAAATATGGGAATGTCTTGCACTAGTTCTAGAAGGGGCTGCGAGGTGCTATCAGGATCACATGGTCTCTGATGCTCTGAGGCGGGCTCTTCCTCCCCTCAGGATCACATGTGCGGTCTGTGATGCTCCCAGGTGAGCTCCTTCCTTCTCTCTTCAGCTTTTCCTTGGCTCTAGGCTAGAGTTTCAGTCTTTGACTCCTATATCTGAGTCATTTCCACATCCATGTCTGTTGGCTCATTGACTGACTGATAGATTGAGATAGACAGCATCTCATTTGTAGCCCAGGCTAGTCTCAAACTACTTATCCTCCTGCTCTGCCTCCCAAGTGCTAGAATTATGCAAAATCACCATGCCCGGCTCCATAAATATCTTGAATTGTAATATGGTATATAATAAATACACCATAAAATATAGTGTATTTAATTGTAGGCAGAGGTTTCTGTCCCTCCTGGTCCCATAGTTGTTCATTCCCAAAGAAACACATAGAGGTCTACATTAATCATAAACTGGTTGGCCTATTAACTCATGGAATGGGTGGTTGGAACTGAAGAGACAGCAGTGTGGGGATCACACAAAGTGGAAGCCCATAGAAAGGACTCCCTGCACATCTGACTGGGTGAAACCGTGAATCGTCTGTGGCTCCGATGCTGTGCTAAATTGTAAGGAGAAAGAGCTCCATGTGGCAGCCCAGGAACCAAACTCAGGGACAAAACTCAGGCTGCACATGACTGGAATCAAACAGAAAAGTTTGACTGCAAAGCCGACTGGGTTATGCCCAATAACAGAAAGGGAATCTGAGACTTCTCACTCAGTCCCTGGGATAAGGACTGTCGCTGAGAGGAGGAGACAAACCTGATCGTGTAAGGCATCAGTGCAGAATAAGAAGCCAAAGCAGGTGGCTTCTAACTCAACAGATGGAATTAGAAGAGCAAAACAACTAGGAACTTTTTACATTTCAGTTTGTTAGAATGATTGCTGTATATCAAACTCAAATGTGAGTCTAAAGAGAAAGTGGCAAAATAACAGCAAAAATAAGTAACGAAATGAAATTGACTATCCCTAAGAGAGTTCTCAGAATATTTGCAGGCATGCAAGTCTGTCTTTCTAGACATAAAATGTCAAGGTTCTCAAGTGGAGAAACAACAATAGGGAATGATCTAAATGGTCCTTATTGGTATAAAGAAGACTAGAATCCATTCTATAGTTTTTATTGACTTTGGGGAAGGACAATCATTTTCTTTAGCTCTACTAAACATCCACACTCAGGCAAGTGACTCTTGCTAAACTCTAAGAGACACACACACAATGAGGACTTGAAAGGGGTGGGGGAGGAGCCTTGCTGATAGAAGTGTGCATGGAAGGGGAGTGGGAAGGAGATGAGAGGCAGATGGAGAAGTGAGAGGGACTAAGCCTCGCTCTATAAGTATGTGGAAACAGCATGTTAGAATACAACGTCTAAAACGATGAGAGCGATGAAGCTGGGGAGACCATGGCATGACCAGCTCCTGGGAGCTCTGTGGGCGTAAATCTGGCTGTTTTCACTTCCATATCTCATGCCCACCCTGGATTGTAAAAGCATAGATTTAGAATGGAGTCTACTGTCCATACATATTACTCTCTTCTGTCACAGCTAAGTCAACTTTATTTTTGGAAAATTTCACCAGATGTCCTTTCAGGAAACACATCAGTGGGCTTAGAGATTTCCTCCCAGGCACACAGATGCTTACTCTTGTCCTTAAGTTGATGTGACCATAACACTGCCAATGTTATCTTTAGCTGCTTTTCAAAATTATAATTTATTTGATATTTAATTGTAATACAAAGTAACAGAGTTCTTTCTGGAATTTTCCCGCATAAGCGGTTAATACCTCAATTTATAGACAGTTACTTTTAAGCCAACCTGAATATGTGAGACTTTACCTTATAACCCCTAAAGAATAATAAAATAACATGTAATGTGGTAAAGTACCTTAATCATAGCAACATATCATATGTTATATTTATTACATATTATATCACATTATAGCAACTACATACAGAGATGTGCATCTACTCCCTCAACCCACAACATAGTGGCCATTTGGTAGTTTTGCTTAGCAACCAGTTGGGGAACTCTGTCAAGCAAATCCTGTCTCCTCACATTGTGCTTTTGCCCCAAAGAGAGTACATCCCTGGGCCAGTGCACAACTACCCCAGTGCCCTCAGGATTGTCGTTAACTGTCCCTTTCCTTTCTTGTGGACAGTTGTTAGGCAGTACTAAATGCCAACAGAATGCAGTACTGTTTTTAGCAGCCCTTTTAGGTTGTAAATTACTGCACGACTTGATTCAATTAACTTTGGGCTCCTACACAAGGGCAGTTTTAGAGGCCACTATTTGAGGTTTGCAGTGACCCCAATAGAGTTCATTTAGCTGTCTCTTTGCCATGTTCTCCTGTAAATTAGTTAAACTTAATGATTTCACGGTCCTATTGGCTTTCCTCCTCTTTTCTCCCTTCAATTTCCCTTTCTCTTTTGTGGGTGTGTGTGCACATGCACAGGTAAGCACATACACAGGTATGCATGTGTCCAGGTACACACCTGGACAGAGGGCATGTGCACTGTTAATCACATGTACAGGTGCACACGTGCACGGATATGAACCTGGACAGGTATGCACATGCAGTGGTACACATGTGCACAGGTATGCATGTGTCCAGGTACACATACACACCTGGACAGATACTGTTAGTCACATGCACAGGTGCACACGTGCACAGATATGAACTTGGACAGGTATGCATGTGCCCAGGTACACACCTGGACAGTTAAATATGTGCAGAGGTACGCACGTGAACAGGAGCGTATGTGCACAGGTGTGCACATGGACAAGTGTGCACATGGACAGGTGTGCACATGGACAGGTGTGCACATGGACAGGTGTGCACGTGGACAGGTGTGCACGTGGACAGGTGTGCACATGGACAGGTGTGCACATGGACTGGGATGCGCATGCACAAGTACACATGTGCACAGTTGTGCACATGCACATATGTGCTGCCTGTGGGTGTTGCGGGAGGTCCTTCCACTCCTCCAGCCAATAGCCGCTGAGATACCAGCCCATTGGGGCGTGGTCTCTCTCCCTTTAAAAAAGCGGCTACTTCCCTTCTCGCTCTCTATACTTCTTGCTCCGGTTCCGGCGACTAGACTTCTTCCTGATTGTGCAGAGGGCTGTTGTCTGGGACAGTTATCTGTAAGTTTTTTCCCCTTTTAATAAATACCACCCTATTAATCATAATTCCAAACTGGTGTGGCATTGTTTGTGACTTAACGCCTTCATGTGGGAGTGTACTCACATGGAGGGCACTTCACTGACCGCATTTTCTCCAGTTTCTCTTTACTTCTGGAAGTTGTGAATTCCATGGGAAGAGCTTTTGGAGTACTTGCTCTCCCCAAATTCTGGATGTCTAGGGACAGCGCTATTCTGTCTTAATAGCATTTTGGTTTTGGTAGCAGGATTGGTCCAGCCTCTGGCATTTTCAGACACTCCTAGCATAGAATCCCCAGCATGAATAAAACAAGGCATTTGGTCAGTAAGAGTCTCAACAAGCTTTCCCTGAACCTGCCTCCACAACATTTCTATGGGGCATGACCAACACCGAAGGCCCTCTTTCGGTCCTATGAAAACTCACACTGGAGCCGTTGAGAAGGAGGGAAAGCATGTGTGTGAGCTCAGACTCCACCCTTCTCACACTTGAGCAGCAGTTCCTGCATCCTTCCTTCCTCTGTGTGCTCCTGGACAACAGCTGGGAATGTTAGGTCTGTTTCTAAAGCTTGCCTTTTGTTCTTTTCAGGCAGGGCCTCAGTAGCTCAGTCTGGCTTCAAGTTCTCCTCTCCAGGTAGCTAAAGATGACCTTGAACTCTGACCTTCCTACCTCACCTTCAAGTGTCACCACACTCAGGTTAGGTTTTTGTTTGTTTTTAACTAATCTTCACAAGTCATGCTTGCTTTTGTGTGGGGCAAATGCATGCCTTCCTCAAACTCCCATGGCATGCGTGAACTACCGCACACTCCTCTGCATTCAAGTTGAACGTTTTTCTCCACAGTCACTCTGGGAAGACTCTCACTGGACTCTTGTGTCAACTCTGGGCGTGTAAGGGACAGAGTTACACTATGCTCAAGTGTTTCCCCTCATTTGGTCAGTTCTTCCTGCTTGGAAACTTGTCAATAGGATTACTGGATTTGTCTGTGCCCCCCTCCCCCTTTTCATTCCCTTCCTCTAAGAATCCTCAGTTGCTTAATGGAAAATGCTGTCTTGCTTTTTATTTAGCTTCGCAAACAGTTCCCACCCAGACATAAAACAGAGATCCCCTGAGCTTTATATCTAGTTTTCCCCAGCGACTCACGTCTTACAGAACTTTAGCATAGTGCAGCAAGCGGAATTTCGTGCGGTCAGGGGTGGGGAGTGCGCGGCGAGGGGGTGGTGGGGGGAGTGTGCAGGTGATCCCCTTGCTCTGTGCTGGTAAGTCTTTGCAAGCTGGAAAAGGAAGCCTCTCCCGACCGCAGGTGGTGGAAGCTGCAGCAGATAGCGCCCTCTAGTGTTACCGTCTCATGCAGGTGTTGGGATCATCCGCCCTGAAAACACTAAAACTCAGTTACAAAATTAATATTTGCTGTCTGTGTGCATAAGTACATCCTTTGGGAATTTTCTATTTCTTTTTTTTAAATCAAAGTTGCTGTCCAGTGCATTCTTTTTCCACAAAATTTCCTTTTTAATGTTTCGGGTTTTTTTTGTTTTGTTTTGTTTTGGTTTGGTTTTGGTTTGTATTACAGTTTGGGAGAAGTAAATTGACTTTAAAGAAAAAATTTTGGCAAAAGATGCTAAGATAGGAAAATTTCACCACACAGAGGCAGAAAGGTGAAGGGAAAATTGGTCCTTGAATTGATTTCCTATGAATTTTATTCTACACAGAGTGATAAAAACAAAACTGCATCCCGTCACCCAAAGCTCTGTGCAATAGAAACGTCTAGAGATATAGATATAGAGGCTGGAGGAGGTGTGGCAGACAGTCAGAACTATGAGTGATACTGGTTTCTCCACAAGAATGTGGTTACATCAGGCTGCAGGCAAACAAGGGCACTTTCAGGTAGGGGTGAAACTGCACCCTGAGAGCCATCCCCCATCCCCGGAACTGCTTCCTCACCATGACCGCCATGTCTGCTGGGTCTGGCCCCACGTGACAGTTCTTCACAATTTCTTCATCATTTTTTAAATATTATTTTTACTGCTTGTGGGCTGTATATAGAAGTTGTACATTAAACATACCCTCATTTTTTTCTTTTCTTTCCTTTTTTTAGTACAAAGTTTTCATTTCTCTTTATGATGTGGAAACTATGAAGTGATGGTAGATTTTAATAATTTTGTATTTTTATTTTATATATTTTTATTAGGATCATATCTCCAAAAATAAAAAAAAACAAAATACACAAAAACAAAAACAAACTATAAAAGAGGATAATGTACACGTTTCCGTGTGTATAAAGTCATGCTCTGTTGAGAAAGCGGCTGGTCCCAGTTTGCTTCATGAATCAAGGTGTGGAGATGGTTGCGTATGGATTGGCTTAGAAAATGGATACCAGTACAGAGAAAAGAAAAAAGAAAAAAAGCAAACAGAAAAAACAACTGAAAGAAAGACACACAACTTCAAAGATTTTTCTATGACAGGAATTGCATTTGTATTTCAAGGTAATGGAGTTTAAGAAAATAAAAATAAATAAATAAAAACTTGATGCAAATTCCTTTTTCTCTGGCTTAATGCATATCATTTTTTCAGTATAAAATCTTTATATGTCCCGCTTGTTAAGAATAAATGTACATTAAATCTTGTTAAGAAAAAAAAAAAAAGCAGCCCAGACCCTTCTGGAACTCTGACAATCAGTGCCTATAGTTTCTCTCCCTGGTACCTTAACGGCCTTTCATTTTCTTTCAGTCTGTTTCCCTCTGTCTCGCCCTGCCTCTTCTTCTGTTGGTCCCGGTTTCTGTCCTACCACTGTTCAACCAGCTGCAGCGCAGCCTACTGACTGGTCGCTTTGGAAGCTCTGCATGCGCCTTGTGATAGCGACGTGTCTCGTGCAAACTGTGTGGGGCAGAGCCTTGTAATAGCTGGAACAAACTGGGACAGTCTCGGCAAGGCTCGGTCTCGAGGAGCCCGGGCAGGCAGCTGCAATCCTTCTGGAGTTAACTCGCGCCTCTGCGGCGTGTCCAATATGGTGGCTGCCGTCATGAGGCTAGCCTAGTTGACTGTTTAACTGGCAGCCAGTCTTTGCTCAAGGCAGCCAGGATGGCAAGGGAGAGTATAACAGCTGCTAATGAGAGAATCAAATCGCCTCGCTCTTGCAAGGTTGCTTATTCACAGAATAAACTTCAGGAGTGCTTACCATAGCTGTCTATAGAACTTGATCGTAACACTGTATGATTTTTAACCGATCGTAACAGTGCTGTAGCAATGCTTCTCATCACCCAGGGTCCGGAGAGAGATGTGTCCCCTTATCTGCCCAGGTTACAGGCAGAAGCATGTCCTTCATCTGCCCAGAGTCCTCCCGTCATCTCCCTAGTGCCCAGGGTGAAGGGTGTCTCTCATCTGCCCAATGTCCAGGGAGAAATGTGCCCTCCTCTCCCCAGAGTCCAGGGAGAAGCGTGTCCCTCATCTGCCCAGAGTCCAGGGAGAAGCGTGTCCCTCATCTTCCCGGTATCCAGGGAGCAGTGTGTCCCTCATCTCCCTCATGTCCAGAGATAAGCGTGTCCCTCATCTCCCTAGTATCCAAGGAGAAGTGTGTCCCCTCAGCTGTCTCATTCCTGTGGCCTATTCACAGCCACATCCATGTCCCTCCAGGGTTCAGCCTTTCCTTACTCCCTGGAAACTATGGCTCTGTTCTCCATTTTTGTACTTTTATCAGTTCAATAATGTTATACAAATGAGCCTGCAGAGCATGGTCTCTTTGGGGTTTGACTTTTTTGTTCTTAGCAAATTCTCTGCAGACGCATTTAGGGCTGTGTCTACATCGGTGCTTTGTCCCTTTTCAGTCAGGGGTGTGATGTGCAGGTTTGTTTAACCATTCACCCATTAAAGGATATTTGATCTGTTTCTAGTTTCAGGCCATTATACATTTTTAAAGGATGGCATAAAAATTCATGTGGAAGTTTTGTATGAGCATAAATTTTCATTTCTTTGAGAGATATGCCCAAGGGTACCATCCCTGTGGTATTTGCATTTTAGTCTGGGTGACACTGAGAACTGTTTTCCAGTGAGCTGTATAATTCAGTATTCACACAGAAGCAATTAGGAATGACTCAGCTTTGGGGACAGAACTGTGCCCCCCCCCCCGCAAATTCAGATTCAAATGCTAAGTCCTAAGCCATGGTGTGGTGTGGTTGCATTTGCAGAAAGAGCCTTGCAGAAGATAGTGTAGGGTAAGGAGTTCTGTGATAAGAACCCCTGCCACGCCGCTCTCAACCTTCTATCGGGCTCCATCAAGGGGATCTGACGTCCTATTCCTGCACACTCTCCATACAAATACATGCACATGAAGAAAAATTAAAAAGTTTTAAAAATTAAAAGATACATTTTTTTTACACTATCATCTGTCTCATTTGGCTGGTGTCTAAGAAACCATTCCTCTGAAATCCTCAGTTTTTGACACTGCCGTCCTTTTGTTTCAGCCTCTCTGACTCCCGAGTAAAGATGCTGGCGTGTGCTGCTTTGTACCTCTGTCATTGGTATCTTTGATTTGTGCTATTGCACTCATGGGATTTTTATTTGTTTGTTTGTCTTTACTTTTTTTTTCTTTTTGTGAAACATTTCCTATGGCATTTGTCTATTCCTGAACAATATTTTGTTTAAGTGATTGAATTTTAGAGACTCTTCATACATTCCTGTTATGTCAGATATGAAGGATTTTTAAATACTTTCTTTTGCTCTATAGCTGATGTTTTCAATTTCTTCATGGGGGCCTTCCCAGAGGAAAGGTTTAACTTTGATGAAATTCCAACTTGCCAGATTTCCCTTTTATGACCCATACTTTGGTGATGAATCTAGAACTCTAGACATCCCTGTAGATCCAAACAGAGTCTCGTATTTTTCTCTCAAAGTTTCATAGTTTTGTATTTTACATGTGGATGTATGATCCTTTTTTATATGTTTGCTAAAGGCGGGTGACTTAGTTTGTGACTCATTATTGTTTTGTCTATGATATGACAAGATCATCTCTAGTGAGCTGGGGAGATGGCTCAATGGTTAGAAGACGTTGTTCCTCTTGTAGAGGACCAGGTTCCTCACATTCGTAACCACGGAGAACTCCAGTTCCAGGAATTCTGACTTCATTTTCTGACATCCTCAGTTACTCAGCATGCACATGACCCATGTATGCACAAGCAAAACTATCATACACATAAAAGAAAAATTAAAAAAAAACACCCATATACATTAAATAAAAACAAATAATTTTTAAAAGAAAAAAATAAATAAAATAAAATATAAAAGAAATGTTTTAAGACTTCCTATTTGTGGGCTGTAGTTCCTTGCAAATGGGAATGTGATTGGGGCATTCTGGAACTCTGTAGGCTCTCTACAACACACAGCCAGGATTGATCTGTTTCTTACAGAAAGTCTTAACTCCCCAGCAGATCCCTCTGGCACAACTTCTTAGAGGAGGATCAGTCATGAGTGCTGCCTGAGTTTGGAAGTTAAATGACCCAGATGATGAGGTTACCATCTACTGCTTAGTCCTCTGCTTAGAGAGAGCTGTTTCCTGCTGGCCTCTGTCTGCACCCACTGGTGCTCCTGCTATGCTCGTGTCTTCAGCTCTGAATCTCACAGGTAAAAGTACAAACCATCTCCCAGGATTCATTACTCTACTCTTATCCAGTGGTCTCAAGGTAATTTTACTTTCTCTTTCCATTTCCAGAATTTTCTACTCCTTATATGGACAAAGTATGAAGTTTTCCCAAGTACCGCTTGATGTGGAATTTGATGGACATTCCAATGAGTGTTTGGCATCAGAGCACAGCCCTTTTACATTGTTTGCTGGTGTCATCAGAGACAGAACCCACCACTGTCTCACAGAAGCTGGAAGATGCCATGTGTGTATGCGTCTTGTCTCTTTAGAAGCCATCACAGAGAAGAAAACTCTCAAGAGTTTATTTAGCAGCAAGGGTGCATCACAGAGGTACAGGAAGAGCAGAGACAGCTCCAGTGCTTGCTAGTGATTGGCATCTTTGGTGGCACTGAAGCTAGGCTGGTCCGACACTCCCAGCATCGACACCTACAGGGCAGCTGCCTCTCTAAACATTCCCTTGGTCTTCTCGCATTTGACTGACGTTCTTCTTTCATCCTTCGCTTTAGTTTAGGATTCCTAACTCTGCTCATCAGTCCTTTACTGATGAAAGCAAATCAAGTTTACTTTGCTCTCAACACCATTTGTACAAGGTCAGAGACTGTGAATGTTCCGAGTGGAAGGACTGAAGTGAGGTTTATTTCTAAAGTTCCAGGATGAGGCTGAAACACTTGGGCAAGAGTGAAGATCTAAAGCATAAAGTTGTATTGCTACCAGGGGAAGGTGCACTCCCTAAGTGAGAGACAGCATGAGAGGAACAGAAGATACAACTCAAGTATTTGGGGAAAATAACACTTTCAACCCTTGTCTAACTCTTCAATGCAACCCTTGTTGGTATCTTCTCGCACAAATGAGACATTCTTCGCAGAGATCTCTCTCTTTCTAAGACAATTCACAGAGAACAATGTTCATGGAAGCAGCACACAAGATGTGACGCATGAACCTTGTACTGAGAAGAGGAACTGGACACAAAATTTCACCTCTAAGCAAAATGCTATTGTAACTGATACCTGGTGGAAAAGGAAAAATCAGCTTTTACTTTTCTCCAACTCTAGGGTATATCAAACATACTGTCGGGCAGGCCGCATGCCCAGGAATAGTTGGCCAACAGAAAACTGACTTCATTGTTTTTCATGTGTATTCACTGTTTTTTGTTTCTTTTTAATTGCTTTGGTATTTTCTTTTGTCTTATTGGGGTTTTTTGTTTTGTTTTTGTTTTTGTTTTTTTTTTGAGAACATGAATTTGGATGGGGTAGTATGTGGGGGAGGCTCTGGAAGGATTTGGGGGAGAAGAAATAATATGATCAAAATATAGTGTACAAAAATATTTGATACTACTAATAAATGATTCACCTAAGGTGAGGATGAACCTACCCTGACTCATGCATGTAGGGGAGCTGACTCCGCCACCTCACCCAAGGCGGATGATCCCACTGGCTCAATTTGCCCTGACTGTCTAACATCCAGGCCCACAACTGGACACTGAGCTGACCCACTCTAACATCTAACCCCATCTACGTCCTGCTGGAACTTGTGAAGAGACTGGTCTTGCGGAACGATACCCACAAGATCTCCAAGACACAGGATACCCCAGAAGAACTCCGGTGAAGATCTAGTGCAAATGGTGCACCAAAAACCAGAGACCTAGAACCAGACCAACGACTCACTGCAATGGACAGTTGCCAGTCAAACTGATGGGTCCAAGGGGTATACTATATGACACACAGAAGCCTCTAGTGCCATAAGGATGGATGAGGAGGCAGGAGAGAAGAAGCAGAGGTTTGGCTGTTTCTGTTTCAGGTGTGGTTTTTGTTCTATTTTTTGTTTAATGGGTTCTTTCTTTCGTTCTTTCTTTCTTCCTTCCTTTCTTTTTTTTGTTCTTGCTTTTGTTTGCTTGCTAGCTTTGTTTTGTTTTCTTTCATGGGGGATGCAACAGGACTGAGGGGGAAATAAGAGGGAGGATTAGTGTAGGGCCCATGGGTCTACCCCTGCTCCCAGGGTTAATTTTGAGGACAGTTTCTGATCAGCCAGTGTTTCCCGCTCTGCCCCTCCTGGTGATTAGCTATAGGGCATTGTTGACTCCATCTTGGGCATGATAATTTCCCACCTGCCTGGGGGGTAGGTATTCCATTGTGCAGAAGCTAGGTATTTAAGGTTTTTCTAAGTTTGAATAAACAGCATTCAGCTGATTTCCTTTCTAATGAACTAGGTCTCTTGTGTGTTCTTTCAATCTCCAGGCCCTTGCCCGGCTTGCGTACAGTACAATGGCGTGTGAACCGTATGTAGAGAGTAATGCAGGCGCAGGTCTTACAGATTAGGAAGAGAACCGAATTGGGGTGCATGATGTGAAACCCCAAAGATTCAATAAAAATGTTATAAAAAGATTCAGTAGGATGTATTTTAATATATTTGTGCATACATGTACACACATATATATTGATATATCAATAATAGAAAAAAGCTTGAGAGTGGGAGACTGTGGGAGAGACTCCAGGGGGAGTATTTAGGAGGGGCTGGAGGAAGAAACGGGGAAAAGTGGTATCATTCTGATTTTGATAAAACATATTTTAAAATACACACGGGAAATCATATAAGTGAGTCACATGGCATTTAAGTTTAATCCAGCATCATTGAACAATGCCTAGACATTTCCAAAGCTAACAACCACTTTCCCTAAGATTTTGTACAAATAAAACATTAATTTACATATGTAAATTAATATATTTACACCCACTGCACACCAGAATGCAGAAAGGGCCCCTTCTATCAAATTACTTGATGCAAATATATAAGCTATTATATACATGCATACATATTTCCACACGTAAATTCACTGTAGCTGCAAAATACACAAACCTACAGACCCATGCTTCCTCTGTGACCTTGGGAATATCACACCACCTTCCCAAAGCACCCGTTTCTTCATTTGTGAAATTCATAAATGGAACCAAACTGTTCCTGAGCTAGCTGATAAATTTTTCAACACAAATATAACTGCTGGCTGATACTTATCTATTATTTCCAGGTAAAATAAAATCAACAGCTGTTCACCCTGCTAGTAAATAAATATGCATTTTGTGTGTTAAATGAAAAGAGGATTCAGAAAATGAGCTAATGTGACATGTGTTTTGATCATCAATAGGATCTTAAGCCATATTCACTGAAACCCGTAATTGTAGAAAACATCTGGATATGTTATACATGTTGTCACCTGAGACATCCACACACTGTGGGCGTCCCAGATTAGAATTTGAAAATTGAAAGGGAAGATAGGCAAACACAGAAGCTTCAATAGCAGGCAAGAAGGTTTGAACTTGTAACATCTACCTTCACAATTGTTCTGAACAAGGCGGCTCCTGGGGAGTAGAACACTTTAGACAATTGGGCTCGATTCTGAATAAAAGAGCACACAGCGGTTCCTGACTATGCCGCACAGCCTTGAAGAAACATATACACCAACCTCTCTCCCTATTTAACTTGCACACTGTGTAAAATTATTCTGTGTAGGTTTCAAAACACCTGCAGGTATATAGTCAGTGTTGTTGCTGTAAGTGTGTTTAGGGCTCTAAAAGAGCCTTCCATTTAAAGACACAACTGTGTGATGTCACCAATGGAATGAGCATGAATGACTAAGGGAGAGAGAATTCCACTTACGCTTCCCTCAATCAGCCATGCAGTTTTTACATGGGAAGCATGGAGAATGCCTTCCCATTCTAACATCACCCGTCTGTCCATGGCACTAATTCTGAGGCATTGGAAATGCTTCACCTTCCCGGCTCAGAAGAGTCACTGTCCTTGACGCATCTCCATTAGAAAGAACATCTGAAGCAGAACCCACACAATATTTAAGTAACTACATTGGCTTTGAAGGAACTACCCAGACCTTTTTGATATATTCGTATCCATACTCTGATAGTATTGGTAGTGGTTTTCATGAGAAATACCCCCCATAGACCCATATATTTGAAGCCCAGGTCCCCAGTTGGTGACACTATTTGGGAAGGTTTAGCAGGTGTGGCCTTGACAGAGGTAACATATCACTGGGAATGGACTTTGAGATAAAAGAAAAAAAAAAGAACCTCACACCACTTTGAGTTTGCTCTCTACTTTGCAGCTCGAAAATGCAAACCCTTAGCTTCCTGCTCCATCCATTGAGCTTGCTCTTAGTGCCCTCCCTTCCCACTATGCTGGACTCTTAGCCTCTGGAAACAGTCCCCAAACGTCCACCTGCGAACTGCCTCGCCATGGTGTTTATCAGAGCAGCAAGAGAGCTACTAATACACTATTATTGCTGTTATTATCATCATTATTATTATTACACTATTATTAAAATAAGTTTCTTGCCAGGCCTTGTGGTGAAAACTTATAATTCCAGCTACTCAGGAGCTTGGGGCATAGGTCTAAGACCTGTCTGGGACACAAAGTGAGCAAGTTTATAGCCAGCCTGGGCAACTTAGCAAGATCCTGTCACAAAATGAAAAAAAAAAAAAAGAATGAAGATCATGCTCAGTGATTGAGTGCTTGCCTAGCATATATGAGCTCTGGGTTCTACCCTCAGTCCAAATGAAAGAATAAAATAGATAAAAGAAGCTAAAAAGCAGATTGCCTTAGTAAGTTATATTGCTCATTGTTGAAAAAGGCAGCAACAATGCCTGGCTGCTTTAGTCTGTTGTGACAGTGTAAGATGCAGGGAAATGAGCTTTAATTGAGTGTTTATTGTGCAGAGGAAGGATCATATTCAGGAAAACAAAAACACTGGGATACTGAGCTAAGCGTCTACCTTGTAACTGACACATTTGTTCCCGTTTAGGGTCATTTTCCACCTTTAGGGTCCTGTGATATCATCAGGAAAGAGATGTGAACTTCTCAAACCCTCCCTGTTGAGACACACGAGAAGTCTCCATCTCATCCCCTGGCTGACTAACGTGATAAGCCGAGTCTCCTGGAAGGTGTCCAAGAGCAGAAAGTAGGTTAAAAGATTCTTCTTGGCAGACAAAAAAGAATAAAGATGTACACAGGACATTGCATAATGACATCAGAGGAGACAGCAGCGAATTTGCTCCCAGGGGAAAAGAAGTGATGTGAACTGCAGCTGGGGGATGGTGGTGTTTATCCAAATGACCCAAGTGGAGTGAAGGATTCTGCGGATGACTGCAGGCTTGGGGACAAAGGACACCAAGCAGGGAAAGCCTCTAAATGCAGGCACGTCAGAGACACAAGCTTAAGACATCCAGGCAGTGAAGCAAATGTGCAGACACTGTAAAGGAGGGAGCTCCGCCTCGTTGAAAACATGTCTTCAAAGTCTTTCTCCCCATTTTCAGCTGTGCTTGGCTGATAATCTCTCTAGCACAGGGTGAGTCCTGACTCACCTAGATCAAAGAGTACATTTCTGGGTAAACTGGCCAATGAACCGTAGTAGAAATACCAAAGGCTAAAGGTTCCCCTGCTCCTAGAGATCTACACATTTAGGATTCCGAAAAGCAGACCTGCTGAGTTTTGCTGAGATGCTTTCTGAGCAGCTAACCTGTTACAGTTCAGGATTTTTCTAGACTAGTTTCTACTTCCACACAAGGTTTCACAGCTTAATCCTGACTGTTCCTAAGAGAGCAACCTGACAGCAGCCTGTGGACCAAGTGAAGCTCCGAGGTGATTCAAATCACAAGGCTTCTGATGGGGTTTAACTTACATTTGGCCATCGGGAGACCTATACCCACAATTCAGTGCAAATTTACCTCGAGGTTAATTATTCAACCTCCACTCTGTACAACTTCCTAAATGAAAGCCCAGCTCCTCTCCTAGGAAACATTCTGTTAATACATTTAGAAAGACTAATGATATCATGAGGGTTTAAATATGGAAGAGACATTTTAAGGCATTGGGCTGTTAGGCTCACTCGCTATCACCATCAGTTCTAATGGTTATAACCATGACATGGTCGAGTGGATGAAGGATAGAGTGAGCACATAGCTTTTGTTTCAATTCCACCCCTCGCATTAGCTCTTTCCTTTACGCTGCAATAAATCAGCTTCCATTTCTAATACATTATTATTAAAATAATAAGTTGATTTCTGACTTACAAAAGGCATATGTGGTATAAGGAACATTGTTAAAAGTTGATTGAAATAAAACAAGTCCACATTGCAAAGATTACTGTGGGACAATAAATTGAACCCAAAGAACTCAAAAATCATGGAAGTGTGGAATAATCCTTTCTGTCAGGAGAAGGTTTCCGTGTTCTCCAGTGATGTGCATAGAGGTAATAAACATCTGTTCTCTTGCAGCAAATCTTACTTACACTCTGCTCCAAAAACACGTAATCTGTGGTGGAGAGAAATCCATGAAAAAAGTTTTGTTTTTAAAGAAAAGAAGTAAGGAGCATTACAAAACTGTCCTTGAAACCACAGCTTGTCAGATAACTGCTCCATCTCACAAATGTCCTGAGGAGTCATGAAGGTCAACACGGCTCTCCAATCAATTCTGCTAACTGCCTCCCAGCGTACAAGACATCAAGACGGTGCAGTTATAATATTACAGTAGCTGAATTGTTTAACCACAGGCCTGTTGGACCAGAGAAAGTGTGTGTTTACTCTGTCACATGCATCCACACCAATATTCCAGAAAGCCATCTTCTCTTGTTCCATCTCTACTTGGCATGACAGCCATGTGCTTATGTAAGCAACAGTATCACAGAAAGGATATAGAAACGTGGCTAGTTCTACTTTCCAAAGTCTCAAACCATGGAACAGTTGGTTTTATATTTTTAATACTTCATTTTTTATTTTACGGTTTATAATCTTCTACTATATGCAAAATAGAAAGCCCAAGACGACATGTCTTTCTTTTGAATAATATTTAACTCTTTGAGAATCATATAAAATGCATTTTGAACACATCCACTCCCCCAACTCCTCCCAGATTCACCCACACCTCCTTATCCACCCAAACTTATGTTTTCTTTTAAAAAAAAGCATAAAAAATAAACAAAACAAAAAGTACTTTCTGTGTTGTTCAATTGTCTTGGGAGTAGGAATGCCCTGGTGTGTAGTCCACCTATCAAAGGTCACATTATTAAAGAAAACTGGCCTTCTCTCTCTCAGCAGTTACCAAATACCAACAGATTCTCAGCTAGTGGTGTGATTTCATGCCCACTTACTACCTCAATTCTAGAATTTTGTGTTGTTGCGGAAGGTCCTTCCGCTCCTCCAGCCTATAGCTGCTGAGATGCCAGCCCATTGGGGCGTGGTCTCTCTCCCTTTAAAAAAGCTGCTACTTCCCTCCGCTCACTCTCTTGGCTTCCGGCGACTAGACTCCTTCCTGACTGCGCAGAGGGCTGTTGTCTGGGACGGTTATCTGTAAGTTTTTTCCCCTTTAAATAAATACCACCCTATTAATCATAATTCCAAACTGGTGTGGCATTGTTTGTGATTTACGCCTTCATTGTGTGGCATGAACTTTTGCTGGCCTGTATGTGCTGCTGTACTCTGTATGAGTTCATATGTAAAGCTGACCTTTTGCAACCAGAAAACACTCTTCCCTTGAGGATATTCAACACCTCTGTCTCCTTCACCCCATCTCCCAGGAAGAACCTTAAACCATGGAGTGATAGGTACATCCTATTTCGTACTGATGTCTCCCAAGTTTCATATGTTCTACATGCTGATCAATTGAAGATCTTTGTGTTAATTGTCCTCTACTGCAGTGGTTTTGAACCTGTGGGTTGCAACCCTTTTGGGGGTTTCTTATCAGATATCCTTCATATCAGCTATTTACATTATAATTCATAACAAAAGCAAAATTACAGTTATGAAGTAGCAATGAAATAAGTTTATGGTTGGGCGTCACAACAACATGAGGAACTGTATTAAAAGGCCCAGGATTAAGAAGGTTGAGAACTACTGATCTTTCAAAATAAGAAGCTTCTCTGAGGATGGTTGAGGAATCTATGGGTACAGCAGTCAGTCATCATAAATAGTCTGTCCATTAATTGAATAGTACTATTGGGTTCTTCTCCTACGACCTATGAGCTATCTAGCTACAGGTTCCTGACTTTGTTAACTGTAATCGGAGATTGTTCTTTGGTTTCCTGGCCACTCAGACTTGAATAATGACACTGAAACTATATTAATTACAACACTGTTTGGCCAATGGCTCAGGCATATTCCTAACTAGCTCTTATATCTTAAATTAATCCATTTCTATTAATCTGTGTATCAGCATAAGGCTGTGGCTTACTAATAAGATTCTGGCATGTTTCTCCTTCAGCAGCTACATGGAGCCTCTCTGACTCAGCCTTCTTTCCTCCTCTATCTCTGCTTGGATTTCTTGCCTTGCTATATTTTGCCCTGCCATAGGCCAAAGCAACTTCTTTATTAACCAATGGTAATAAAGCATATTCACTGCATACAGAGGAGAATCCCACATCAGACAAGAGTGCCCTTTATGGGTTCCAGCTTATGGAGTGAACCTTTGATCCAAACAGAAAGTGGTTGATTACTCCTGCAACATTTGTGTCACCAATGCACCCGTAAGAATATCTTGTCTGACCAGTCATTATTGTAGGTCACAGAGATCACAATTGGTGAGTCTGACTGTTACTTTTCTACCTTCTATCATGATGAAAGATAAACAGTAGGGACGAAACCTCAAAGTGATTATCATCATCATTTCTCCATGTTCTATGAGTCAAGTATATGACATCTTTAGAGTAGGGTTATACTATCAAATTCTGAATGGTAATCAAGAGTGGTGCAAATAGCCTGCAATTGGGGTGGGGGAGGGGGCACCATCTACAGCATTCCATGGACCAACAATAACTCAAAGAGATCACTCATTGTCTCTCGGCCTTAGCGCCATCTTCCTTCACACCTCTGCGCCATGAGAGCGAAGTGGAGGAAGAAGAGAATGCGCAGACTGAAGTGCAAGAGAAGAAAGATGAGGCAGAGGTCCAAGTAAACTCGCTTGCCCGCCCACCAAGGCCGCAGGAGCAGCAGAAAGGGATGCTGGAGGCCGGGACGCTGGGACAAGCTGGGCTGAGCTGCAGCCGGAGGAAGTCTCCGGACCACCTGCTCGCAGAGACCACCGAGAGACCTGCCGTCATGAACAGCCCCGCAGGCCCTTTACCCTGGACCTGTGGCGTTCTGGACTAGTTCTGTCCTCACTTGTGGCCAATTGTAACCCGTGTACAGAAAACCATCTTTGTCGCTGTCAAAAAAAAAAAAAAAAAAAAAAAGAGAGATCACTCATTCTTGGTACTCAGGTTTTCATTTTCTATCATGAGGTATCTCGTTGAGGTATTATCCCCGTTATAGGGCATCTTCATTTAACCTCTTTTTATTTATGTATATTGTGTATATTTTAGAAAGATTTTGAAGTAGTGGGTTTCTATGTAACTTTAGCCATTGGGGGAAAAATAAATTAAAATTACTTTGAGATTGCATTTTATCCTAATCAGAATGTCCAGAATGAAACAAACAAACAAAAAAATAAAAAAGCAAAAAAACAAAGAACAGCAGATGTTGATGTAGATGTGTGTGGAGGGGGAGTTAGGAGTCTTTATTCACTATTGTTAGGATTACAAACTGGTGCAGCCGCTATGGAAATAATTGTGGCGGTTTCTCACAAAATTGTAGTTGAATGAATTACAAGATCAAGTTATATCATTTTTGGGAATATACTCAAAGGATTTTATATTTTACTGTAGAGATACCTGTTTATCTATGTCCATTGTTGTTCCATTCACAATAGCCAGGAAGTATAAACAGCCTTGTTGGAGGAGGTTGCTTGTTGGTTCCCAGGCCTGGCTAGCTAGGACCCAAAATAATTGCACAGAAACTGTATTAATTAAATCACTGCTTGGCCTATTAGCTCTAGCTTCTTATTGGCTAACTCTTATATTAATTTAACCCATTTCTATTAATCTGTGTATTTCCATGTGGCTGTGGCTTACTGGGTAAAGTTCCCAGTGTCTATCTCCAGCAGCTCCATGGCTTTTTTCTAACTCCACCCTTCTTTTCTCCCAGCATTCAGTTTAGTTTTCCCTGCCTAGCTCTGTTCCCCTTTAGCTCTGCTATGGGCCCAAAGCAGTTTCTTTATTCATTAACCAATAAAAGCAACACATAGACAAGAGGATCTCCCACATCACAGTCTAGATGTCCATCAGTTGACAAATGGGTAATGAAATTGTGGGCTTTACATGATTGAATATTATTCAACTGTTACAAAATTGAATGATACAGTTCAAAAGTAAATTGACGGAACAACCAAGAATCATTCTGAATGTGGTAACTCAGATTCAGACAAACAACAAACATACATTTTCTTTCTTGTGCGGAGATTAGTTTTGGAACTTTAGATATGTGTTTCATTAGAATACCCATAGTGGTTAGGTAGTTAGGAAGGGTCCATGGGTGAGGAGGGACTCTTTCAAAAGAGGGAAGGTAGAGTATGGTGATATTTAGACAGAGAAAGGAAAAATGGAACAGGAAGGATGGGGATGGGAGGTCAGAGTAGAGGAGGAAGTATAGGGAGAAACAATAAACACTAAAAGCCTTTGGAAAAGAGCAGCTGAGTTTTGCTTTGACTAATCTTTCTATCTAGGATGAGAGGAGGAAAGGCAGGCAGCTCAGAATGGAAGAGAATGGCTGTGAATGTGATTCCCAGAGGAGCACATACTGCTAATGGCCAACACTGTCCCCCAGTGTCCCCAGTGCCTGCCATGAGAAGTCACATTCATGATATCAAGGAGTAGATACTGCTGCAAGCCAGGAAGTATGTTAAATGCATCCTAGCTGGGGCCAAATTACTCAAAGTCGTAGAATTGTATATATCTGTCAGAAACGGGATGCACAAGTTTGAACTAATGTCGGATTTCATGTGTAACCAAATCAGGCTCAGGCCTTTGAAAATATGTTCAGGATCTAAATGAAGGAAATGCTTCCTAGGAGCATTTGAATATCCCAAGGAAAAAAATGCTCTCCCAGCGTGGCAGAAAGCGCCTAAGGCGAGATGAAGAGACTCTACCTCAATGGCTTCTTCAGTATCCACCGAGAATGCATTCCTGGAAGAGAATCTTTGGAACCCTTGGGTGTTGTCCAGTCACCTTGGAATCACGCACCCATTCTGTTTTGCTGGCTTAATGTGAGATTCCTATGAAAAAATAATTATCAAAGAAATTAAAAAGCAGAATTCTGAGACATGCAAATGGGAATTAAGTAATCTAAGCAATTGGAGGAATTACTTCTAGTCAGACTAGATCAGAGGGACCTCTGCTCTGTGGGCATGGGGCGGGAGGGAGTTAGGCAATGCGCAGTACTCTTAAATTCTTTCAAGTATTGTCAAATGCTATTAGAATCTCTGCATCTATGTGGAGCCTTGATTGTGAGCATGTTCTTCACGCTTCTGTGGTTGATGAAAGTCAGAAGTGGGCCATTTGATAGGAGTGCACCTTATTACTGGGCAGCCCCCAAAAGGAGCTGTCAGCTGGGGAGAGCCTCTGCTGGGAACCACCTGCACTGACCTCAGGAAGCCCCACTGTTCTGTTCACTTTATAGTCACATTGAGGACGTGTTGGCAGCTGCAGAGCACCAGATAGTCACAGCTGGAACTCGTTCCAAACATGACAGCTGGCTCTGCAGAACCATAAACAAGAAGCCTCCATGAACTCTAGGTGACCCTGTTTAACATGTGCCTATTCTGCCACCTCCAGATGAGGGACATTTCCCCTGGTGGCTCAGCAGAGGACCTGTGATTGGTGCAAACACAACCTTTATTTGCAAGAGGGCTTGTACCATAATTGTGATTGGTAAGAACCCCTTTGCTAGAGCCTGTATGCATCCCCTCTGCTTCAGAAGCAGGTTGTTCGGCTGATTTTCATGCAGGCTAGAGAATTCTGTCCTGTGCTGCCCCATGATGTCACAACGGGAGCCTCATTGAAAGCTTTTCTCCAGGTGTCTTAGCTTCTCTTATTTGGAGCTTTATCGTTGGAAGATGGTTGGGCTGATAATAGGAAGAAGGAATCTCAGAATTGGCAACAGTACCAGGGGAGCAGAGAAGTGGGCTGGAGTGATGGCTCCGAAGTTACAAGTACTTACTCGAGAATTACGAGGACTGGAGTTTGGGTCCCAGCCCATGGGTAACAAACAGAGTGTCCCCAAACACCTGTACTCTGTCTCAGGGGAGCTGAAATAACAGGACTCACGGGACAAGCTGGCTTCCAGCCTACTACAAATGAGTCCCAGGTTGAGGCACTCAGTAGAAAGGGTAAAGAGTGTTAAGTGTTAAAACACTGCATGCTCTCTTCTGGCTTCTGCATGCTCTCATGTGCATACATGTACATACACACACAGTTAAATTTAAAGAAAAAATGTTAGAGTCAGAAGAACAGGAGTTTTGCCGTAAGATTGTGTCTTCTAGAATGTCAAAGAAGTCTTAACAACTTGGCTGCCTAAATAAGACCTTAACAGCAACACCAGTAGACATGCTAACATGGCCCTGTAGCATGAGTAATAAGAACCCAGAGACAGATATGATCAGAAAGCAAAGTAGCCAAGCCGCTAGAGAGCTCTTAGCTTCAGACTGAAAAGACAGCGAGTTCCGTCTCTAGTGCTGGGATTAAAGGTGCGCACCACCACTGCCTGGCCTGTATGGCTGACTGGTGAGGCTAACTTTGCCCTCTGTCTTCGGGCAAGCATTATTTATTAAAACACAAGTAAAATATCACTATAAGAGGCAATTTAGGAATGCTGAATGTGGGAGAAACAGTTTTGCCCAGGGAATAGACCAGCAGTTGGTTACCAAATACCAAATGGTCAGCCCTAAAATTACATACATATAACCAACAACATATGGGCTGAGCAGATTGAATTTATATATTTAGGAATGTGGGTGTATATATATATATATATATATATGCACATATATGTGTGTGTGTGTACACACACACATGCATGCACGCAGCTAAAGCAATTAAATAAAAAGAGGCCAGAGGCCATGAATTTTAGAGACAGTGGATGGGTACATGGGAGGGATTAGAAGGCGGAATAGAAAAATAACTACGTAATTATATTTTAATTTTTAAAGATTAAAAACATTACAGAGGAAAAAAAATGTAAGCCCCAGTCTCGGGCCTCCATCTTTGGAGGCCCCGTCCCTGTGCCTGCCAAGTCTTGACCCCCTCCCCACTGAGGAGGGTCAAGACGAGTCCTCCAAAATCTTGATCATGCCCTCAGTCTATTTAAACTGCTTTCCTGGAAAGCTTCCTGATAGTCTCTTTTCCTTTCCCTTGGTGATCACATTAGTGGCTTCCTGGTTCCCCCTTGGGGCCACCCGAGAGTGCAGGAATCCCATTAAACCTGGATATTTTTTGATTTGGCTTGATTGGGATTTTTGCATCAGCAGAGAGCTCGCGTTAGGAGAAATTCCTAACAAAAATAAGCTACAGTGTTTTAAAGGATGGGTGGTGAGTAGAAAGGAGCAAACATAACACACACCATGAGGAGCTGAAGACAGACGCTGGAGCTTTTACTGGAAGAGGTCCACGGAGCTGTCATGGATTCCAGCATCCCAGGCTGGCAAAGCTTGCTACTGTCAAAGACATCATGGGTCCATAAACCATAATCTTAGCCACCACTGTAGGAAGAGAAGGTCCCAGTGCTAGAGTATCTCTCATGTGCTGCCTGCTGCACTCACTCACTGCTGAAGGCACTGGACCACCGTGATTAAAGTTCAGAGCAGCCCAGGGCACCATTCTGGATACCCAATGACATAAACTCTGGCTTCTGAAACGTGGAGTAATCCCACCCCTCCACTCTTAGGACTCAGAGCTGTCGTACCCTCGGTCTGTTAGCCCATCTTCCATAACCCTGGGGACCACAGTGGCCAGGACTGACAGCAGCCCCTGAGCTTTCCATTGACACACAAGCCAAGTCCCCAGCTGTAGTGCATCCCATCGTGTTACACTTTGCTGCATTTGATTCAAGTGCTGAGCATAGAGCCTCTTCTAGACGACTTATTAATCACTCTTTATCAAATTGAAGCCACCTAAATCTTTTCTTTGAACATAGCATGTGATAACACTGAGCAGAACGTCTCGTGGTTTCCTTGATAGTGTCTCTTTATCACTTTATTGGTGAAGATATTCAGGCTCCAAGAGCTCTAACATCATTCTAGGGATCACACAGCTAGTGAGCTGCAGTGTGGGAGTTCAAACCTAAGTGAGTTTCCCCAAAAATCAAAGGTAGAGACAGTTGAAAAAGCCAGGAAAAAAAACCAACAGGAGAACTGGAAAGACCATTGCTATGAGACTCAGGGAGGAAACCATTTGATGTTTGCAGCCTGGGAGGTCACTGGAGATTGTTCCAGAGATAATTCTCTGAATTTACGTTGACATGAAAATCCTGTTTTAAAGTAGCTGCAGCCATCTGCTCGTTCTCTAATGATATAATTTAATTTTGATCTAATTCTGTTGAAGAGAAGCGTTGGTTTTCTCCCTCTGACCCACCATCATTGCTATAAATGGTAAAAAGTTGAGATGGGTAGGTCACAGTGGAATTTTGACCATCCTCAAGAAAGTTAGCAAAATAATAAAGTTGACTCGTACTGATAGTGGGTTTGACTACTTTTTGCCCTCTGATTTGATTCCTCTGATTCCTTCATGTCTGCTTTTCAAAATTATGTTAAGATTCAAAGTCCAGATCTCAAATAAGCCCTTCATTAAAAGGCGACTTTCCTTTCCTTCACAGAGTCGTTCTCACCTGCTTCCTTTAAACCCTGGTTGTACAACCTGCTTTTCAGGGAAAACATCCACAGCCTGGAATCAGCAGCTGAGCTTTTCATTTACTCTCTCCTTTCTTCTCAGGACTGGGAGCTGATTTCGAAGCTGGGCTCAGCCATTGATTAGCTGTAGACGCCTTTGAGCCCTCATTTCCTCTGGAGCAAAGGGCATCTGATAACCATCTCCTCCCCTGAGCTGCTGCCCGGCAGACTACAGAAACCCTGTGAATGTGATTAGCAAAAGCATCCTCTTGGCAATTGCTTCCCTCAGGACCCAGCTCCCCTCATTTGCATGTCTGTTGACTTTCTCCTCTTTGGCAGAGAGTAAATCCTCAGGACTAGTTCCTCTTTGCTTTTGCTCTTTCTCTTCTGTGTTTTTCTTCTTCCTGGTGCAACAAAGTTTTCAAATGAGGTCTCTAGTGTGGTCATCATTTATATGTAAATCTTACACAGTTACTGTCACGCGATCTCCTGGTACCTGCTAAGGATGCTCAGGATGGTGACTTTAGCAATGGCAGGACAGTGTGAGCTCTGTTGCTCTGACTGCCTGATCCTTTCAGTCCCTCATGTACTCTGGAGAGTAGTCTGCAGTAGAGGACCAGTCTCTGTGGGAGATATTGTGTTCCCACCATATACCAGGCGTGTGTGAGCCCTGCCTTGGTACACATAGGTCCTCTTTTGGTTCTGGGAGACAATCATAGATGCCCTGAACTCTGAATCATTGAGCCACATCATTGAGCAATCAGGCTCCCAAAAGAACACCCATAGCAGACCCCACTAACACTCTGGCTTTCCCACACCAAATCCCCTTAACCCTTTCCTCTTCACAGTTATTTGGCAGTTTTATGCTGTGGCCAAATTACCAGGTGGTAAAGACAAAGAAATAAATAATTTCAAGACTTCTGCCAACTCCCCCATTGAAGCCATAACCATGAGAGGCAGTTCACCGCCTCCCAGATTCAGTTGGCAACACAGATTTACTTCCCACAAGACAGCACCAGACCCCCCACTTTGGAGCATTCAAGCACATTATGCTTGAAGACTCACAGTACTGATGTGAGAAGAAAGAATTAGACTATGTATACTAAGTGGCCTTGTCTTATTTTCAAGCTGAGAACAGTTCAGAGGTATCCGAGCATCAGAAGAAGTCAGTGTAAGACCCTAATGTCAAAGACACCCTGTATTGGCAGTCATAGAGGAAAAGGGGAGAATTTTCGGAAATCAGACCAGTTTCTATTCTACCACATCCTTGATGTAGCTATTCCTTGGGAAGCTACTTAATTTTTCAACTGCAGTACTCTCATAAAAATAAAACCGAAAATCTGAAAAGTGCCTAGTAGAATATTTGCGAGACTAAAGAAAGATAACATGTAAGTCTCAGCATACTACTTGGCATTTAGCAGACCCTCAACTAAAATTACCGATTAAAAAGTCTTATATCCACTAAAACGAAGAAATATTGAGGTAAAAGAAAAGATAATTTTTGGGTCCTCAGGGATCTTGTCTCATTCTGCTTAAACAGCTGGATCCAGAGACTGAACATGTAGTTCAGTGACCAAATGTATGCTTAGCCTGTAAGAGGCTGTGGGTTTAATTACAACACACACACACACACCACATTAGGTAGTAATATTTCATTTCACCCTGCCCTGACTTTTCCTCTTCAGCTACTAAGACCTATGATCAGGACAGGATTTTATGTCACATAAGAACACTGCTTTGGGCATCGAGGAAGGACTATTTTGAACAAGATCGCTGTGGACATGTCTGTTACTCCTGATAGAAAACGAACTCTAGATGACACACTCTAGTCCATCCTTATCCCGCACTGCCTAATTGTTAGTGTGCCATCACCTCTCACGGGTTGGCTATCAGAGCAGCATAGACGGAGGGTGGAGTTTTCTGAACCGTGGTTTGTCTTTCATTTACATAGTTCATCTCATTCAACTTCTATAATGATTCTTGAGAAATGCAGGGAAATAACCCATAAAACCACCAAAGCCCATCCAGTAGATGACTGAGCCTGGATCTCAAGTCAGACTTTGCGGCCTGTAGAGCTTACTTACCGATTAAAAGCCTGTCAACTGAGGCATCTGTGCAGCTGGGCAGGGCTAGGCTGCAGCTGTGGTCAGCAAGTGTGTTTCTAATTTTTGCAGGTATCTTTCCCCAGTCCCACACAACTGATTCCCCTTGAAATACAGAGAGATCAAAACTGTTTATATATGCCAACAAAACTGTCTCATATGACCAGAGGTTATAGAGAAAACCCATCCTCTCCTTAGCAGAGCCTTTGTCCAGCGTTCAAACATTCAGTATCTGTGTGCAGCCACCTGTGTGCTTCCTGGAAAAGGTTTCTAGAGGAGGGGACCCTGCACATGATGCTGGTCCAGTAGTTAGGTATTTTTGTTGCCTAGCTACAAATAGATATTGATGTTTAAGACACAGGCAGCAGCTAAGAGACAGGAAAGACAGCACAGTGGACAAGGGCACATAGGGCCTTTGCTGGTGATAAACACTAGCTGCCACTGAGGACATGTTTGGGGGACTCTTCCTTGCTCTAAATCTCCAGACATGAATCTAAGACCTGTGTACGTAGTCTTACCACGGGCCACTGTTGAGTTAACACTCATGTAAGCCCCTGTCTCTAGCCTCCATCTTTGGAGGCCCGGTCCCTGTGCCCGCCAAGTCTTGACCCCTCCTCCTCGGAGGGTCAAGATGAGCCCACCAAAATCTTGACCACGCCCTCAGCCTATTTAAACTGGTTCCCTGGAAAGTTTCCTGGTGGTCTCTTTTCCTTCCCCCTGGTGGTCACATTAGCGGCCTCCCAGTTCCACCCGAGAGTGAAGGAATCCCATTAAACCTGGATATCTTCTAATTTGGCTTGTTGCGATTTGGCTTGATTGAGACTTTTGCGTCGGCAGAGACCTCGCCTTAGGAAAAATTTCTAACAACTCAGACAGAAACACAGAAGAAGGTTTAAACCCTTTTCAGATAGCCCAGAAAGCAGTCAGCGAGGAGCTGGGTAAAGTTTTCTGTGTGGTGGAGGCATTTGCTTTACGTCAGCTGAAATTGAGAGGGCCTTTCCTGGGAAAGTATCTGTTAGTTCACAAAGTCTCCTTAGCCAAATGGAGCATCTCCCCTCTGTCACCTTCCTTGCCAAGTTCCACATCAGCATCCGAAATCCTCAGAGGAGTCTAACTAATTGAGTCTCCTCACACTGGGGGTGACTTTCTCGGATGGCTCCCTCCCAGCATTCTTGGCACTTCTAATCCTGTTAGCAGCCTCCCGTAGGTCATAGAACATTAATGCGGTTTTATCTGATTTTTTTTTTTGTTTTTTTTTTTTTTTTTTTTTAGCCAATACTCTACAAATGCATCAGGTTATTAGTGACTTTTATGTCATGTGGCTTTAGCAGAATTGAATGTTAATAAGATGTGATTGGGTAGAAAATTATAGCAATAGGGTGCTTGTCGTCTGTAATTGCAGCACGGGTTTTAGTTTGGAGAGGGGGTCCACAATTTAGTTTACTTAACGCTAATTTCCAAGGCACGCAAGGGCACTGCAATTCATAACAGATGATTAGGGGTTTTCACTGCTGGGCAGTGGAGCAGCCTTGCATGCTACAACATGATGCAGGCGAGCAGAGCCAGAAACCTTCCATAGCATTTCCTCCAATGCCCCATTTCCTACCCCTCCCCCAACAAAAGAGAAAGAAGGGGTACAGAACCATGCAAGGGATGGTAGTCTTCTCTAAAATAAACTTATTAAATGAGACAGAATCTTTATTAAACAGTCGAGAGTCAGATAATTAGACAGCTTTTCTTGCCATTGAATTCCTAGCAGAAATCAATGCGCATTATACAGCAGCAGCCGCTGATGCTGCAAAACACCCAAGGACAGAGAAAGACTGTGATTTATTGAAATATTTCATCAGCGTAATGGGCGAGAGACAGAGTGCAGTTTTTCTGCAGAGTACAGCTTAACTCTTGCTCATTTTTGTATGTCTCAGAAAAAAGTCACTTGCGTATTCTCCCCAAATGCAGTGTCTCCCGTACAGAACCCTAACTATCCACCGCAAAGGACCATCTCAACTTCTTAGTGCCCTGAAGAAGGATAAGCTGCCTCATGAAGACTCGCACTTTGTCAGTCCACTGTGGATGGCGCTACCCAGAGGATGAGGCCCATCTTCAGATAAAAACCGTGACTCAGGCAGGGTTGCTACATTCTGTGCTGACTTGCAGTGTCACAGGCCACCAAAGAGACTTTAGCACTCAAACACTCCTGCATAGCTCAAGCTACATGCTTGACCCTTTTTGTGAAAACTTTAGTTAGTTTCAACAACTTTTGGAGATTTGGACAAATAATTTTCATTACAATCCAAAATTTTAGGGAAGATTTAATTGTAAAAGGAGAGGAAATTAAAACTTAAAGTCCAACATTAAGCAACTAACTTAACTAATGTTAAGCCTGTGGGGTTGGCAAGGTGGCTCAGTGGGAAAAGATGTTGCTCCATAAGCATTAGGACCAGTGTTCAGATCTACCAGGTCTGCACAAAAGGCAGGCAGATGCAGTTGAGTGATGGAGGAGGGTCTTCTGCCACACCAACTCCAGTGTCATCTGTGTGACATGACATATGTCATTATGCCAGACGGGAACTACGTGTCCCATGGGACTAGGCTTCCTGGAGGTCAATGGCAGACAGCCTGGTATTAGCCACAGCTGAGGCATAGACGGGTTTCTCGATTAGCTGGCTATGAGGGATGTGAGCTTTGCACAATCTCTTTTATAATAATGATATTCTATATATATACAAGACAAGGATCATTCTCTTCAGAAACAGCTCTGGGATAAGGAAGCACAGTATGGGAATGTATAAAACTACAGCAGAACCTTTGTCATACACAGGGTGTATGATGAGTAAGGGACTGGATGGGTTAATGTTGATGGACAAAGACTTTCAACTTTATGGATAGGCTTGCTAGATCCCAACCCCCATGATGTCTGCTGCATAAGAAGGTACTAAAAAGTATAGTTCAACAGGTGCAGAGAACTGATTAGGTATATTTGGTCACTAGATGAAATAAAGGGTTAGGAAGAGGAAGGGCCATGATAGTGATAATGAGACAGAAACTTTCTATTCATAAGATGAAACCACTTGCCTGAGGTTTACATTCCCAAGGACAAGATTTCCTCTTCTAAGGATGCTTTATGTCTAACACCTGTTCCTGATAATATACTTTTCTTAAATATTGCTGATGTGACTAAAAGAAGCTTTCATACTGTGCCAACTAATGATACATGACCTTCTGATTTGTTCTTTGTTTGAATACTATATAATGAAAACATGAATTCAGTAAAATTGCAGCAGATTCCAACCACTCTCTTGTGTGTTGTGTCTGTCTGTCATTCGCCAAACTTGTGCCTTCCTGTTACCAAGACCCTGCTTCTCCCACGGTCTGAGTGGCTCCCCTGAGCCGGTCCGTGGCAGTCTTCTGTCTATGTGTTAATTTCATTGGTTAATAAAGAAACTGCCTTGGCCTTTGATAGGACAGCAGCTTAGATAGGCAGAGTAGACAGAACAGAATGCTGGGTAGAAGGCAGTGAGGCAGATGCGATGAAGCTCTGGCCCAAGATGGACACAAGTTAGAATCTTCCCAGTAAGCCACCACTTTGTGGTGCTACACAGATTATTAGAAATGGGTTAAGCAAGATGTGAGGATTAGCCAATAAGAGGCTGAAACTAATGGGCCAGGCAGTGTTTAAATGAATACAGTTTGTGTGTTGTTATTTTGGCTGTAAAGCTAGCCTTGTGGGAGCTGGGCGGGATGAAAAGCAGGCCTGCCCGCACGCAGCTCCTTCTACAGGTGAGTGTGTTTGGGAGAAAAAAAAAAAAGGATCCCCTGGAAAAGCTTACCAGTTAGATTGTGTAGCTCAATTGGCAAAATCCTAGATCAGCTAGAGACGCTCCCTCAATAAATAAAATGGAGAGTGATTAAGAAAAACACACAACACCAACTTTAAGCCGATACACAACAACAGGCATACACACACAAACACACACAGGTGTTCCTGGGCACACAAGTGCTTTTACACATGTGAGCACTCATTTATAGATTCACTCAAACCACACACTTGTACATCTGAACCAATAATGATTTCAGCTTATTGTCATCATGAATGGCGTATGTCAGTTACTTGCAATGTTCCTAATGATTTGAAGGGCCTCTTGTCCTAGCTCAAGTGCCAGCTGCCTTCCAAATCTACCCATGACCTAAGGAGAGGCAGTATTTCTAAATAAGAAGAGTCACTCTGAAAGAATAGACACTTGAATGGATGCTGCAGGCACAGGACAATGAAAACGATGATTATGTTCAAGTGAGAACTGTATAATTGAAGGGGAGAAATCATGTTAGAAAACAAAGTTAAATATGTCTAGGAACACAGAATTAATTCTTAGGTGCCTATTGACCAATGTAGGGAAAGAGTCATTTGATGGCTGATTTTGTTTGTCAATTTGACACTCCTGAGAGGAAAGAATCTTAATTGAAGAAATACTTCCATCTGATTTGCTGGTGGGCATGTCTGTGGAGCGTTTTCTTAATTTCCAATTGAGACAAGAGGGCCCAGCCCATTCTTGTGGTACCATTCTGAAGATTACTAGAAACTGTACCATTCTTATGCAACCCAGGTGATCCTGAGCTATAAAAAAAGGTGCTTCTCTTGATGGTGGACCTGTGAGATGAAACAAAGCCTTTCCTCATCCATGTTGTTTTGGGATCTGGTGTTCATTGATCACAGAAACAGTAAGCAAATGCAAACAAACTAATATTTAAGATTCATTAAATATTTCTGAAAAGTTATGCTATATCTTTAGCTAAGGTAATTTTTTTTTCCAATTATCTCCCAAGTTACACAAGAATATTCCTCAAACACAGAGTACTCGACACATACTTGGTCTGGCTGAGTTCTTCCTACTTTCTGCTTTTTGACTCAGTCTTGCAGCTCACCATGTCGGCAGTTACTTTAGACACATACTTAAGTCTAAGATTAAGAAGAGAAGACATAAAGGAGAAAGGGTAAGAGAAATAAATAGATTGACAGAAGGTTGGCAAGCTTATTCATATAGTTTTACACATGAAAAACACAAATGTCTGTAACATCCCAGGTACCAAAAATATCTTCAATATGTGAAGCAGTAGAAAATAGAAGCAAAGAGTCTCAGTAATATGGAAATGTGCACTCCCTCCCTATAAGCAATGGATTATTTTTGATCAAGATGATTGAATATTAAGCATAACCTTTTCTGTGGCTGACTCTAGGCTGCCTTGACTGACACCCTTTACCCTTCAAATCCTTCTGTGTAGATACTCTGAATTTGCATGGTAAATTATATTCCTCAAGTTCTTCCTGAGAAACAGACTAACCTGTGGAGGCATTGAAGGTCTTGTGGGAGAGGTTTTCAAAATGTAAATTTCTCTACTCTCTCTAAGTAACAGGACCTATTATGTCCTGAACTGTCACTGTCAAGAAATAAGATCAATAATCTCAGTGTCCATGCCAGCAAGATCATGTACTGAGCCAAGGGCTCAATACTAAATCTTCTGTGCGTCATTCTGTGGTTAGGTGATACTATACTATATACTTCTGTTAACTTTGAGATGATACCACAAGTGTTAAAAATCAAAACATGACTAGAAATGCAGATGGCATTTTCTGTTGCAAACTTCTCCACTCTGTCTTCCTTCTCCTCTAAACAACATTACCATTAAAACCAAGAAATACCCAGAAAGGTGGCATACTTTTTTCTCTTTTGAAAGAACCATAATTCTTATGCTATTGCTTGTAAACTTATTTATCACGTGTGTCTTTAGGTTCATACTCTTTGGCCTCTACACCCAAATTCCTCTCTCACCTTGCTCTCAATAGCTAGCATTTAAGTCTATTAGTCCGGTTTTCTATGCATTTTATTTGTTTAGACTTTTCACTGTAGTAAAATAATCTCCCTTCACACATGCGTGTGTTGTGGGAGCTCCTCCCGCTCCTTCAGCCAATAGCCGCTGAGATACCAGCCCATTGGGGCATGGTCTCTCTTTTTTTAAAAAAGCAGCCACTTCTCTCTCCTCTCTCTCTCACACCCTTCCTGATTGTGCAGAGGGCTGTTGTCTGGGACGGCGATCTGTAAGTTTTTCCCCTTTAAATAAATACCACCCTATTAATCATAATTCCAAACTGGTGTGGGATTGTTTATGACTTAGGCCTTCATTTTGTAGTAGGAGCTGCAGGGCTGCATTCTTCTGTTGTAATAGGAGCTGCGGGGCTGCGTCTCCAGCACCCCGGCCGCCTGGCTAGCTTATGCCCCGAAATAACAACACACAAATTGTATTCTTTTAAACACTGCTTGGCCCATTATATCTAGCCTCTTCTCGGCTAACTCTCGCACCTGGACTAGCCCATTTCTAATAATGTGTGTAGCACCCCAAGGTGCGCTTACCGGGAAGATTCTAGCCTATGTCCATCCTGGGTCGGAGTTCATTGCGTCTGCCCGGGAGAGGGAAGCATGGCCTCTCTGAGCTCACTTCCTCTTCCTCTCAGCATTCTGTTCTGTTCACTCCACTCACCTATGTTCTTACCAATAAAATGGGCCAAGGCAGTTTCTTTATTTTTTAACCAATGACCTTCCTCCATCACGCGTGTACCCACAAGTGTGCGTGTGTGTGTGTGCTTTATTCCACTCGGGGTAAAATCTTGGAAGTTTCCCTACTTTGTTACAAATAGAGTACTTTCTTCCTCATCCATTTCCTTATTGATGACACTTAGAATGACCCACAATTTAGTTACTATATAATACAAATCCCTTTAATGTTTTTTCCTAACCCAAGTAATAAGACTGCTGGATAATATAGTGGTTCTAGTTCAGAGATTTCAGGCCCGCTACAAGGTTTCTCTAATGTCTACACCAATTTACACCCTTACAGAGGTGTAAACGGATTCCTTTTTCTCTCCACACCTGTGGGTCAGCTCTGGTTTCTTCTGTCAACCACAGCCGCACATCAAGGCGGCTTTTCTCAAGGCACACACATAGCTCTGATCTGATCTGCCCGGTTATAGGTGATTCTGAGAAGCTAGATCATAAGCCAAGGAGCTGAAAACTTTTTTTTCGGTGGCTGGTATACGGTTCAGATTCCTACTTAATGCTCATATTTAACACTTTACTAAAAGCACATCAGTAAGTGAGAGCCATCAAGTCAGAAAGGAAAAATCAAATCATCCGTGTTTGTAGATGGAATGGTTTTGTGTGTGCAACTAAGCAGTGAGCTCTGAGAAAGAGCAGGGAACCAAGTCAGCACACAGGACATAGTCTGCAGTCCCCACATAAAGATCTCCCTCAAAGCACATCAAGGGAATAAAGGATAAAGTACTTAGGAGAAAACCCAGTCAAGGAGGGGAGAAATGTCCAGACCAGGCTACAACAATCTCTAGGAAAGTAATGGAAGAAAAACTGCATTGGGGAGATATTCTGGCTCATGTAGATACTGATGCTGCTGACACTTCTCGTAACATACTTAAGAAAATCCTAATCAAAACACAACAACATCATCACAGAAATAGAAGGATAGACCTAAAATACATACAGATTCATAACAATCCCAAGAAAGAAAAACCATGGCTCCTGACATAAATGATTAAAAGGTTACAGCAATCAAGGCAGTATAGTGCTAGCAGAAAAACTGAATGCAGGCCAGTGGGACAGAATCGAAGGTCTATAAATAGAGCTGAACATAAGTGGTTTCCAACAAGAAGAACATGAAACTAGGGAAAGACAAACTTTTCAGTAAGTTTTCATTTTACTCACTCTATTTTTTAACCAAAAATCATTTCCCTGATAAAAATAAATAAAACCTGCTGTTTCTACAGCTGCATTTCCCCCTTTCCGTCCAAAACCTACTAACAGAAGCCTGAAGTGTTTCCAGTTACCTGAACACACTGTAAATTGCTGTAATCTTTCATTCTTAGCAGAGCATATGGCTGCATAGTTTTCTTCTGCTGGTTTCTTTCATTCACTAATTCTCCTCCTTTTTTAGTTAAAAACAATAACAATATTTTACTACAGAATTCTCAAGGGGCTGGACACATCTATTTTCTTTTACCTTCTAACCAGTCTTTTTTTATTTTATGGAAAAAAATTTGCACAATATACTTTGAGCCATTTTCCCCCTTCCAACTCTTCCCAGACCCTCTCTCCTCCCAATACACTGACATTATATTCTTCTTTCCTGCTTCGTAAAAAAACAAGAAATACACAAATACGAAATCAAAACAGATAAGCAAAAGTGTAACACATACACAGTGCTAAAACAAAGCAAAAAGGAAACCAAAAGTACAAAAAATACCATTGAGTTCATTTTGTGTAGGCCAACTACCACCGGGCAGGAGGCCTGCACCAAGCTATAGTTGATATACCCAGTGACACTTCACTGTAGAGAAATCCTTTGCCAGCAGATGCGAACTGCAAATAGCTTCTTGGTAAGCCCATGTCCACTTTCCCTTTGCTGTGTTGGGACCACATGGAGCATTAACTTGTGTAGATCTTCTACATGCTACCACAGTCTCTAAATTCTTAAGTGCACCATTCCTGTTGTGTCGGGAAAACACTGTTTCTTTGGAGCCACCCATTCCCTCTGGCTCTTACAATCTTTCCTTGTTCTCTTCATCACAGAGCCTCCAGGGAAGCACTTTGATGAAGACGTCTCATTTAGAACTGAGTGCTCCAAAGTCTCCCACTTTCTGCACATTGTGCGCTGTGGATTTCTGTGTTAATTCCCTTCTCCCACAAGAAGTGTCTCTGGTGTGGGTGATCAAGGCATTGATCCTTTATCAGATTCACAGCTGCTAAAGATCTCTACTCATTCTTTAGGCTGCCACAAAGCCTGAATGACGGTACCATTTTCCATACAGATTTCAGCTTCATGAGGACTAGCTGTGAGAGAAATCTTTGTGGGAATCCTTGAAGTAGGCATCACTCCTGCTTAGGTGACTCGTCCTTCATAGTGTCTCATCGCAATGGGTTCTTTCCATTAAAATGTGTCACACTGAGCTAGTATTATTTCCAATGCTGATGTTTTCAAGGATGAGCAGTAACAGATAATAAAAGACTATCACATCTTCCAAGAACTGGTTGGTGCCATTCAATGGACCTTAACCCTAGTTCTAATGCCCATAAGTAATATAAGCAAAGGATGGAACTTTTAGCTCCCCTTCATGCCAAATGAAGTTGGTAAAGAATCTATATATAGTATCCAGTGAGCCATTTTAAGACACCTACCTCAAATGTCAGCGAAGGCTGGCTGCTTGTGGAGTTAATGGCTCAACCCAGCTCCAATGATAAGGATTCTCCAAGGACTGGACTAATGTGTTCCTTGATGGCCAGTTTGTTCTGACTCACTGACTAGAGAGAAGTGGGTGAGATGTAAGAAACGGGACTCTCCACTCCCTTCCCATTGCTGTTGGCTGTCATGAATGATGAGGTGACTCTAGTGACAAGGTTCTGCCTATTCTCACTCATCTGCTTGCCTGGTCGCAACCTGAGCTCCATGCAGCACACAGATGTCCCCTTCTTTGACTAACTCCTTCCCTTTCAGTCCATTGCAGACATGAACTTTTATGGTCCAATGCAGTGGCTCTTAACCTTCCTAAAGCCGTGACCCTTTAATACAGTCCCTCTCACTGTGGTGACCCTCAACCATAAAATTACTTTGTTGCTATTTCATTACTGAAACTTTGCTACCATTATGGATTGTGATGGAAATATCTGATATGTGAGCCCGGTGGGTCGCGACACACTGGCTGAGAAGCACTGATCTAATAATGTAACAGAGCAAAAGCTATCGTGGAGACATAACTTCTATGGGAAACAGAAGAACCCTTCTTAAATGAAAATAAAACTGTATTTTGGGTGGGGACATTTCAAATCATTTGGTTTCCTGACTCCTCGGTGTTCAGGAGAGTGGGAAGTTGCAGTTTTGTAAACTTCTCTCTCAACTCGGCTCACTTGACTCAGAACTGGAGTTATTAGGTGCCGAGGACACACTCCCTACACACAGGAGTTTACAGGGTGGAATAGGGGAAGCTCTCCCACTTCCTTAGACTGACAGCGACAGAAATGAAGCTCAACGTCCTTCATTCCCTGGCGCAGAGAGTCTGATATTAAAAGGGTCCATCCTTTATTGTTAAGCACCAAAATTGTTCCCTTCTTCAGGATCATTTGTGAAGGTTCTGCTGGTCCAAATGATACTAATTTATTCTGTTCAGTGGAAGATGTCTTTGTTCTGTAATACATTTTAAAGGCACCCTGGCATGTAGCAGACAGTAATGACTATAGATGAGCAGACAGGGAGAACGAGGCAGGGAGTAGCCCTTTGTAATAATAGACACAGGGAGCCACAAATGTGCGCTTCTGAGAACACAGTCTGGCACGCATTTACAGCTGATGCTTACAGGACTCGGCAAAGCCATCTATTCCCCAGAGGCGAGAGATGCTGAGCTTTGCCTTCAGATAGAACTGACAAGGACTGAAGGCCCCTGAGCTCCACAGCCACCCTCAAAGACAAAGTTTTCAGTCACTGTTATGAGCCTAACACCTTGGCAAGAGTTAGTCGGCTCCATTCTATTAAGGGAGAAGTATCTTCTTCCAGTGCACATGGGAAGGTGAGCTCTTCAAGGAACATGGTGATGGTGGACATTGAATGGATGAACATGAAACCATAGACAATCAGGATCCCTTAGGTTCACAAGGAAGAGTGGGTGTGGGCTCAGTTTGACCTGTAAGTTCTGAAAGCCATCAAGTCCCTACATCTCTGTATTCCTAAGTCCCTGGGGTGACTGTAAGCACCTTGTCAATTTTAATGAAGAAATTCGGGCCATAAAGCAAGTAACAGTTTAGCCAAATTGGTATTTCAGAGAGCTAATTAAATATTATTCTCTACTGCTGCTCAAGGTCTCACGGCATTGATCTCATAAAAAGCAGTGGTGCTTCCTTTTGTACTATTTTTACAAAGTTGAAAGAGTGAGGTATAATTCCAGAAGAAAGGCGTTTTCATTAATGGCTTAATTTTCTAACTCTCTGTAAACAATAATTATTTTAACGGCCAACAAAACTTTAAATGGCTTTATTTAAAATAAAACATTGAATAGCATTGTGGATTCTTCCTTGTATGTCACCCATAGGTGACAAACGTCTGACCCCTCAGATAGGTATTCTCAAACTGTAAGGATAATCACTTGTTATAGAAAAGTTTTCTTTAATAGATGAAACACATTTACAGATTCTTTGATCCTGGGATAAGGTCAGGAATAGCTGTTATGTGGGTGAAAGAATAAGAGGAACAGTGGGCAAGAGAAGATTTTAAACCACACAGCGCAGCATAGACTTCCAAGATACCAAAGGACTAAATTTACCATTAGGATCATCATGTAACTAAAAAAAAAACAGCATTCATTCATGTTTTTACAGCATTTAATAATCCATCCTTAAAATGTTTTGAAGGGGTTGTTATCTGGGTGACACTATTCTAGAAAGCAGAATAGCAGTTTTTATGAAAAGTTTTAAAAAATTGAAAATTTTGTTAATTCTGGAAGCTTCCCCCTCTAAGAGAACCACATGTATCAAATAAGTATATTTTAATAATATGAAGATGGATAATGTCAAGTGAACTGGAATCTTGATAATAGGAAGTTATCTAATTTTTCACAATTGCCTATGGACTAGAATATACCACAGCTGCACATCTATGAAATAGAATGTATTATAGCCATATAGTACAGTCTACAAAATGTTGTTTCATTGCAGCGACTGGAGAGATGGTTCAATGGTTTAGAGTTCTTGCTGCTTTCCTAAAGTATCCAAATTTAATTCCCAGCATCCACATTGAGCAGTTCACACCTGCTTAGAACTCTAGCTCCAAATAATCCAATACCTTCTCCTGACTTCTATAAGTGCCCATACTCATACATGTACATATAGTTAAGTATAAATGTGGATACTTTTAAAAAATTATTTGTCTTGAAAAATAGTAGTGATAAATCAGTTATACAAACTGTGGCTAGTCCACCACACTGCAGTTACAGGGGAGGTGAAATGTCTAGAAACATTATGTACTTTTAGGAAAAATGCATCTGTGCTGAGGGAAGCTTGGGACTATTGATCTTTACCACTATTGCATTGATTTCCACCAGACCACAAGAGACTGCTGCTCCAAAGGAGACTGGGGGTGGTGGGGGTGAAATGTGTTAGGGGTGACTTGTCCATTCATTGGTCTTCAGTCACATGCTCATTCTGTTATTCTCGGCAAAGATCTGTTCTCTGGGCACCGACCCAGTCACTGAGGCAGAAATGAAGGAGCTGGTGGAGGTAAAGTTAGATGAGCACAAAGTAGGATACTCAAGAGCCTCCTCACAAGCCCTGCATGAAACTCGTGACTCAAGAGCCTCCTCACAAGCCCTGCAAGAGACTCGTGAATCCACAAGCAAGGGGGCAGCACTGATGAATTCTGAGCCTAGAAATTCAGGATTAGACTTTCACATTAGGCTGTTCCTGACAGCGGGAATAAAGGTGAGTCTATGTAGTAGAGGAGCCAGAGCTCAGATGGTCATACAAGGCTTTGCGGGTGGCACAACACCTGAAGAAGACTTTGACCAAGACAGCTGGAAACAGACTCAGGAACAAATGCACAGTTACCTGGTAACAAAAACTGAACATGGAGATTGAGTAGATACATCACTCAAAGGATTGAACAGTTTGGGATAAAATATTGGGGCTTAGCACTGGATGCTGTTTCCCCAAAACACACTCTGCCACTCAAACCCATGTACTTGGTCATCCTCCCTGTGGCCAGCCCTCTCCTATAACCCCTGCAGACTACAGAGGCACAGACATAGCCTGCACCATGGGAAGAACAGGAGAGTGACTCACCTCCCAGATGAACTGCCTCAAGGACCACATCCTGACCCCAGGGCACATCTCATGGCCCTCCCCTTCCATTTCAGCATCAGCAAGTCAACGGGGGCCCTGTCCCCAACTACAGTGGAACTCCATTGCTCTGGTGCAGTGCCCACAGAAGGCAAGCAGGTGAGAGACCTGCCCCCCAGGATGCACCACCGCCGCAGCTAACCTGTAGATTCTGTTTCCACAAGATGCACTTACACTGCCCAACCACACAAACTTTGTCATCCTCCTCGTGGACAGCCCTTCCCTGCAACCCCAGCAGACTACATAGGCCCAGGTTTAACCCACACCAGTTGGAAGAATAGATGAATAACTGCCAGCCTAAATATACATTCAACAATATGGCACCACCAGAACCCAGTGGTCCTACAAGAGCAAGACCTGAGCATGCCAATGCAACTGAAGCACAAGAAAACGACCTTAAAAATAATTTTATGAAGATGATAGAGGTTCTTAAAGAGGAAATGAAAAATTTCCTTAAAGAAATTGAGGAAAAGGCAACAAAAAATGGAAGAAATCAATAAATTGCTTAGAGAAAGTCAAGAAAAAACAAACAGGTGAAGAAAATGGGTCAAGATTGAAAGTTAAAGCTGAAGCAATAAAGAAAACACAAACAGAGGGAATTCAGGAAATGGAAAATCTGGGTAAGCAAACAGGAACTATGGATGCAAACATCACCAAGAGAACATAAAAGATGAACGACAGAATCTTAGGCATTGAAGATAAGATAGAGAAAATAGATTCATTGGCCAAAGACAATGTTAAATCCAACAAATTTCTAACATAAAACATCCAAAAAGACCTGGGACACCATGAAAAGACCAAACCTAAGAATAATAGGAATAGACGAAGGAGAAGAATCCCACTCAAAGGCACAGAAAATATATTCAACAAAATCATAGAAGAAAACTTTTACAATCTAAACAAGTATATGCTTATCAAAGTACAAGGAGCTTACAGAATACAAAAACAGGCTGGGCTAAAATAAAAGCTCTGCTTACTGCATAATACACAAAACATAAAATACAAGATAAAGAAAGAATATTATGATCTGCAAAGGAAAAAGGTCAATTAACATATAAAAGCAAATCTATCAGAATTACACCCAATTTCTCAGTAGAGACTCTTAAAGGCAGAAAGTCCTGGACAGACATCTTTCAGACACTAAGAGACCATGGATGCCAGCCCAGACTACTATACCCAGCAAAGCTTTCAATCACCATAGACAGAGAAAAAAAAAGAGATTTCATGACAAAATCTGATTTAAACAATACCTATACACAAATCCAGCCCTACAGAAAGTACCAGAAGAAAAACTTCAACCCAACAAAATTAGCTGCACCCATGAAAACACAGACAACAGATAATAACAAATCAACAAAACCCAAAGAAAGAAACTGTATATGTGCATATATGCGCATGTGTATGTGTGTGTGTGTGCTCACACACATACACACTACGACCACCACCACCAAAACCAAAAATATAACAAGAATTAACAATTACTGGCCATTAATATCTCTTAATATCAATGGACTCAATTTGTCAATAAAAAGAGAGACTAATAGAATTGATACAAAAATAGGATCCATCCTTCTGCTGCATACAAGAAACACATCTCAACTTCAAAGACAGACATTAACTCAGAGTAAAAGATTGGGAAAAGATTTTCCAGTCAAATGTACCTAAGAAGCAAGTCAGTATAACTATCGTAAAACTAACAAAATAGCCTTCAAACCAAAATCAATCAAAAGAGATGAAGAAGGACATTTCATATTCATCAATGGAAAAATTCATCAAGGTGAAGTCTCAATTCTGAGCATCTATGCCCCCAAATAAAAGGAAAACCACATTTGTAAAAGAAATGTTACTAAAGTTTAAATCATACACTAATAGCAGAAAATTTCAATACCCCACTCCACCAATGAATAGGTTTGCCAAACAGAAACTTAACAGAGAAATGAGGGAACTAACAAATCTTATGACTCAAAGGGACTTAATAGACATCTACAGATCAATTCACCCAAATACGAAAATATACCTTCTTCTCAGCACCTCATGGAACATTCTCTAAAATTGGCCACATATTTGATCACAAAGCAAACCTCAACAGATACAAAAAACAAATTGGAATAGCATTCTGTATCTTATCAGAATTGGTTAAATTTAGAGTTCAACACCAAAACAAATTAAAAGAAAACCTTCAAACTCATGGAAATTGAAAATCTCTTAACTGAATCACCACTGGGGGAAAAAAAGAAATTTAAAACTTCCTAGAATTCAAAGAAAATGAATCAACATCATAACCAAACTTATGAAACACTATGACAGCAGTTCTAAGTTCATAGCAATAAGTGTCCACATAAAAAAAAAGTGAAGAAATATCACACTAGTGACTTAACAGCATATCTGGAAGCTCTAGAACGAAAAAAAAAAAAGCAAACTTACCCAGGAGGAGAAGATAGGAAATAATCAAACTCGACAAAGACAACAAAACAAAGAATTGATGACACAAAGAGTCAGTTCTTTGAGGAAATCAACAAGATACACAAACCCTTATCCAAGCAACAAAAAAGCAGAGAGAGAACATCCAAGTTAACAAAATTAGAAATAAAAGAGCAGACACTGAAGAAATCCAGAGAATCATTAGGTCATACTTCAAAAACCTGTACTCCACAAAATTGAAAAATCTAAAAGAAATGGAGAATTTTCTTCATAGGTACCATATAACAAAATTGAATCAAGGCCAGATAAACAATTTAAGTAGACTTATAACCCTAAGAAAGAAGAAATCATTAAAAGCCTTCCAATTAAAAAAAGCCCAGTGATAGATGGTTTCAGTGCAGAATTCTACCAGAATTTCAAAGAAGAACTAATAACAATACTATAATATTCGTCAAATTGTTCCACAAAATGGAAACAGAAGGAACATTGCCAAACAATTTTTATGAGGCTACAGTTACCCTGATACCCAAACCACACAAAGATGTAGCAAAGAAAGAGAATTACAAAAACAGTACTCCTCATGAACATTGATGAAAATAAATTCAATAAAATATTGACAAACTGAATCCAAGAACACATTAAAAAAATTATCCACCATGATCAAGTGGTCTTCATCCCAGAGATGCAGGGATGGTTCAACATACATATGAAAATCTATCAATGTAATCCATCATATAAATAACTGAAATGAAAAAAAAAACACATGATCATCTCATTAGATGTTGAAAAAGCCTTTGATGAAACCCAACATTCCTTTGTAATCAAGGTCTTTGAGAAATCAAGAATATAAGGAACATACCTAAGCATAATAAAAGAATAGACAGAAAATTGACATCCAACATCAAATTAAATGGAGAGAAACTCAAAGCAATTCCACTAAAATCAGGGATAAGATAAGGCTGTACACTCTCTCCATATCTATTCAATATAATATTCCATGTTCTAGCTAGAGCAATAAGACAACAAAAAGAGATCAAGGGGATTCAAATTGGAAAAGAAGAAGTCAAACTTTCACTATTTGCAGATGATATGATAGTATACATAAGCGACCCCCAAAATTCTACCAGGGAATTCTTACAGTTGATAAATACCTTCAGTTATGTGGTGGAATACAAGATTAACTCAAAAAATCAGTAGCCCTCCTACGTACAAATATTAAATGGGCTGAACAATAAATCAGAGAAACAACACCCTTTACAATAGCCACAAATAAAATATCTTAGGGTAACTCTAACCAAACAAATGAAAGGCAAGAACTTTAAGTCTTTCAAGAAAGAAATTGAAGAAGATATAAGAAAATAAAGCTCTCCCATGTTCTTGGATAGGTAGGATCAACATAATAAAAACAATAGTCTTAGCAAAAGAAATCTACCGATTCAATGCAATCCCTATCTAACTTCCAACAAAATTCTTCATAGACCTTGAAAGAACAATACTCAGCATCATATGGAAAAACAAACACCCAGGTTAGCTAAAAAAAATCCTGTATAATAAAGGAATTTCTGGCAGCATCACCATTTCTGACTTTAAGCTCTGCTATAGAGCTATAGTAATAAAAAACAGCACGGTATTAGCATAAAAACAAACAGGTGTACCAATGGAAAGGAATTGAAGACCCTGCCATAAATCCACACACCTAAGAGCACCTGATTTTTGACAAAGAAGCCAAAATTATACAACAAAAAAAGTATCATCTACAAATGCTGCTGCCATAACTAGATGTTAGCATGTAAAAAAAGCAAGTAAGTCCATATTTATTGCCCTGTTCAAAACTCACATACAAGTTAATCAAAGACCTCAACATAAATCCAGTTATACTGAAGCTGATAGAAGAGAAAGTGGGAAGTAGCCTTGAAAACATTGACACAGGAGACAACTTCCTGAATATAATATCAGTAACACAGACACTGAGAGCAACAATTAATAAATGGGACCTTCTGAAACTGCGAAGCTTCTGTAAGTCAAAGAAGGACACAGTCAATAAGACAAAACAGCAGCCTACAGAACTGGAAAAGATCTTCACCAATCCTACATCTGACAGAGGATTGATCTCCAAAATATATAAAGAACTCAAGAAACTAGACATCAAAATACCAAATAATCCAATTAAAAGTATGGTACAAATTTAAACAGAGATTTCTCAATGGAAGAATCTCAAATGACTGAGATACACTTAAAGAATTGTTAAACATCCTTAGCCATCAGGGAAATACAAAATCAAAATAACTTTGAGATACTATCTTATACCTGTCTGAATGGCTAAGATCAAAAACACTAATGACAGCGTATGTTGGAGAGGATATGGAGTAAGGGGAGCACTCCTCCACTTCTGATGAGAGGGTAAACTTGTACAGCCACTTTGGAAATTGGTATTGCAGTTTTGAGACATCTGACCTGAGTTTGTGGAAGCTCACAGACTCTGAACTGACAACTAGGGAACCTGCATGAGACCGACCTAGGCCCTCTGCGTGTGTGTGTGACAGTTTTGTAGCTTAGTCTGTTTGTGGGGTTCCTAACAGTAGGATCAGGACCTGTCCCTGGCACTTGATTTGGCTTTTGGGAACCCAATTCCTATCCTGGGTTGCCTTGCCCAGTCTTGATGCAGGGGGAGGGGCTTGGTGCTACCACAGTTGGATATGCCATGCTGTTGACTCCCATGGGAGGCCTGCCCCTTTCTGAATAGAGGTAGAGGAGGAGCAGACAGGGAGTGGCAGAAGGGAGGTGTGGGGAGGGAATGAAAGAAGAAGAGGCAGAAGAGGGGAAACTGTGGTCGGTATGTAAAATAAATGAAAAAGTAATTTAATAAAAAAGAAAAACCATTGTGACTTAGGAAAATAAAAGTGAAATTAGCAAAATTTGTTGGATATTACTTATTCTGCTCCTACATGAGTTTATAGAAAGATAAACACTAAAAACAGATACACACATATACCTTTAAGATGTATGAATGCATTTGTACATATATATTATGAGATATAAGATATATATGGAAGAGGATTAATACTAATTATCAATATTGACAGTGTTTATGTATTTGTGGACATATACATAGATTAGTTCATGCACATAGATGTGTATATAAATACAAATATATATTTTCAGCTATCATGGGCATTTTGTATTCCCAAACTGCATTTGTTTTCTTTGCTATACTGGGTACTAACCATTAATATGGAAGCTGCTAAATCTTCCAAAGACATGGTAAAAACGTGGTCATAGAAACAAGCTTTTATAGAGCGTTAACAACGTGCTTAGGTCTGGTTTGAGTGCTTTAAGCACACGCTACTATCCAGAGCAACCACTCCCCATGATGACCCTCTCAAGAAGGCATGCTCACTTTACAAACAATAAATACAACCCTCAGATTGTCCCCGTCATCTTCAAATTATGCAACTACACCGAGTTCAGAAAAAGATTTTCAGCGTTTTCCCATCTACTCTCCCCATTAATTACTTTCTGATTTTTTGGGGGAATTCTTAAAAACATCTTTAAAATTCTTTTGAGATTATCGTTCTGTGTCTGTGTGTGAGTCCAGGAACATGAGTGAATGCAGATGCCTGTGGAAGCTAAAAGATGCCCTGAAGATGAACTTTCATGCAGCTGTGACCGCCCAACACGGTTCATGGGAACCAAGCATGGGTCTTTTGGGAGAGCAGCAAGCGTGCTTGACTGCAGAGCCATCTCTTTTTCCCCTTACGAGCATCTTTTGAAGACACCGCAAGTGAGCTTCACAGCTCTGTAGGAAGGCAGAATCTGATAAAAAAAAATATGTTCTTTGCACTGAGATTCGAGACTTCAAACAAGATAGCGCTGGATTTTTATGCGATTTGAAAAGAGTCAATTAGCTGTTCTGGGTTTATGGACTTCATGCTAAAGAAGAAATAGATTGAATTAGGAGCTGCATTTGAAACACAATATATTTAGGGTCTTTTTCATCCACATATAGGATTTCAAAGCACGACATGGCTTAATCTATAAATAAGAATTTTCTGTTCTCAGGTGTAAAAATGCTATGTTCTTTGGGACTCAAGAACGATCTCTGTTCTGCATTTTCTTGCAATGGTGAGCCACACAAAATGCTGAGAAGCCCTCAGATTCCTAGACACCCTTGTTTGGACTTTCATACCGTCATTATAAAGCTAGACCTAGGATCAACTAAGGCAATTGCTGTGACAAGCTGCTGCAGGCTCAGGGCTAAATATAGTCTCTCATCAGGATGCCTTAATGGGGTGAGAGGAGTTGGGCGCGACCCGGTCTCATTAGCTACTTCTGGCTAGGAGTAGAAACAATTCCGGGAAGAAAAACAGGAGGCATAGAAAGCATCCCTGGGAATCCGTGCTGAGGCATATTTGCCTGTAACAAGTTAGACCAGTGCCACCATCAGAAATTAGCTCTTAGAACAGCTTAGTATTTCAAAAAACCCAATGCCAAAATGAAACTTAAAAGCCACCCACTCTGGTGATAGTTCACAGATAGTATCTATGCATGGGAACACCAACAGGGGCAAGGACAACATTAAAAAGAGAAGGAATACTGAGGTAAAATCTTAATAAAAGTCACCTGAACCTGAAATGTTTTTAAGACTATAGACCTGGGGCTGGAGAGATGGCTCAGTGGTTAAGAGCATTGCCTGTTCTTCCAAAGGTCCTGAGTTCAATTCCCAGCAACCACATGGTGGCTCACAACCATCTGTAAAGAGGTCTGGAGCTCTCTTCTGGCCTTCAGGCATACAGACAGAATATTGTATACATAATAAATAAATAAATAAATAAATAAATATTTAACAACAAAAAAGACTATAGACCTCACTGAAACATGTGTATTTTTGTTATTAAATAATCAATATGGATTAAGTTCATCTCATGCTGACACACACACACACACACACTGTAAAATAATGAATGAGAACATATTCTTTAATATTTTAAGATTTGGTGGAAGCACAGTTTCTAGAAAATGCTGGTCTCACCCATCTCAGTCTATTCTGCTCATTGACCGACACTCTCTCGTGCGTCATCAACTACACACATGAAGGAATGAGGAAACCAACCAGCATGGGGAGCTTCAGGAGTTTGGAAGTCCCCTGGAGCATCATATCATATTTTGAAGGTAGTCCCAACTATTGTCAGTACTTTATTCTAGATATTTAGAACATTGGCTCTAATGAGGGTCCAAGGATATTTTCCTCATTTGTACTCATTGTGAAGAAAAGGGCAGAATTTAATCCAAGACATTTATATTTCAAAGCTCACATTTCCAACAGTCTTTGCTTCACTACACACGTAAGGGTAGGCTCCACACTCTGCTGAGATGTAGAACTGTAAACAAAGGACGAGCTTTGCTCTGAAGATAGACCCACCCTAGAGAGTCCTCACGTTGCCGCTGACTAACCCTAGGACTGATTGACAGCTGTGTGTCAGTTTCTCACACCAGTATCCTCAGCTGCGAAATGAGAATTCTAATTAGAAATATCACAGTGAAGGCTAAAGGCAAGGTCCTAGTCCTGAGAGCCTTCCCTAGCTCAGCATCCAGAAAAGTACAACAGCAAACCAGAATCTGTAGCCTACATGAACTCAAAATGGCTGTGACCCTGAGCATAGGACCTGCTCATGGATTGGGTAGGGCTCATGAAGCTCTGCCCTTAACCGATGGCTTCTGGGAGAGAGAAGGTCAGGTTTGGTTTGTTCAGGAATACGATCCTGGAGAGATGCTACTTGTACCCATACAGATAAGCAACACTAAGTGGGTTTGGAAGGGGGGGGGTAAAAACCAGAGCATATGAATTGGGGAGAGAAAAATGATGGAGATCGGGGAGAAATTGAAGAGCAGGGAATGGGAACCAGATCTAATCAAAACACATTATTTGCATATATGAAATACTCAAACAAAATTAAAAATTTATATGTGTGTATTTTACCTTGACCAGCAGGTCATTCTTTGGTGACAGGGTCCTAAGGGGGAGGTCCAGGAAAAGAGAAGATAAAGAAGACGTAGAGCTGGAGGCAGGAGATCTTGCATAAACTGAAGGCTTAGGCCAAGCAAGTTTATTAGGAAGCACAGCATCTTATGCAGTTTTTTGGGGAGAAATTGGACTAAGTCAGTAGGAAGCTGATAAGGCAATGTTGCATAGGGGGAGCATAGGGCATCTCAAGGACACTGCAGAACAAGCACACAGTGGCCATGACTGATAACCAGAGCCCTTTCAATGGGAAGAGCTGGGTTCTCAGGATCTGAAGCCATAGCTCCCCCAAGGCCCTATAGTCCCAGGCCACCATCAGCTCTGCGAAGAAGTCCCTCCCAGCTTTTAGACTTCTTGAAGGAGCTGTGTTCTTTCCTCACCCAGGCCTCAGGGAAATGCTCCTAAGGTCCTGGCCCTAGGCTATTACTGACTCTGCCAAGCTTGTTCCTGGAGCTGTGTTCCTTCACCATACCTCAAGGCCTTGGGGAAAACTTTGGCTGAGCCTAGTCTTCAACACATGTCTATGGCTAACTAGATAAAAATAAGCCAAGCTGAGAAGACCTTATTGTGACTGACATCAGAATTCAAGGATCATCTGCAATTAACTTTCCTCCCCCGTCCTTCATTGATCGCTTGATACATATGCTTCCTCGGAATTGGATTTTTATCCAAGCATGGCAAATTAAACTTCTATTTTAACAATTAAAACGATCAGACTGGTGAACGAGACTCTGAGTCTGATTTATTCTGGTTCGAATTCTAGCTGCCAGGCATAAGGGAGACTGTCTTTGTTTGTAGGAGAAGCCTGACAGGCTGGGTAGATTGGCGCAGGTCTATGATGGATTGTCACTCAGAAATCATGATCCTTAATATTTGGGGTGTGTTCCCCACGGACTGGCTAAACTCCCAGAAGCAGTCGCTTCTGCATAAAGCTTTTCATTGGCTCCTCATTCTGCACTCAAATAAATGCACAGACAACAGACCAATGTTTAGATGGATTTTACAAATGGACCCCCCACACACAATAGTTATACTGAGTAAAGTTTTCTGTTAAAATACAATATGCATTCCATAAGTAACATGCTTGTTGTGAAAACTTGAAGGCCTGTGTTTGAATTCCCAGCGCGGATGTAAAACAGCCTTGCAAGGGGTGCACGTTTCAAACCCCAGTGCTGGAAGGTGGAGATAGGAGGATCCATGGGACTTAGAGCCAATCAGTCTTCTTGAATCTATGAGCGATAGGTTCAGCGAGAGAGCCCTATCTTACAATGTAAAGAGAGCTAGTAAAGTGGTCCCATGGGAAAAGGAGTTAACTGCCATGTGTGGAAACCTGAGTCTAATCCCCAGGGAACCATTTAGGAAAAGGAGAACTGATTTCCACAAGATGCCCTCTGACCTCCAGGTGCACACTACGTACCCTTACATGTGCACACCGAATAAACAAATAAATGTAATAACAATTTTAATTTTAAAAGAATGAGGTAGAGAATTGAAAACTTAAGACAGTACGATCACAGGCCTGTGTCACCCAGCCTGTCAAGAATCCTATATTCTCTATAGTTTTTCTAGAAAATACAATAAAAACTTTTTAAACACCTGTAGATAATTCCCAACTACCTCCAGTTTCTGAAATAACTCTGGGATCTCATTTCAAAGATTATAATTGGCTTGACTCTCAAGGAAGGACAGAGATTAAGGAAAGAGCACAGAGAATTCAACCAGCCTAAAATAAGGAGCTTATTAAAAAAGTCTACACGCTAATGTCAAGATATTCAAACCATTCTACCTTTAGAGAAGTGTTAAAGCCCCAGAGGCAGAAGGCAGACAATTGCTAAATGGTCCAGCTTGCCTGCATGATTGGCCTCACTGTTTTAATAATATGCCTTGTGATCTTAAAGTGTGCATCTTAGGTCTCCAGCCTGCTCCTCATTATGGCCTCAGTAGTCACCAGATAACAAGGTCTAATATACAAGCTGTGTGCTCCAAGCACAGCAGGCTTATAAATAAACACATATCTAATGGTTTCATGATTCATTTACAGTAACTGAATCCCTTTCATCCCAGGTTCCTTATTCAGCGGGATCATATGTTGCTATGTATCAACCTTTGGTGTCTACTCTGGAAGAGACAGTGCTTTGATGGCTGAAGGTACAGCCAGCCACGTATTTTAGTGTCCAGTGTAGTGCTGTATACATTTCTCCCATCAATGTGGCAAGGTTGATGGATCTCTCATCAAAGTATTCCACTGTACATGTGTCTCCTATTAGTGTAGCACTACACATGTATCTTCTGTCAGTGTAGTACTACACATGTATCTCCCATCAGTGTAGTACTACACATGTATCTCCTGTCAGTGTAGCACTACACATGTATCTCCTGTTAGTGTAGCACTGTACATGTATGTCCCGTCAGTGTAGCACTGAACATGTATCTCCTGTTAGTGTAGCGCTGTACATGTATCTCCCATTCAGAAAGGAGAATTTTCTGAGACATTCTTTGAGGGGATAGAGAACCACTAAAGAGATGCCTAGTACAAAAAGATTAACATGGTAATTACTCTGTAAAAATAACTTAGGTGACAAAACAACCTCCCGCTGACTCTCTGAGCATACCGTGCAGCATGGCTGACCCGTGCAGCCTACCTGTGCAGCCATAATACTCACTAAGTCCCGGGAGGGTGTGGTCAGTAGTTTCTCCCTTGGTTCCTAATTTCCAAAGCTTCTAGCTTTTCACAATGGAGTCATGAATTCCCTGGATGTTGCAAATGAACAGACCCAGGCCCAGGACGGCACTCTAGACGTGTGCGTGTTTAATACATGAAATCAGGACTCCCTAAAGTGTGTGACTGAGAGTTTAATAGAAGAAACGGAGAAACTTAGATGAGCCACAGAACCCTGAACAGCAGTGCCTCTCTGGAAGCACAGAGAGGGTGCTGCATGGCACACTATGGTTTGTGTTGAACTGCTGTGCTGTACAGGATGCTGTAGGAACTGAGTTGAATCCTTGCCTCCTTTGCTTCATGGATTTCATATTGGTCTTCCTCAGTTCTCCTCTTCAAGTTCTACTTTCTACTCTTTATAACAAAAATAAGAAGGCTTAAGTTTTGCGTGATGGACTGATAACTACCCAAACACTGGCTTTTTTGTCTGTGAGAAGGTACTTGAAGCCTCCTCCTTTTCCTCCTTCCTTTCTCCATCTCTGAACTGCTGTTGGAGTCTCCCAATGTTGGGCAACAGTCCTAACCAAACAGGCCTGCAGCTTTACAGCCATGCTTAGGTTACATGCCTTCATAGCTCCTTGGAAGTTTTTCGTGTATTTCAGTAACAGAAACTGCTAAACTGCTAACTCCTTTTTAAAAACTAAGCTCAAGCCATTTGCAAAGCATTAAGAGAAGCACAGGAATGCCAGATAGGGACACGGCATGCTGTATTTATTGTCCAGGACCTTAGATGTATTGATTTCCTTCACCCACCAATAACGCATTAACACACACATAGATACCTCTGAGGAAAAAAAATATATATTTGTTGGAAAAGTTAATTTTACTAAAAATTATTCTAGAGTGCTCTGTTTCTAAAGATACTTTAGTTTTGAGATGTATTTTTTAAGTGTGTGTACATGTATGTGGGGGAGAGAGGGTTGTATATATGTGAATGCAGGTACACACAGAGGCCAGAAGGGGTGCCAGATGCCCTGGAATTAACATTCTAGGTTTTTGTAAGCTATCCCATGTGGCTGCTGGGAATGGTACTTAGCTCCTCTTCAAGATCAGTACATGTTCTTAATCTCTAAGCTGTCTCTCCAGCCCTATAGCTGTGTTTTGAATTCTCAATGTCTCCATAATTATGGAGTCTATCCCAGGACTGAGAGGTCATTCTAGATCTCTCAGCTTTTACTTCTGACTTTTGTGTCCCTCTTTTCCACGTATTCAAATTCTGACAGATGAGGGGTTTTTATTTGATTGGTTAGTTGGCTGTTTTTGTGTGCGATTTGGTTTGGGATAATTTTGAGGCAGGTTTTCTATGAAATGCAGGTTGACACGGAACTTCCAATCTTTCTGGATCAGCTTCCTGGGTGTTAGGATGGCAGGTGCATAGCACATGCCCAGTCCCTCACTGGTCAGCTTTAATGTCAGCTGGATTTGGACAACACTCTTGTTCACTCAATCCACAAAGTGCTAGGCATCCCAGGCGCAGGCAGCCATTTGTACACTGGCTTTTCCTTGGACACAAAAGAACTTACAAAATTTTGATTAGCTATTGCAGAAGTTTGTAAACATAAAGCTGCAAAGGAGCATTATTGCCCTGTAAGATGTTTATGGGGCCCCACTGTGCCTGCGACTGCTGAAGTTAGCTCTATTCGGGAAATAACCAGGATAGCTGGAAGATAAAATAATCATATTTTTATTTATTATAAGGGGAAAACTCATGAAACGGGAACGAGAAGACCAAGCTTAGCTGTGCTGTTATGGAACCACACAGAGAGAGCACACCTGGGCCACCACCACGTGTGGTTCCAGAAAGCCACACCCTAACTTGATCTTACCTCTTAAAGGTAATTGGTTGTCAAAAATTCCCCATGATGCTACGATAAAATTGCCCCATAAGCACCGTTGGTTTTGAAAATGAGAGGGAACTATATTTCAAATAAATATATGCCCCCCCCCAGGGCATAACCACTCAAATTCCTCATGCGCAAGGCTACAGAGGCTGAAAAAAGAGTTCTATACTTCAGACCTTTCCTTGACCCAGGGCTACAAATGGGTTTTTTAAGCAAGTTCATGGTGTACAAAGGTGTTAAAAAAAATCCCACATTGTAGGACCTGTTTCTTCCCTTGAAAAAGAGACTAGAGATTGTCTTATAGAACTTTGGTGTCCATCTCTCCTCTTCTTAGTCTGGATAAGTTTTCAACACATATTCTCCACCTTTCTTTGCCCTATGTTCTGTCTTGACTTTTGGCTGTTTCTAGACAAAAAGCCTTAAGAAAGATGTTGTGCTGAATTAACCCTATGTGTTAAGACTTCGCGTGCTCACTGGCACACTGTGGTACTCACTCGGCGCGGGTTCTAATTTTTGAAGAAGGTGTAAAGTTTGTCTTGCTTATTGTCTGGAAAAACAACAATAACCACACAATCCTCCTTGGATCTGGCCGGAAGTCATTGGCTATGGAGGTCGTGGGCCCTAGAACCGAAAGCGCCATCATTATTTTGCTCAGGGGTCATGTTGTTAGGCTCCAGAAAAACACTTACCTTCGTACCTGTAGACCTGGGCTGCGCCCAACAGTGGTGGAAATGCTTCCTTCAGCAGTGGACATCAGTCAACAGACAGACGCACAGCTAGCTGGAGTGCTGAGACAGACACCGGGTGCTCAGCTTCCCCTGGAAGCCAAGGCTCAGGGAACAACCTAAAGAGCAACCGGAAGATGCGGCGGAGTGCTGCGAGATGCTGGACGTGACAACTGTGACACTCGCAGCAACTGTGCTTGGCTGCAGGAGACCTCATAGGACGGTGCTTTCTTCCGAATTGAAACATTCCTTCCAGGCCAGGTGGGAGGGGTCATAAGAGGAAAAAGAAAGGTCACGTGTCTGGGAAAGTGGAACCATGGGAGGTTCTTCAGGGAAAGAATAAACAACTACTGGAAAAGGACTTTGACCAGTTGAGCTGCGAGAATTGATTCTACTTGGTAGCCATGCAGAGAGCTTCAGGGAGGCTGCTGCTTTTGTGAGTTTTCACTTCTGTTAGGGTGGGACTTTTGCTGAGTATCTCCAATAGAAACTCCTTAGTTCACCCAGTTGGACATTGGTGCAATCGTTACTTTGGTCCATCCTGGGTTCACTTTGGGGAGTGAATAGATGTGCGCACTACATCACACAACAGACCAGCACAGAATCAAGTAAGGCAGACTCCCTGGCATAGATGCAGACTCCTTGGCATAGAAGCATGAGGCGCTCTCTGGGCTCCACCCCCTGTTACTGAGGAGTTACTAGGGACCAACAGTTTGAGGAGGAAGGATACACATTCTTTTTCAAGGAGGTTCCGGCTTCTAGGTTTCTCAGGCTCCCAGGGATGGCCCACAACCATGTGTGTCCAATAAAACATAGTAAGGAGGAGGAGGAAGAGGAAGAAAAAAAAGGAGGAGGAGGGGCAAGAGGAGCAGGAGCAGCAGATGTAAAGTTAGAAGGGGGCATGTTGTGGGTATACCGGGGAACTTGGGGGGGGAAGGTGGAGATGATATTTTTATTTTATTGAATACATATATAAAATTGCCAATTACAAAGAAAAACCATAATACAAATGCAACCTTGATGGATACTATTGTCTTATGATTTGTTTCTTCCTGACTCCTTGAAATGCAGTGTGGAATTGGTGGTTCTGCTTGAGACCCAACTGTACAGAGTTTTCAAACTTACCACAGTGGCCAACATACTCTAGAATGCAAATCTGGTAGTTAAGCCAGGCCTACTGCAAAGCCGCCATTGCCTTTGAGAACATATTTTCTAGGAAACAGATCTGGCTTAGATTTCTACTTGTAATTTCCATTCTGCCCAGGAAGACTTTCTGAGTAGTAACTTTTTCACCATGAGTGTTTTGCTTGTTTGTTTTCTTACTCTTCCATAGACGGGTCATGACTAACCATCTAATGAGCTATTTTTCACGTACTTAATAGAGGCAGCATAGAGCTTGTGTCCTATTAAAAAAAATCACTGCTAAATATATCCCCCCAATAAAAACCAGTGATGAGAAAGAACAAAAAGGAGACCAGGCTCAAGAAGAAATATTGCCTAACATGGTGAAATTTTTCATAGCTACATCCTGACTCACAATATTGGCAACCAATTTCTCCTTCAAATCCATTCCACCAAGCCAGTGGTTGGCTTACCCAGTGCCACAAGTAGGTGTTCTGCTTGTGGACTTGCCTTGGAGTTTCCACGCACTATAGGAATGAGAAGGAAGAAAATGTCTTTCAATAATTAGCTGCTGTATTAGCTGTGCAGATGGTACAGTCTAACGCATGCAGGGCATGCTTGCATGGCACACAGAAGTAATGTCTGGAGGAAACTGCTTGTCTTCCAGGAAGCACTACATAATTGATTAAAATCATCTAAGGGAGCCGGCCTTAGCGTTCAAGTCTGCTTTTGCCAATGGCTGCACCAGAGGCTGGATGCATTTGAGAGCACAGGAATCCGGTTGGAATTAATTATCAAATGTTCATTTGAATACCTCCCTGATCACTCATTGTCAAACCTTAGCTTGCATACAAATGAATGTCTTATAATCACGCAAACTCCTGGACCTGTATTCCATGTATTTTGATCAAATAAGTGTGGAACGGCTTGGAATCCTGTATTTGCAGCAAGCAGAGAAGTGATTCCTAATCTTGCAACCATCTAGCTGTACCTGAAAGCATTTGTTTAGAGACCCATCCTTGTGTACTGGGAAGCCAGCCTTCTTCCAGATGAGGCTTTCAAGCCCTTCTTGCACACACTGTGAAACTAGGACAGATGTCTGCTTCCATTGTTAACAGTAACAATATTACTGATAAAATATTTCTGATTGCTGTGAATAATATTTAACAAATTGATATCTAATGGGCAAAATATTTTGACAATGTATGAGGTATTTTGTATACTGTCAGCTCATTTAATCTCTAAAATCACCGCACTTACCTCTAAATAGCTACCATGCTCAGTGCTCTGATTTATTTCCTGGTGCTGGGCTGTGGATGTATGCAGGGACTTGTGAATGCTCACCTGTGGAACCCCACCCTGGCCCTTCATCCTTCAAGACAGAGTCTCACTAAGTCCTTCACACTAGGTTTGAACCTGTATCTTTCAACCTCTATTCCTTACATGCTGAGATTTGTAGGCATGTGCCACAAACCTTGGCTATTTTCTGATTTTCTTTTGAACCTTCAGAACTTTAACAAAGACCTCACAGAGTAAGTGCCAGAACCTATAACAGGTTGCTACATACCCTGCGATCTTAGACTTAGCTGTCTGTTACATAGGGCTCCCCGTGGGTGTGTCAAGCCTTCTTGGTTCTCCCTGTGTTCCGTCCAGGCTGTCTGTTTCCAGCTTCATTTGCTGTATTTCACCTTCCATTCCCCACCTAGTCAGCCTGGTACTTCTGATTCCTGCCAACCAGGATATATTGGAAACACATGGCATGACCCTGCTCATACAGAACTTAGTCTTCTTAAAGAGATCTATTTGTGGGTGGACATTTTTGATTCTGAAATTTCATATGAAGAAGAGCTGAAGAGATGTCTCAGCAGCTAAGAGCTCATCCTCCTCTTGCAAGTGACTTGGGTCCAATTCCTATCACCCATGTCCCATGGCTCACAACCACATGTAACTCCAGTTTAAGGGATTGGACATTCTTTTGACCTCTGCCAGCACTTGTGTGTATGTGGCATTCACTCCTCCCATACAGGCACACACACACACACACACACACACACACACACACACATACATACACTCACACAAACACATACACTATTACTACTACTAATAGTATAAATAAATCTTTTTCAAATATATATAATTACAGTTATAATATAAATTGTAAAGGAAGCTCAAACTTCCTACATTCTTTGATGGACAATGAAGACAACAAGAGACAATAAATAATACTGATGACCACCATATGTGACCTTTTGAAACATATATAGTGGATAAATAGGGGATTAGGTGAACAACTAGTTGGTGATGATGATGTGGCTGGTTTTGTGAGATGCTAAGACTACAGAAGAGCCAGAGAGCCCAGGGTTATCATCAGAGAGTTCCGAGAAAACTAATGAAGCCCAAAGGAAGAGACCAAATGCAAACCGACATCAAAGTGGGCCTGAAACACAGAACATTGCTGAGGTGCTAGGTTAAAACAGCCAGCTACCGGTGGTGGGGAGCAGGTTGTTGGTAGCATTGAATATGCTGTCAATGATCATGCGTGGATGGCAGGGCCAGCCCTTAATCTCTAAACAATGTGGGGCAATCTGGGAGAGGTGAAGGGTGGGCTGCAGGAGTGACAGCGTTCTGTTTGAAAGGCAGCTCTCCTCCAAATATGTCATTGGTGTGGCCTCTGGTACGACTTTTCAAGGCACAGGACCTAAATTTTAGAAAGGCAGGAACCTTCACAAACACCACAATATAAGGAACAGATTTCCTAGGGAGAGGCAGTATAGGAGATTCATGCCTGAAAGGTGTCCAGAATCGAAACTCATGCTCTTCTGATGTTCTGACGTTTCTTTCTGGCCACTAAGCCCAGCACAGGAAGTCATCAGAGATGATGAACTCGCACCTACACCCTATAACCAAAGAGTTTTCATTCCTAGCAAGAATCAGCATGGAAGCCCTAGGACCATGGAGCCTGACTCAATCAAGCTCTATCTGCATTTGAAGGGATGAGGTGACCACCTCCTTGTTTCCTCTAGAACTACAGGTCATGGAATAAAGATAGCAATATTCTCAAGGAGAACAAGACCAACAGAGAAACTAAGGTTGAAGTGAGCATTCGCCTTGAGTGAACAGGGAGGGTTTTCTCCTCAGATGTCTCCATCCGCTACAGGAACAGGAAACCATTCTGCTTTGCTCTTACCCATCACAGTTCAAAATAGCAGATAGACCAAATGAACAAGCAGAGTTTGGGTTGATAATGTGTAAAGAGGACAGCTCAGCATCTCCTAATGCCCAATAACTCAAGGCTGAGTCCGAACAAGGGCGATTTTCATAGATCCCTTTGCAGCCCTCGTCAAAGAGTGATTTACGAAACTGTTGTTCATGGGGGTGTCATTTGTTCAAACACATAGCCCCAAGACTGTCCTGCATTCAAGACCCCCATTGCTCTCAGAAAGTGCCTTTGAATCAAACTGCTAGTTTTCAATTCTTTTTGCAATTACCTGTTCACTTTCCCTGGTGCTGACCAAAGGGCCCAAGTTAATAATGCTGGCAGTTCCTGGTGCTGATCGGTTGTTTACGACGACTTAAAATAACATCTGACTGGGCATTTCTTTGCTATCATCTTGGTAAGGTTTGTTTGGGATGCCACAGAACTTAAAATGTGCAGTGTAACTCACGGATGGTTGCTGAAATTTTGCCATGCATCTTAAAATTAGCATTTCAAAGAGGTTTTATGAGTGGAGCTTGTATATGTGTCTATGGGAGCTAGTTTGGAGCGCATGTCCTCATAATGATGCTCACATAATTGGCTTTTTACAGGTAGAAATGATCTTATTCACTGTTGGCATGCAGAAAAACAAGTATTAATTGAGAAGACTAAGTGAACGGTTTGCTGCTACCAGCAACGCTAATCCTCTTATATTCCCATGGGACTTAATTTATCATTTACGGAGTGGAACACTTTTATTTTTAAACGCAGTTGAAGCCTACAAGGTACACAGACTTTCTTCATTATCCTCACCAGCAAGAATCGTACAACCTGATATAAATAAAAGAGAATTTGAATTCATGGCTTTTCATAGCTACAGCACTGTCTTAGGTGTGACGGACAGCCTTGCCTCAAGTAGAAGTTCTCGAGTTGGTGAAACTTGTGAAATGGCTAGAAGTTGGTTTTTCCCACTGATTTCATTCACATGTCCTTTCCTTCCCTAGGGGGTCTACAAAGAAGGCTGTGTGGGGCCATTAGGAGCCCTGTGAGACACTCATGTCTCTGATGTATCCTCCCTTCAAAACCTGTTCTCAAAAAGAATCTAAAACACTGCTCTTACAAACTATAGCTGAACACTGACCCCTTTTGGGAGGTTCTGTTTCTAGCCCAGTGTAGCCCACACTCTGGGTTTATCCAGAGCTTTCCTGGCCTGCAAAGTACAGCAACCTGGGCACAAGCTGTAGCACAGGAAGCTCAAAGGAGCCAGTCAGCTATGCTCCAAATCTTCAAACCAGGTGCTGACAGAACATCCAGCACCGTATCAGAACCAGGATGCGATGGGGAGCCTGACTATAGTGTCAGCCATATGAACCTTCATTTACATTTCACCACATAAGTCCCACTGTTTGGTAGACACTTATCAAGTAATTCCCAAACACCAACAGTAGGATTTCAGGAATCTGTCATCTACAGAATAGACTTGGTGATGGGCATGAATAACCTTTGATGTCACACTTAGTTAGCATCTGCTGAATACTATGATGCTGTCATGGCTGGTTTCTTCTATCAAGTAGGACGCTAAAACTGCATTTGCTGTATTTATGCAAACCTGATCACAAGCCCCTTATGCGCTGTGCCCTGTCCCCCTCCTTGCTGCATATTCCTGAAGCATCCAAGTTCAGAAGTCTACATACTATCCCATTTGCTGAGTAGACAAGTGACAACCCTACTTAATATAGGTCCTAAACTCAGGGTTTGGACAGCTCAGTCTAAACCAATCATTCTGGATCCCAAAGGGAAATCCATACACATTTAGCATATTCTTTCACTTAGCATTTCTTCCTGGAAAACATTTAAACATAACCTGGCATTTTCCAACCTCTGAAGTCCTGACTCAAAGATTAGATAGGCAAGGAAAGGCAAAATTTCCAGCGCTAAGCTCCAGGTCTAGCATCATATGGATATCTTCACCTCTCATACGTCCTGCACAGCAGTTTGTTCAAGTTGATGAGAACAGTAACAGGCCGTCAAAGACAGTGTGAAATGGTAACAGGTGGAAGATTTAAGATTTGAGGCATAAAGTAGAATCTCTAAGAAAGTCATTTCTGGGCAGTTAAAATGATGCGCTGCTCCTGCAGAGGATCCAAATTCAATCCCCAGCACCCATGTCCAGTATGTTGCAACTGCCTATACCTCCAGTAGGTATGACACCCTCTTCTGGTCTCTGTGGACCTCTCTCTCTCTCTCTCTCTCTCTCTCTCTCTCTCTCTCTCTCTCTCACACACACACACACACACACACACACACACACACACACACACAAACAAACACTAATGTTTTTAAAAGAAAGAAACTACCTTTCATAAGAAGTGATTTAGATGCAAGGGTAGCTTACAAAGACCCTGTATTGTGAAAAGTGACTGCACCACAATGAGTAGCAATTTGCACACTTATAAGATCCGTCTAAAATGACATTTAAAACAAGGAGAAGAGCGTTATTGTTGTTAAAACTGAGACATGCATAAAGCCCGTGTGACCAGGATGGTATCGTAGTCCCTCAATGTAACCATCTCTTCATGATCCTTGAACAGCATCTGTCCAAACACCCTTCCAACATGATCTGTGTTGCCCCTTCAGTCCAACATGATTTCTTCCTCCTACAGAGAGATTTTCATCAACCATCCTACGGTTCCTATTCAAGAGAGCAATTAACACTGAACTCAAGAACATAAGTGAGTGGCAGCATCCTGAGGTGTTGGGAAATTATTCCAGTCTCCACCCATATTTCCGTCCTTCACTGACCAGACATCAATGGCCCATCATCTGTCACTGAGTTCAACACCGAAGTATGGATATGGTGGTGCTCGCTTGCAATCCCAGTGCTTGTGAGGCAGCTGCAAGAGCACTGCCGTAAGTTCAAGGCCACTGTGGTCTACATAACAAGTTCCAAATCAGCCTGGGATATACAAGATCCTTTCTCAAAAACTCAGCCAAGAAGATAAATTCAATCCATTTCACCTCATCTTCGTTCAGCTCTCTGAGGATCTTTGACAGCCGCTGGGTTTCAGCCTTGCCCACTCCTTGTTTCTCTGGGCCAAATTATTCTTCCTCTGTTTGCACCTTGTACATGGCTTCATGTCGTCTTGTGGTGACCTCTTTCAGGAGAGATTTCTTTTCTATTTGGTGAAGGGAGACCCACTGATCTTGTGTTCTCTATTTCGGTATCGCCTGCAAGTAGAAGTCAATTAAGAGTCATGTGCCCAGCAGGAGAGAGAATACACCTGTATTAATTGGACTACTAACCATGGCCTGCCCTACTTTTAACCTCAGACCTAAAACAACCCAAATCCCATCTGTTCATACCACCAGCAAAAGGACTTTCATCTCCTATTTTATAAGCATAAAATGAGTCTTCATATTTTATACATTATATGTCTTTAAAAAGATCTGTTTTCAAGGTGTAGAGGCATAAATAAAAGCTTAGAAAATGAGCTCATATTCTCCAAATCATGGGAAATATAACAGAAATAGTAACTCCAAGGTCCTAGACTTTAAAACTCACCTCTAAATGTAGCTAAATCAGATGTATTTTATACTTAAAAAAAACAGGTTTACAATATTAAGGTGAACCTTTGGAAACATTGGAATAGTTCAGTAATTTTTAATTTTTAAAAGTTATTATGAGGCTGGGCATAGTGGTACATGTCAATGATCTGAGATCTCAGTTCTTAGGAGACAGAGCCAGGAGGAAAGAGACTTCACGATGAGCCTGGAATGGTTTACACAAGCTGTCTTTAAAAGAAAAAAAATCAAGCATAAGTTCATGATGAGCACGCATTTTACTTTCAGCTAAGGTTTGTGTTAAGATTAATTTTATTTAGACATGTTTGTGTCTGCAGGTATAGATGTATGTGCACATGCGTGCAGTGTCCAGGGACGCCAAAAGACGGTGGCAGCTAATCTGGAACTGGAGTTACAGGTGGTTGTTAGCCATCACATGGGTACTGGGAACAGAGCCTGGATCCTCTGCAGGATTCAGTGTTCTGCCTTGCTGGGCCACCTCTCCCACCCCAGGATTTGGGTGTTAAGGAGAAATTCTGTTACTCTGATATTTCCAAATTTCTTGTGTAGTTCATGCTTACATCAGAAGAGTTGCCCTTGTTCCTGTGGGGTAGTGGAGGACAGTGAATGGACACAGTGGGTGCTGAGCTGATCAGTGCAGGTGGATGGGAGTGTAAGCTAAGTACTCAGAATAGTTCTCAGGACCAGCTGCAGACAGGAAGCTTTTGACCCTACTGAGCTCCCCTCCTTGATTTACATGATGGATGTCACTTAGAGGGCATAAATGTGGAATGTTTCATCTGGTGGATAGAAAGTAAAATAATTTTATTGTACCACAGTCCATGAGCTGATAACTGATGAATTAATAACAGAAAACAGTAGACCAGGAAACATATCCCCAGCCAAAGTTTTTCTTTTTCTATTTATTTATTTATTTATTTATTTATTTATTATTTATTTATTTAAGATTTCTGCCTCCTCCCCGCCACCACCTCCCATTTCCCTCCCCCTCCCCCAATCAAGTCCCCCTACCTCGTCAGCCCAAAGAGCAATCAGGCTTCCCTGCCCTGTGGGAAGTCCAAGGACCACCCACCTCCATCCAGGTCTAGTAAGGTGAGCATCCAAACTGCCTAGGCTCCCACAAAGCCAGTACGTGCAATAGGATCAAAACCCAGTGCCATTGTTCTTGAGTTCTCAGTAGTCCTCATTGTCCACTATGTTCAGCGAGTCCAGTTTTATCCCATGTTTTTTCAGACCGGGGCCAGCTGGCCTTGGTGAGTTCCCGATAGAACATCCCCATTGTCTCAGTGTGTGGGTGCACCCCTCGCGGTCCTGAGTTCCTTGCTCCTGCTCTCTCTCTCTTTCTGCTCCTGATTTGGACCTTGAGATTTCTGTCCGGTGCTCCAATGTGGGTCTCTGTCTCTGTCTCCTTTCATCGCCTGATGAAGGTTAATATTCAGGAGGATGCCTATATGTTTTTCTTTGGGTTCACCTCTTATTTAGCTTCTCTAAGATCACGAATTATAGGCTCAATGTCCCCTATTTATGGCTAGAAACCAAATATGAGTGAGTACATCCCATGTTCCTCTTTTTTGGGTCTGGCTTACCTCACTCAGGATAGTGTTTTCTATTTCCGTCCATTTGTATGCAAAATTCAAGAAGTCATTGTTTTTTACTGCTGAGTAGTACTCTAATATGTATATATTCCATACTTTCTTCATCCATTCTTCCAATGAAGGGCATCTAGGTTGTTTCCAGGTTCTGGCTATTACAAACAATGCTGCTATGAACATAGTTGAGCATATACTTTTGTTGTATGATAGGGCATCTCTTGGGTATATTCCCAAGAGTGGTATTGCTGGGTTCAGGGGTAGTTTGATCCGGAATTTCCTGAGAAACCGCCACACTGCTTTCCAAAGTGGTTGCACAAGTTTGCATTCCCACCAGCAATGGGTGAGTGTACCCCTTTCTCCACAACCTCTCCAGCAAAGGCTATCATTGGTGTTTTTGATTTTAGCCATTCTGACAGGTGTAAAATGGTATCTTAAAGTTATCTTGATTTGCATTTCCCTGATCGCTAAGGAAGTTGAGCATGACCTTACAATACTGCCAGACTCTAGATCTGAGGACTAAAAATTCTTATATGACTACAACGTGACTATCAATCACCAAAAGGAAATATATGTTCACTTATTTATAGATATTCACATGACACATATATTATGAAATTTAAGACATCTAATTATTAGATATAAAAATAGAGATACAAGCTCTAAGATTTTGTCCATATCATTCACACATTTGGGAGAAATGTACTAATACATTACTATCAGCAATTTGCAATAGTGCATATCTGGGACCTTTTGCTTGTTCATGTGTTCAGTGTGAGTCATGAAATAAAGAATTATGAAGAGCGTAGACCTTCTCCACATGACCCTGCTTCCTCTAGGTTTACTTCAGGAATGAAATACTTATTTTTGCCTAATGGTCTAGAGACCGACACAAGTATCACCCTCTACCTTGGTTACCATGCACAAAAGAAAGGAGGTGTGTCATCCTTCCTCTGTACATAGTGTAGAATTAGCAGCATAAGAAGCAGAGTTTTCTCGCCATAAACAATCATTACTATGTAAATGAACAGTCTCTCTTTTCGAATTAACACACTTACAAGGCAATACAATCTCCAAAAGCGCCCTGTGAAGGATGCAACTGGAGAATATTTTACACATGATAAACCAGAAAGCAGAGCCTCCACATTAAGTACCATTTGCCTGGTGCCTGTGCATAATAGGTTATTACAATATTGAGAGAAAAAAATGAATTGATGAAAAATTGAACCCAAGTGCATGGAACAGAATCATTTATGAAATCCAAGACCAAAAACCCTAGTAGCTCCAGAACCTTCTTCTCAGAGTGCAGTTGCCCTGGGTATTGGTGATGGAAGGACAGACTGGAGTTAGAACAGGAAGCCCTGGGTTCAGTTTCAAGCAATTTCTGAGTGTTCTGATCACTCTGCTCCTAAGTCTTACACCGTTTAAGTTCCACAGGTGGGTGGATTTAATTCCTGCCTTGCCCACCACAAGAATCCGTGTGGAATGGTCTAGCATTGCTAGGAAAACCTTCTAGAGGCCTGGAAGATCAGACTTTTGTCAAAAGTCTACTTCAAAAAAGACTTATGTGTGAAGCATACATACCAACTACCCTGATACACCTAAGTGTTGAAACTGTTTTTTTTTTTTTTTTTTTTGTGATCCATCTGGTCATATAGCTTCATCATAGTAAAATATTTACAACGAATGTGAAACTGCTCCATATACAAAGAAGCACAAAACCTTGGAAGTGCCTGTGAAGAAATTGCCGGTTAATACTGAAGATTTGCGCTTTTGTTTTCTAGGGTTCCCCAAGCAAATACCTTTGACTGGGCAGTGTGAGCAATAGAAATGTATAGGTCGTGGAGCCGAGGCTGAAGGTTTGTGGCCTCTTGAGGCTCCACTCTGAAGACCTCAACTTCATTTAAAGTCTTTTTCCTAAATACCAGGCACTTTGCTTTTTGGGTTCTGGGGCTCTCACATCTAAGGATGTATCATCTACATTCTGAGAAAAGAGAATCCACATCCAGGAGGAGAGAGAAATGGTGCTACACAAATTCTAAAGGCTTGCAGTCACCAAAGAAGGGGATTCACGCAGGGTTCTTGAAGGAACCGAGATCTGGGGGGGGGGGGGGGTGGAGTAAAGGCATCTAAAGGAGTGGGCATTTCTCACAGGAAGAACACGGGGACACTTTATGGAATGAAGATGTAGGTGATGCGTGTGCAATCCTGCTTCGTCAGTCCTCATGACCCTCGATGCATGACAGCCACTCCAGTGGGTAACATGTAGGCTTGCAAAAGGCTTTCACTATTATCACTTTGTGATGACTTGAACATGGCCTCCATAGGGAGTGGCACTATTAGGAGGTGTGGCCTTGTTGGAATAGGTATGGTGTTGTTAGAGGAAGTGTGTCTCTGTGGGGGTGGGCTTTGAAGTCTCTTTGATCAAGCTACACTGGGTGTAGAAAACGGGAAATCAAACAGTTGACATCCTGTTGCCTGTGGGTTAAGATGTAGGACCGTCAGCACCATGTCTGCCTGCATGCTGCCATACCCCACCATGAGGATAACGGACTAAACCTCTGAACTGTAAGCTGGCCAAATTAAATGTTTTCCTGTATAAGAGTTGCCATGGTCATGGCATCTCTCTACAACAATAGAAACCCTAAATAAGGCACACTTCAAATAGTTTTAGCTTATGGCTTATTTATCCCTAGCACACAGGAAGTAGTACCCAGACATACTGAGTTCCAGCCCAATTCTTACTACTGCAGTCTTGTTCTATCTAGCCCTATAACTTTTAAATCAGCATTTGGATTCTCATGTGTCTCTCTGATGCCTCAGAATGTAACTGATGAAGTGTTAAACGTGAGTACTACGCTGCGGTAAAAAACAATGACTTCTCGAATTTTGCATGCAAATGGATGGAAATAGAAAACACTATCCTGAGTGAGGTAACCCAGACCCAAAAAGATGAACATGGGATGTACTCACTCATAATTGGTTTCTAGCCATAAATAACGGTCACGGAGTATATAGTGGTGAACCTAAAGAAGCTAAATAAGAAGGTGAACCCAAGGAAAAACATATAATTATCCTCTTGGATATGGGAAGTAGACACAATTGCCGGGGAGAAAATTTGGGATCTTGGGGGTGGGGTGGGATGGGAGTATCGGGAGATGGGGAGAGAAAAGTGAGAAGGGGAGGATGAGGGAAACTTGGGGAAACAGGATGATTGGGATAAAGGAAGGTTGGATAGGGGAGCACGGAAGCACAATTCTTAGTTAAGGGAGCCACCTTAGGGTTGGCAAGAGACTTGAACCTACAGTGGCTCCCAGGAGCCCAAAGCGAGGTCCCCAGTTAGTTCCTTGGGCAGCTGAGGATAGGGAACCTGAAATGACCCTATCCTACAGCAATGCTGACGAATATCTTGCATATCACCATAGAACCTTCATCTGGTGATGGATGGAGATAGTCACAGAGACCCACACTGGAGCACCGGACTGAGCTCCCAAGTTCCCAATGAGGAGCGGAAGGAGGGAGAACATGAGCAAGGAAGTCAGGACCACGAGGGGTGCACCCAACCACTGAGACAGTGTGGCTGATCTATTGGGAGCTCTCCAAGGCCAGCTGGACTGTGACGGAAAAAGCATGGGATAAAACCAGACTCTCTGAACATGGCGAACAATGGGGGCTGATGAGAAGCCAAGGACAATGGCCCGGGGTTTTGATCCTACTTCAAGTTCGGGCTTTGTGGGAGCCTAGCCACCTTGGATGTTCACCTTCCTAGACATGGACGGAGGGGGGAGGGCCTTGGACTTTCCACAGGGCAGGCAACCCTGACTGCTCTTTGGACTGGAGAGGGAGGGGGAGAGGAGTGGGGAGAGGGGGAGAAGGGTGGGACAAGGGGGAGGGAAATGGGAGGCTGGGAGGAGGCGGAAACATTTTTTTTTGTTTTCTCTTTTTCTCAATAAAAAAAAAAAGAGAGAGAGAGAGACCAGACAAGTCAAGTATCAGCATAGGTTTAGATCACCAAGGTGCTTCTCTGACTCCTAAAGATAAGTACCCTCCAAACTGTTGTTACTGTATAGGTTAAACAGTAATTAAGGAAATTTTTACATTTTCCCTCAGAAACTTCGAATCTAGAGAATCAAAGACATTCTGGAAAGAAGTTATTTCTGTCAGCTGCCATCTGTTATAGATAATGTTTAATCAACTGATTGAGCAGGGTGCATATCTTAAGACACAAAGTCACTCAGCATGATTTGAGATTCCATAGATTATCTGCGTGCTAAGTACTATATTTGAATTCCACACCAGGGATGCATTATAAATTCTTCCCTCAGTGACAGCTATGAGCCTTCACAAACTCAACACTTAAAAATTTAACTAGCATTGCAAAGCAAGGGCGTGATCAGAGAGCTGGAATGAAATGCTTCTTAAGGCATTATTAAGCATGCCCTCATGTCAGAATACGGCATGGGTCTGTAGGCAGGACAAGTTGAGAAAGAGGAATTAAATAGAATAATTTCATTAAAAGTTCATTTGAAAATTCTCATTACTTTGGGAGAACACTAAATGTGCTTCTTTCTAAACCAGTCATAATTCTTTTGGCACAGCCTAAATCAAGGAAAAATAAATGCAAATGCACAAATACTGTGAGTATAGATCGCTATCGATGCACAAGAGAGTTTTATCTTTACACTGCTTTCGGGACCCAAAGAGTGGGCACGTTTTTGGCAATGTAGAATTATCTTATATAGAATATAACAATATGGAAACTAAATTATGGTAAAACTGTGAGATAAACTCACATTTAAGGATGCATCATATAAGTTTAAGGATTCTATTAATAACCCAAGGCCTTCAGTCTGAATATTGCTTAACTACATCGTTTTGAAGCCATTTTGTGCAATGTGTGACCCAAGGAGCACTTACATTATTATCAGCTCACAGAGTTTTGGAAATGGTGTATAACTGCTCCTCTAGCGATGTTATAAGAGACTCTCCATTCTAACAATATCCTATGTGACACCTTGCATCCTGTTAGAGTTTGGGAACTCTGTCTCTAGAAGATACCAGACTGTCCTGTGTTCCTGTCATGCACTGTGACACTCAGGCTAGAAACCTCCCCTCAGGCATCGTTGTGCTGTGATACCATGGAGATAATGAACGCAAGGCCATTTGATGCCGCCATCAGGAGAACCCACCTAAAAACCAGACGAGAATCCAAATAACTGGGAGACACAGCGTTACCCAAAAGGCATGGCAGCTCCCCAGCCATCCCCACCTAAAACACCGACTTTAACCATCTCCTTATGTCTACTTAGAAAGATCTGAAGCTCAATAAGGAAGTCACAACAAGTTCCAGAGACAAGCTAAAACAACCCAGACAGAGCCTGCTTTATACCAGCACCTTCGACAGAAGGTCCTTTGAATAAGGTCGAGGTTTGAGTTGATAAATCATGTAATTATAGTCTTCTGAACCATGAGGCCCCTTACTATAAAAGCCAATCCCTGGAGTCTTCAGAACCCTAACACCGGGATTCTCAGAAAGGTTCCTGTGTCTCAGTTGATCCTTTCTCTGCATTTTCTTTCAGATGTTTAATGACTACAGGATCAAGACCAAATATTGTCACATCGAGAAGATCTGCCATGTGAATTATTTGCCATTTTACTCATGGCAGATGCTCCATTATTTGTTCGCTCATTTTTGAGCACCAACTGTGATCATGGTAATGTGGATTTATGACTCGACTGTAACTTATCCATCCCCCACTAAAGGCTCATAGCTCGCGTAGATAATTCTAAAAATGTTAAGATCCATGTGCAATATGCCGTAACAGAGACAGGAAGAAGTGTGTAATGGACATCTGTTTGGGGGATGAGGAGCAATGGAAGTCTTTGGGAGATGGCGATGCTTTGACCTGGATTTTTATCATTTTCTTTTTTCTCTCTCTTCTGTTTCCTTCTTATTTTCCTTTTTTTTATAACAAAGCTCTTTATTGAGCCTTCGGGAATTTCACATCATATACCCCAATCCTGTTTACCGCTCAGTTTCTCTGTATCTGGCCCTCACCCCTGTAGCATCCTCCCAAAAGAATTCCCCCAAATTAATTTAAAACAAAACAAACGAAAACCCATCTCACTCCTCTGTCATTTCCACCTCTCTAACAACACCTCTTTGTTTGTCCTAGTGGCACTGGTAGCTACAGTGTGTCACTAAGTAAACCCTTTTCGTCCAATCAGCCCCACCTACAGATGTTCTTTGCCATGAGTCACTGTTCTAGTTCAAGGCCTGGAGCACACCATCATCACGAATCCTCACTAAAACTCCTCTCATGCCGGGCGATGGTGGCGCACGCCTTTAATCCCAGCACTTGGGAGGCAGAGGCAGGCGGATCTCTGTGAGTTTGAGACCAGCCTGGTCTACAGATCTAGTTCCAGGACAGCCTCCAAAGCCACAGAGAAACCCTGTCTCGAAAAACCAAAAAAAAAAAAAAAGCCTGGGTTAAAACTGGTCTCGCTGAACATAGTGGACAATGAGGACTATTGAGACCTCAAGAACAATGGCAATGGGTTTTGATCCTACTGCACGTATTGGCTTTGTGGGAGCCTAGGCAGTTTGGATGCTCACCTTACTAGACCTGGATGGAGGTGGGAGGTCCTTGGACTTCCCACAGGACAGGGAACCCTGTTTGCTCTTTGGGCTGACGAGGGAGGGGCACTTGATTGGGGGAGGGGGAGGGAAAGGGGAGGCGGCGGTGGGGAAGAGACAGAAGTCTTTAATAAATAAATGAATAAAAATTAAAAAAAAACTCCTCTCATATATCCCACTGCTGCCCTAAGTCATGGGGATCCTGCAGCTGTTGTTCCATAGGGTAGATGTTAGGGTAGGCCAACCCAAGGCCCAGGATGTGGGTCTAGTTGATAACTGAACTAATTTGGTCCAGGCTACTGGGACTCCCTCCTACACCCATGCCCTTTGGGTCAGCTTTCCCATGCCAGTGGTGAGGGGTGGGGGCATCTCTCTCTAGTGGGGGGCATCTCTCTCATGAGGGCAGGGCCAGTTCTTCTGCTTCAGTGTCCAGTGTGGGACAGGGTCAGCTAACCCAGGGCCCATGAAGAGTGGGGATGGCTCAGCACAGGCCCTCAGATTTTAGCACTCATGATTATGATGGACTCCTGTGGTAACAGAGGCCATGGACATCAACACAAATCCCGACTGCAGCAGGACCATAGACCCAGGCATGACACTCAGCTGCAGCTTGGGCTTGGACCTCACCAGAGTCCTGGTCATGGCACAAGTCACCCAGCTCAGTATGGCCCCGGTGGCTGCATGGCCTTCAGACATCAACATAATCTCAGGTGGCTAACCAGACCCCAGGTGTCCACATAGCCCTCACTAATAACAGGAACCACAGACATCAATTCAAACCCTAGCAGCTCCAGACCCACAGACCCAGATATGGCCCTTTGCAGCAGCTCAGACCAGATATCATCATAGCCCCAAGTAACAGTACAGGCCACTCAGATCAGCATGGTCCACATGGCTATAGGTTGTGGCCTAGACTCCAGGAACCCATGTGGCCTTTGGTGGCAACATGGACTATGGGCATCAACACAGATCCCGGTGGTGGTAGGACCACAGACCCACACATGGTCCTCGGCAGCAGCCCTGGCCTGGATGATTTCATGACCCCGGGTGGCAGCACAGGTCACTCATTTTATCATTTTCTTAGTCTCAAGAGTCGCGCTGTGTATTCCTCCTGACAGGTGACATTAACGGAAGAGTGGCTTCTGTGTCCTAAATGCCTGGTGTGGTTGGTGGACCTTCTGGTGTTTCCCACACTTTTGCCTTGCTGTGCTTCCCACAGATGCTGTCCTCATCCCTCTGGTTCTTCAGACCAGAGCTTGACAGTCATCCTCAACTGTTTTCTTTCTCTCACGCACTCCCACCTGGAGCCTGCTTGGACTCCATCTCTGGTATACACACTCAGTTTGTAGAAGGAGCGGCAGGCTGCGTCCCACCACCTGGATAGCTTTCCATCCGAAATAATTACACGTAAAGTGTAGTCTTTTAAACACTGCTTGGCCCATTAGCTCTAGCCTCTTACTAGCTAATTCTCACATCTTGATTAACCCATTTCTAATAATCTGTGTAGGACCATGAGGTGGTAGCTTACCAGGAAGAATCTTAACCTGCGTCCATCTTAGAGAGGAGAGCTATAGTGTCTGCTAACTTCCCTTCTTCCCAGCATTCTGTTCGGTCTACTCCGCCTATCTAAATTCTGCCCTATCAGGCCAAGCAGTTTTCTTTATTAATTATCCACTGAAACAACAGATAGACAGATGACCCTCCTCCATCATCAGTTCTCCTCCATTTCATCGCTCTGGCTGCTCCTTCCCGTGCACCCACCATCACTCAGCCTATTGCAGTGGTCTCCTGTGTGAGCTATGTCTCTCCTTGCTTCTCAGTGGACCCTTATTCTCAGAGTGTTCAGAGACCCTGGCTCAGGATACAGGGTAAAGTACACTACTCCTTGGCTTAAAGTTGTGTTTCCACTCATTGAATAAAGAAAGTCATCACTCTAGGTGGTAGGAAGCCCTGGATATACCACCATTTCCCCAAAACTTCATTACTAGCCTGTTATTTTCCACATGGGTGACATTAGGGCTTTTTACCTGGGATTTCCAATCCTGCTGCATGGGTGTCTCAATCTCAGTGTGTGTGTGTGTGTGTGTGTGTGGTGTGTGTGTTAACTGAGTCATCTGAGGAAGGCTTTTTTTTCTCTTCTCACTGCAGTTTATTCCAGGACCTTTTACAATTCTCTCTCTCTTTGACCTCTTCCTTTCCTCTCTCTCCCTCTCCTCTTTGCAAACCTCTCTCTCTTTTCCTCGGGCAAACCTCTCTCTCCGGGCAAACCTCTCCCAGCCCTTAAGTAGGCATGGGCTGCCAATCCCAGATTGCCAGGTGGGCACTGCCCATAGGCCCACGCATATGCAAGCAGCTGATGATCATTGCGTGATCATAGCAAAGGTCAGGCCTTAGCCATCTCAGGAGTTGATTATACATCTCCATCAGGTGTGATACCACGCAGCTCGCTATAGTTCCCCCTTTTGTTTTGTAAAGCACCAGGTAAGAGTAGAGGTCTGATCTCTGCTAAAAGTGAAACATGTACTAGTGTTTGTCCAGGTGTCATCCACTCAGAGAACACTAGACCTGTCAGGTGCCTTTTTACAGAGGTGGGAGCTAGACACCAACCCACATGCAATCAGACTTGCTCTTACATCTCTAGCCAAACTTGGGGAGACTGTCCTGCTTCAATGACCATGAAGGGCCTGAATGATCATAACTGCATTGCAATGCTATGAAACCCTTATGTGGCAGATGCACCATAGGCATACCAGGGAGGCAAGCACCATTAAGCCTGTTAGGGCTCTTATTCCCGCCCACTCCTTCAGATGATCCATGGAGTGATCCAGGAAGATAGTTCTTCTGCCAGGCTGGTATCCATGCATGTGGAGTTTGCAGTCGTAATCGTCACTCGCAGCTTTTCCAGTTGTTGTTCGAATTCACCAGACCAATTACCTAAAAGATATCTAGACAATTCTTTAAATTTTTCATATCACACACAGCCCCAGATACTTCCATTCACAGCCAAGCTGAGCCAATTGCCACAGCTGTGGCTGTGCTTGCGGTAGCAGCAAGGGGTGAGGAAGGCTTTTTACAAACTCTCCCGCAGCCTTTGTTGCATTCCTTCAGCTGATCCTGTCATCTTCATTATTTTATTAGTGGAACTAATTATCAAGCTAGCTAGCAGATGTGATGCCTTAGGAAAGAGGATTCATGACTGCCTGTATTCTCCATCGCTAGACACAAAGTGTAGTCAAATCACATTAAATCCACAGGAAACGTGTGACTTCTCCAGAAATTCCACTCTGGAGCATCAAGGCCAGTCCCCTCTCTCTGCTGTAATGGTCGCATTCCCTAGTTCTCATGGGAAACTCTGGGGGTGTCCTGGATTGCCTGCTAATGTTATTCTTTGACTCATGTATTTGTTCCTTGTCTGCCTGTTGCACAGAAATTCAGACTTCCTGAGATTCTTGAACAAGCACACAGATCAATAGACATCGGCTAAGTAAATCAACAAGCCAGCTCTACAGAAACAGAGCTACTGTTTAATAGCTGTGCTTCTCAACCTGGGGGTTGCAACCATTTTGGGGGTTGAATGACCCTTTCATAGGGGTCATATATCAGATATCCTGCATATAGATGTTTGCGTTACAATTCATGACAGTAGCAACATTACAGTTATGAAATAGCAACAAAAATAATTTTATAGTTGGGGGTCTCCACAACATGAGAAACTATAATAAAGGGTCTCGACATTAGGAAGGTTGAGAACCACTGCTCTAGAGGAAGGGGGGAACTATGTTAGAAAATTAATTTCTTGGTTAAAGTTCATTAATATATATCTCTTTTCAGGCATAAATTACAACTGTTTTATCATTCACTGGCTGGTGCAAACACTCAGAGGCATATATGCATATATGAGATATATATCTCATATTATTGATACCATTTCATTTAATCTTCAGTCTATCATTCTGGATGAAGTTCTATTATTGCTTCCATTTAACAAATGGAAAAAAATTGGGATCAGGATGGTGAATTGAGCTCACCTCTCTAATAAATACTAGCTAATTGTCTCATTCAGCCACATTGTCCAATCAAGTTTTCATTCAGTTGTAAGAATAATAGGCAAGAAAAACTGCATCCTACACTCATGTCCTCCTCTCTCCACTGGTGTTTTTCAAAGGGGGGTGGGGAAGGAGTCTACAGCTTTCCCTGGTCTTCTTCATGAAGACTCAGAATTTCTCTGGCCCAGTTCGCTGCCATTCTACCCTGGGCAGGGAATGAGAACACCTAAGAAACACTTGTGCTAGCATTATCAGCCTTACCCATGGCCCAGGGGCTACAAAATACAAGTTTAAAGTAAAAAAGAAGTAAAAGAAACTAGGAATCTGAGGAATGTTGAAACAGTTTTAAATAATTACAAAGGAGTTGAGGGAACCATAGTACCCCATGTCTCTTTACTTCCAGAGCCATGTTCAGCCGACAAATTGAACAACAGGAGGCCCGGGAGACACTCCAGCAGACTGAAGCCAGCCAGACATGCCCTCAAAGTAGCAATTTGGAATTTCTTACTCTCTCTCCCGTGATGATAATGTTAAACATTTACACGTTTTTAAATTCCCTAATCTGACTTACCTTAACAATTCTATCTTTCTTGTGCTTTCTGATTTATAATCATTAGAAGTCAATTTCTCTCCCAAGGCAAAGTGTTCAGGAATATGGATATATACTAATGCAGGCATTTATACGTATTTTTCATGCCAAGGCAGCCTACACTAATGCAGTTTTTTTCCTCCCTCATTTTTATACCGCATAGGGAAGCCACGTATCAACACAGTGCCTTTTTGCCACCTAGTGGGAAACTTAATTTTGCCCTATTTTTCTCCATCTCCTGTCTTCTAAGAGATGATGAAATATATGGAAGCTAATATAGAAAAGAGAGTGGCTGCATGTTCAACTCCAGGGCATTAGAGCAAAAAGACATGGCTGGTCCAGAAAGAAGATCTGGCAGAGGCTGGAAGTGAGCAAGAAGCATCCTCCCACTGTGTTTTCAGGGCTGCAAATTCACTGGTATCATTGTCCTGTCATTTTTTTCTATGTTCAAGTTTTAGATTGCAGCCCTTCCGATCAATACTGCCCATAAAACCTATTCTGAAGTGCATAACTCTAACAAATGGGTTACATCCAAATTCAGCGTGCCCGTGGACTTTCAGGCACCTGGAGAAAGTAGAGAAAGTCATGACTAAATGTCCAGCTATTAAAAACCTCCATCAATAATAATAAGAGCTTCAAGTTAAGAGAGTTTATGACACAGAGGATGTGATTTGATAATGCCTACGAATGGCTGTGCCTAGTGGCTGTCATATAGTTAGGGTTCAATAAATCATAATTATTTGGTGCCAAACACTGTGTTAATTGCCTCATATCTATTATCTTGCTTCATCCTCATGAATGCCTTCAAAGTAATAATTATTTTCCCCATTTTATATTTGAAAAGCTGAGTCTTACAGGTAAATGGAGGAGCCAAATCCTGCACCCTCCATGTGCTTGAGAGAGTGTATGTGTGTGCGCACATGTGTATAGAGTTTAAAATCTATTTTATAGCCTATGCTCCTGTTGTTCAAGTAAATAAGTCAATAAACAAAATAAAACCCTTTATTCTCCTGCTAAGTCACAGTTTTCTTGATATATGGCTCCATGGCAGGGCTACTAATCTTTCTTACAGTAGTATATCTTTCTATTTAGATGGGTATGAAGCAGTAATAGAAATAAAAGTCTCTAAAGAGATCAATAAAGGTTTTAAAAGAGCTTGGTGCCAATGAAGAGAAAGCCCATTGTTTCATAGGAGAGGAAGGTGCAATTGGTGCTATTCAAACAGTACGTTATTACAATGACCATTTCTGCATTAATTGGTGGCAGAGATGTAAACAGAAGGAAAAGCAGTAGCGAGCTCTGGGGGCCTTTTAGAGGGCAGCAGTCAGGTTGACATCATAAGAATGGACTCTGAAATAGCCTAAGACTGAAAACTGGCTCTGCCAAGTACTGACTCTATGACTACCTGCAAGCTATTTAAATCTTTCATGCCTCAGTTTCTCTTTGAAAGAAAAAAAAACACAGGGGTCAGAAAGAAACCACCAAGCCTGATGGCCTGAGTTGGACCCCTGGGACCCAAATGGTTGAAGGGAAGAATTGACTCCTGAAAGCTGTGCTCTGATCTCCACATGTGCACAGTGACACACATGCACCCACATTCATGTTCACATGAGAGAAATAAGTATGTAATAAATTTCTATTCTAAAAGAAAAGAATAGGGTCTGTGTTGGTAAAGTAGTTGCTGTGTAAGGCTGAGGATTCTTATGGGGCCCACACGCCAGCATCACATAAGACAGCAGTTCACAGTGGAGCTTATCTTCAGTCCCTGAGTTGGGACATGGAGACAGGTGGATCCTGGGGTTTGCTGGCCAGCCAGTACAGTACGGGCTCCATGTTGAGTGAGAGACTTCTTATCATAAAATAAGTAATTAAATGAATATAATGTGGTTAACTAAGGAAGACACACGATATCAACATTGCCCCACACAAGCATGTGTGCGTGCACACACACGTGTGCACGTGCACACACACACACACGGGTGATCTCTCTACATACGTGGACACATATTCAAAAATAGTTTTAAGATAGAGAAGTTTCTGTCTTACTTGCTCAGTTATGTGTTGAATACAATAATGAGAAGCCTCCTTTGGAGAAGAGGTTTTTTTTTTATTGTTGTTGTTAGAAGAAAGTTAACTATTTACCCAGGATTGTGTAACTGCTGATATTAATGGTGGCCCTGATTCTAGAGCTGGGGAGTATAGCTACTCAGTCATCCCAAAGCAGAGAAACAATTAAGTCTGACAAAGACTGAATCAGTGGTCAGTGAGGATAACATCAGAATGGTGAGAATCAGAGAAAAGCGGAAGGGGGGGTGGAGAAAAAAAACCTTTGCAATTCCTTGACTCTGGATGCAATGCGTGGATTCAATAGATGGAACACAAGCTAATAAGTCTCATGGCAAAAGCTCAGGGACAAGGTTATTACCTTAATGGCCCATTTGCTTCTAAGCATTTAAGCAGTGAAGGATAGAGAGAATACTAGGGTTTCACTCACATCAGAAACTATTCTGGCCTCTGAGATACAACATTGAATGACAATATGGGCCTGTGTGATAAGCCGTATGGAAAATGCAAGGACATTTATGATGGGCACTTTCACATGAAGGCTGTGAGACCACTTGCAAATAATAAGGCATCTTAAAACAGAATGATATGTTTTTGTGTTGAAAGAAAAATTAAAAAAAAATCAACAGATTGTGCCAAGTCTCTTAATGATTGAAGCACAGGTGGGTTTTGTTATCCACGGACAATGATTAAGTTAAATGATGCAATTATTCAGTCAAAAGTCAGTGTAGCCATATCTGCTCTATTCGTCTTACACACCAGGGTCTGTTTCAGTTGTGTACAGCCGTGTTATTAGAATCTCCAAACTGTTGGGACACTATCTTACATCATACAGTTTTGCAGGTTTTACACTGCCTCGTAGGCTCACTTGTCTGTGCTGCTGTGTTGAACTCAATCAGGATGTATAGTTAGCTGGCACAGAGAGGTTGAGTGGGTACATCTTTCTTGCCATGCAGCTTTCTTAAACTCTTGACTTTCTTCCAACATAGTGATGTGGGTTAGTGCTTCAGCGGGTCAAAACTAGAAGCTTACATGCAAGGTGCATCACCCAGGCAGGCCATGAGTCATTGGCCTTGTTGCATTTGGGTTGGTGATGAAGCAGCAAACCCTGTGACAGTGTTGGTACATCAAGAGCTTCTCACTTCTTGGTGAAGAAGCCCATGACAGAAGAGAGAAGACACCAGCTTCCCATAGCCCACTCCGAAGGAAATTTTAAACTCTATATATACATACATATACATATATATGTGTGTGTGTGTGTGTTATATGTATATATAAACATATATAGTTTACACACACACACACATAGTTAGCAATACACTTAAGTTATTGGCCAAGCAGTGATTTAAATAATATAGTTTCCGTGTGATTATTTCAGGAGTCTAGACAGCAGACAAATGAACAAGCAGCCTTCCAAGGTTATTTTTGACTGGCAGACAGAGGAGAACCCTAGGGATCTTGGAATGTGCTTTTAAACTATCATCAGCCCTCCAGGAAGACCCAAATTTTTAAAGCTCCCAGCTCTTTTCAGCAGCAGTTGTGTGAACAGCAAGCCTCCAGCGGCTGGCTGCTTGTTCATTTCCCTGCTGCCCAGACTCCTGAAATAATCACACAGAAACTATATTATTTAAATCACTGCTTGACCAATCACTTAAGTGTATTTCTAGTTAGCTCTTATATCTTTGTTTAACCCATTTCTATTAATCTGTGTACTGCCACGTGGCTGTGGCTTACTGGCAAGGTTCCAGCACATCTGTCTGAGGCAGCTCCAGTGTGTCTGTCTGTCTGAGGTGGCAGCTACATAGCTTCTCATGACTCGGCTTTCAGCCTGGCTTTACTCTGTTAAGCCATTGGCCGAAATCAGTTTCTTTACTTTCCAATGGCAATAAAACATATTCACAGCATACATCACCTCCCACATCACTATGTTAACTAGCAGTTAAGTGACTACAAGCATCCTGTGCACTAAGGTTTGTGAAAGAAGACAGGAGGTTGCATACAGTGTCTCTAGGCAAACAGTCTATGCACTAGGGTATGTGTGAGAACATGGAAGACCTTATAGGCTGGTTCCAGGCTAACATTCCATGCACTAGGGTGTGCGTGAGAACACAGGAAGCCCCACAGGCTGGTTCCAGGCTAACATTCATTCCATGCACTCAAGTATGCGTGAGAATGCATGAGGCTGCATAGAGTGGTTCCCAGAAGAGAGATTTCCATTGACTTTAGAGAGCTCCATTTGAAGGCTCCCCCGACTAGTGGAGATACCAAGGTCATCTGCAGAGGTGAGACAAGGTGGAGCTTTTGCTCCTGGGACTGGCCCAAGGTGGGTAGTATTCACAATCTAGAAAGAAAACTATCTTCCTATGTGGTGACCAGACAAGCTGGAGCTCCCCCTGGACCTAGGTTAGCTCAGGTTACCCAGAACTTTATAAACACAACAAGGCAGCAAGCAAAGCAGCCCAAGGGTTTCCTTCCACTCATGTATTGTGTGTATCTTATCTTTACAGGGATATCTTGTATATTTGCCATAAAACTAAATCGTTTACATCCTCTTATACTTAACACAGGAAGTACAATATGAGCTCATCTCTTCATACCACCCAACCAAGGCAGTGTGGTATAAATTTCTGAACCATTGTTTGTAGTTTCTCATGTCAATAATTAACTTTATAAGCTGCAAATTCATATGTAATTTTCTTTTGTGCTTTAAAGATAGATAACAATGCTGAATATTTACAAATAGTTACTATAGTTTCGGTATGTTGTTTAGTCATACACATACCTTGCACATCACACACACACACACACACACATATATATATGTAAATAGTGACTCAGACCCAGAAAAGTTTAAGATGACACACATTTCGCATGGACTACAGTGGAAGTCTCACGGACCACAGTGGAAGTTGCATGAACTGCACTGGAAGTTGCATTGACTGCAGCAGAAGTTGCATGGACTACAATGGAAATAAGTTAGTCTGCAGTCACATTAAATGTTTATGATCATGATTTCACCTGGAATTTGAAGTCACCTCTGTCAGCATTTGATTTGCACAGAATTTTAACCAAGTGTGCTTGCTGTCAAGCACACACATACACTCACACACACACACACACACACACATACACTCACACACACACACACACATTGCATTTTTGTAGCTTGGGGCCATTCAAGTTTCCAAACACTTGGGGTATATTAATATGCTAACATACTCACACAGCTGATTCTAGTAGCTTCTCAATTTTTAATAAAGTATATCAAGTTCCCTTTCTTTCTCAGCAAGCAAACAAATATAAGAAAGCTACTGTGCTACTGTTTCGAAGTGTAACTGTAAACTGTAAACTCAAAGATGACATGGATGAGCCATACACAAAATCTGTGTAAGTGTTAAGTGTGTATAAATTATGTGTATACACACATATGTGTCTATATATATTTCTGAGTCCCTGAACCAACCCTTGAGAATCACTACTCTAATGTACAAAACAAAGATCACTGTTAACTACAATGAGATGATCAGATGCAGTGTCATTATTAAGTGCCTTCTAGAGCATGGATGAAATTAAAAAGTACCTGTGCCTTCAAGGGCCTCATTGATGGAGAAGAGTGAGCTAGCAGCTCAGAAAGAAAGAGAGTTACTAAGGTGCAACAGTGAAAAATAGTTCAGCACTTTGTAGTAACAGACAGGAACTCATGAGAAACAAAGAAACAATGGACAACACAGAAGTGAAGTGCAAGGTTTAGAAAGAGTGAAAATAATCTCTATATCTTGCTTAAGAAACATCTGAGGATGAAAGAAGTAGTATTGGAGAGGCAGGAAAGAAGGAGAAACAAAGAGATTTATCTGTTGATTTTATTTTAGTTTGGCTTGGGGAGATGTTTTTGCTTTTGTTTGCTTTCTGGCTTGCTTGCTATTTTTTCTTTTGGGGGCATGGCAGGGATGAGGGGAGGATATGAAGGACTGGGAGGTGAGCAGAATTGGGGTGCATGATGTTAAATTCCCAAAGAGTCAATGAAGAAGTTAAGTTTAAAAGGAGAGAGAAGGGGGAAAGGGAAAGAATATGAGGGGAGGAAAGGGGAAGGAAAAGGGAGACTGAAGGACCTAGCTATATCACTATTACCCTCTGAGCAAAATGTATTGAATTGTTTGGAGACTAAGACAAGTTAATGATTTTTTTTTGTTTTGTTTTTTCAAGACAAGGTTTCTCTGTGGCTTTGGAGCCTGTCCTGGAACTAGCTCTGTTTACCAGGATGGTCTCGAACTCATAGAGATCCGCCTGCCTCTGCCTCCCGAGTGCTGGGATTAAAGGCTTGCGCCACCATCACCTGGCCTAAGTTAATGATTTTTGCTCAGCACAAAATGAACAGTAATCTCTCTTGTTGTTGCTGCTGCTGTCAGTGCTGTTACTGTAAGGTGGGTGTTTTGTCTGCTGCTCTGAGTGCAGTGAGATGGATAAAAGGTGAACAACAAGACTGTCCAAGGCAACTCATGATGATCAGATTCATACCACCATTTGTAGAGCCAACTCCACTCTCTTGAGTAAATATCACCAGTGACCTTTTATAGCTTTATGGTCATGATCAAAGTCCACATTAGTGGCATGCTCCCGCTTGGCTGGTATGGGAGGTCCTTCTGTCTATGTGTTGCTTTTATTGGTTAATGAAAAAAGAAATCGCTTTGGCCTGAAGCAAGGCAGAACTTAGCTAGGCAGGGAAAACTAAACTGAATGCTGGGAGAAAAAAGGCAGAGAAAAGGAGAAGCCATGTAGCCCTGCTGGAGATAGATGAGGAGACAGATGCCAGAACTTTATCTGTTAAGCCATAGCCTCCTAGCGATACACAGATTAATGGAGATGGGTTAATTTAAGATATGAATTAGCCAGAAATACACTTAAGCTGTAGGCCAAACAGTATTGCAAATAATATGGTTTCTGTGTGGTTATTTCGAGGTTGAGAAGCCAGGAACAAACAAGTGGCCCCCTACAACACTTGGGATTACATTCCCTGTCTGTTTCCCACTCTTATTTGATGTGGGATTCCTCCTCTGTATGCTGTGACTATGTTTTATTACCATTGGTTAATAAAGAAGCTGTTTTGGTTAACAACTTAGCAGAATAAAGCCATGTGGAAAATCCAAACAGATTATATATAGAGAGAGAGAGTAGGCAGAGACAAGGAGACACCATGTAGCCACAGAAGGAGACAGGACCAGAACCTTATCAGTAAACCACGAGCCTCATGGCAATATAAAGAATAACAGAAATGGGTTAATTTATGATGTAAGAGTTAGTTAATAAGAAGCCTAAGCTAATAGGCTAAGCAGTGTTGTAATTAATATAGTTTCTATGTGATTACTTTGGGTTTGGGCGGATGGAAAATGAACAAGCAGTCTCTGCCTACAAATTGGTGCCCAACGTGGGCTAACTACAGCCACATAAAACCTGAGAGAGCTTAAAAAGGGATTCTAGACAAATAAAAAAAGAGTTTAGTGTAGCTTCTTTGTAGCTGCATTGGGGGTGGGCTCTGCTACTGGTGAGCAAGGGCTCAGCTACTCCTTTAAGAGAGGTCTTCCTGACTCAGCAGTGAAGGCTGCACAGCTTCTTTGGGGGAGGGCTTCCTGATTCATGCTAGTTGCATGAACAGCTCTGGCTCTTTCAGGAGTTCAAGCTCTTAAATGAGGTCTGTGAGCAGTATGTTACAAATTTCTTAGTGGTGACATAGACCTGCTGTGACCCTGGGACTGGGGCAATGTGCATGGCTCTCAGAGGCAGTGAACATGCCTCTGCCATGTTGGACTGGGTAAAACAACAGGTAGGGCTGTGAAGCTGCTCCTAGTCATGTCTGCTTGGCATTTAATAGAAAACAAAAGCACTCCTGGTAAAAAAATAATTACAGATATACACACAATAAAGACAGATTCAGATTAAAAAGATCTCTAAATGGGTCATAGACTTCGTAGAGACAAGAAAAAGACTATAGACATTATAGAACAGTAAAAGAAATATAAAATGGTACAGTCATAGATTAAAAGAGTAAAGATAATAAAATAAATATTAATAGCAATAGAGCTGAAAAGAAATAAGTCACCTAAAGATGGAAAATACACAGAGAATCTGGATTATGTATATTATTGTGTTCTTTGAACAGTTTGACTGTGAAGGAGCTAAGTACAGAAGACAGTTCATTGCTAAACCAACATACATATTTTATTGACTTCAAAATTTGAGTATAAGGATATGTTGCTTTTGAAAAGGGGTTTTACTTTTGTTTCCACAGAAAGCTGTGTATTCTTTCCAGGCTAGTGTGATTTGATGGAAAAAGACTCCCTGATAGTTCTCCGTGAACCCTAAAAATACTTCACCCCACAAAAAGCAGGAAGCAGTTTGGAGGAAACTGTGCCAAAATTTCCAAAATGGTTGTTTATAAATGCTTGTTTTCACTTAAAAGGGGTTGGTTAAAAATCGTTAATAGTCAGAGTCAATCTTTTAAAAAAAATAAGGGAGATATAAAAGAGAGATAAATACCTTGCATTGGTATGGATCTTGGTCTACTGATACAGATTTGAAGTTGATTTGCTACACTGTGTATAGGTATTTCTACTCTTCTTTAAGGTATTAATTTTTATGAAGCTCATTTAAAATGTAATATATAATTTAAAATTATAGATTAATGATAGTCATTTATAATAGTCAAACTTATAGTCATTTTAGTTAGGTTTTCTAGATATACAGAGATATATTTCAGTTAGATAATCTTCAAAGAACTACACAGTATGGCATTTACAATATTTTAAGAACTTAGACATTTCTCAACAGTGAAATATGTCTGCTTCTGACAGCACCAATTACTTCAGATAGATTGATGGGCACTGAAGAAACTCGTTATGGAATTTGACTTCAATGTGACAAAGCTAGCCCCTTGGGGAAGAAACTGCTGTTGCCTCGACTGCTTGATGGTATGCTGTATAAACTGGACATGCAGGACTCACAGAGAAACGATTGCTGAAGTCACCTAAAGAAGGTGAGACAGCCTTTCAGGGTTCCTGCTTCATGAAAGAGTCTGCCAGACATTCTTCAGGACACAGAAGAAAAGTCTGCTAGGATACTCTAGGCCTGCAGACTGAAGATGGATGACTCAATGTTACAGAAGAACTTTGGGTGACTGTCGAGGCAGCAAGATATCTCTGTCAATTCTAAAGTTTCAGAAGTTGCTTACAATGCACTTGCTGTTTACTTAGGTAATATTATATTCTTCTAGGGCCTTTGAAGAGTTAAAGACTGATAGTTATAATTTTCCTTAGTTATGGTGAAGGATAAATTAGATATAAAACTTTAGACTCACAAAGATAGGATAGATGGTAGAGTATTTTCCCTAATTTGTCAAATGCAAATATTGTAACTATAATTTTGCTTGATAACTGTTTTGTATGTGTAATTTTGCTATGTTAAAGTTAAAATCTTCCTTTTTATTTAGACAGAAAAAAGGGGACATGAAGTGGGATTCCCCTCTGTATGCTGTGAATATGTTATATTACCATTGGTTAATAAAAAAGCTGTTTTGGCCAATGGCTTAGCAGAGTAAAACCAGGAGGGAAATCAAGAGATATAGAAAGATTAGGCAGAGTCAAAGAGATGCCATGTAGCTGCTGGAGGAAACAGGTGTCAGAACCTTACCGGGAGACCATGATCCTTGTGGCAATACATAGAATAATAGAAATGGGTTAATTTAAGATGTAAATAAGAAGCCTAAGCTAATTGGCCAAGCAGTGTTGTAATTTGTATAACTTCTGTGTGATTATTTCAGGTCTGAGCAGCTGGGAAACAAACGAGCAGTCTCTGCCTACAGTTACTAGTGACATGTTAACTCATCATGCCATGCCTCCATTTATAAAGACCTCCCATAATCTGCCACCTCACTTTCTCCTGACTCCCATGCTTTTGATACCTCCTTTGTCCTTCAGGAATGTAATAGCAAGACCCATGCATTCTTGGAAGTCTTCCCTGCTGGATTAGTTTGCCTGAGTGTTTTTTTGTTTTGTCTGTTTGTTTTATATCTGAATCATTTTAGGCAGAGCTCTATATCATCTCTCCTATCATAGCGTTGTATTATAATATGTTTTGATGACTTTTATTGTTATAAAACAAGTACTCTAGGAGCTATTAGGTAGCTCCATAGTTAAGAGCTCTGGCTGCTCTTTCAAAGGACCCAGCCTCAATTCCCAGCAACCACATAGCAGCTCACAGTCACCCATAGTTCCCATTCCAGGCAATCTAACACCCTTTCTTCTGGCCTCTGCAGATGCCAGGCGTACACATGGGACACAGATGTGCATACAGACAAAAATACTGATGCACACAAAATAATAATAAATTTAGAAGATGAGCTTTCCAAAGGCTGGAATATCGCCTTGTAACTCCTCACCCCACACCAAGAGAGAGTGCTGCTTGTGTTTTGCATACTGATAAGTTTGTTCACGTAAGAATAGAACTCAGTCAGGGCATAAAAACCAGGCAGAGTGGGAAATCGGGCAAATGAGAAGAGCTTGGGGACAAAAGGCAAAGCTAGCAGGGGCTTTAAGCCCAGGCATGTCAAAGGTCCTTTCTCAAGAAATTAAAGAGAATAATGCAAGAAGGCGGAAGTTTCACAAGGTTAAATGGGTAGATTCCAATATCTCTAAAAGTGTTCCTAGATGGGTAATGGAAAGAAAATGATAGTTTCAGATCCTGAGACTGAAGTCACTAGAGGAAGACATACTCTGTAGATTAGTGAAAGGTGTTAGCACACTGAGTTACGCACTATGCAACACAAAAGTTTACCCAGAAGTTACTGGTCATAGCATTTGCTGCTATTAATCACTGTACAAAAACCCTGTTCAAACAGGAGTCAAAGTAACTGCAGATGGGAACAAATAAAACATTTAGAAGATGCAGGTAAAAGAACCACATAACGTTGCCTGTTGGTGACAGGTAGCCAGTTTGAAGGGTTAACTTAGAAGCAGCTAAACAGAGTGAAAGAGCATCATCTTCAGAAGCAAGAAAATCTTGAGGGGGAAAATGCAAAAATCTAAGGAGTAAAATGTGGCCTAGAGAGGTCATCTAAGCAAGTAGGCCTGGATGTAAAGGCAGAGTTACTGTTTCTAAAAAGTAGGTTAACATGCCACCAAAAAAATGGAGTGGTCTGTGTAGATCCTAAAGCATACATTTCCATGTGCCAGGAGGGATGGGCACTTGCTGGTTTTGCAGTAGACTAGGGTTCAGTTCCCAACACCCACAGGGCAGCTCACAATTGCTTGCAGTTCCAGTTCAGGGGAATCTAGCACCATCTTCTGGCTTCTCCCAGATCCTTCAAGCACATGACTCACAAACTGAAACAAAAACACAAAGATAATATTTTTTTAAAGAGTACTTTTTCAGCCAGTAGAGGGAAAGATGAACACTGAACAAATCACAGCCTCGAGGCAGCAAAGGATAGCTATCTTAAAGATATAGCCAGTCTGATCCTTTAAGCCTTACTATAGTAAATAGAATTGAATTCTTTCAGCAGACAGTAAATGTAAAATTTAAAGAAATTAAATACATTTCTCAATGACCAAAAAAGGGAAAAAATCTTTATCAAAAGAAATCACTTTCTTGAAAATCATTGAGCAGAAGCTATATAACAATTGGCATTGTAGCAAACATCTATACGCAGGGAAAATTGTAACCTATTACTCACAAAGTCTGCCTGGCTTAAGATTAAGGTTTCTGAAATATTATAAACCCGATCTTGAGAGAGCAAAAATTGAAGGTCTAAACGTTTAAATGATAGCTGTCTGACAAGGAGAATTAAGGACACTCACAGCTTGCTATAGAAGGAAGCCCCCACATGCAAGAATCTGAAGCTCCCTTTCTGTCAACTGATGTCTTTAATTACCTTAAAAATCAAAAGACATGTACAAATAGCTGCATAAGTAAGTAACCAGGATTAAAAAGGTGAAGCAACAATTTACATGGGTACACAGAGAAGGGAGATCAACCTGCAGAGCTCGGGACTCAAACAGCCACGCAAGGCTGGAAAGGAAGGCAGAGAATAGCCAGTCAAGATTATTCTCATGCCTTTTTGTATTTAATGAAATTTGCTATTGCTGTTCTTTGCTGTTGGTTTTTCTTACTTGGGCCCCATCACATCCTTCTTCCTGATTTCTCGCTCTTGGAATGGAAATGTCTCTTCTAAGCTTCATGAGCCACTGTTTCTCTGGAAGCACATAGCATGTGGTGTCACGGGTTCATAGCAGGAGAGGAATTCTGCCTTGGAGGGAGATATAGGTCTCACCCCGACCGATATAAACAATCCCTTGTGTTGACTTTGTAGTCTGTAGTAAAATAGGTTAGCACTCTGGGATTGTGGGGTAAAATAAAAGTGGTTTCTACATATGAGAAGAATATGAATGTGGGTGGAAGAAAGCCACAATGAGGTAAACTGAACAGTTTACATCCTCTGCAAAATTCATATGCCTGACTTCTAGAGACTAAATATGGCTTTTTGTAGTTAAGACTTTTGAGAGGTGATTTACATAAGTGAAAGCTGGGATTATGTTCTAAGGAAGGACAGATCCCTCCTTCTCAATATGCGTTAACTGAAAACTACATGAGGGTTCAGTGAGTGGGTGGCTCTCTACAATCCACGAAGAGACAACTTAAATGGAGCTAAGTTACCAAGAGCCTTCCAGCCTCCAGAATTATAAAATAGCTTATCATGTGTCAGAAGGACATACCTGTGGGGCCATGTGAAGAGACCAATACATCTGTCCAGTCAGAAGAGAGCACAAAGGCCAAACCTGGATCAAACTGGCAACAAGATAAAGTAGCATTAGATTATGATGCACAGTATGAATCCATACGAATAGAACGTGCTTGTGGACTGGCAAGATGGCTCAGCAGGTAAGAGCACTTGCCAACAAGCCTGACGACCTAGGTATAATCCCAGAATGATGGGAGGGGAGAACTGATACCTGTTCATTGTCCGCTGACATCTATACATGTGACGTGACAAGCACACACATACACACACACACACACACGCACACACACACACTCCAAAATAAATGTTTTTTTAAAAAAACAAAATACGCACGAGTGTGTATATAATATGTGTATATTATATGTTATTACAGGAAAGGCTTATAAAAACCACCTGTTTTATCTAAAAAAAAAAAGCTGTAGAGAGAAATCTGAAAAGGCACAAGCCATGAACGTTAAATACAATGTAAACTCCTTGTTCAGTAATTATAACAATATATAATACTGATAAGAGATGTTCATTAAGTGTGAGAAGTCAGTCATGGGGTTTCCAGCACCCCTGTATTATTTTTCCAAGTTTTCTATAAACCTAAAGTGTTCTAACATATAAAGATATTTTAATAAAATGTGTTGAAACTATTTATTTTATGTGTATGAGTGTTTTGCCTTTATGTTTGTATGTGTGCGGTAAGTATGCAGTGCCCATAAAGACCAGAAGGAGGTGTCAGGTATCTGTAACTAGAGTTAGGGATATCTGTGAGTCACCATATAAGTGTTGGGAACTGAACCCATGTTGTTCCCACGATAGCAAATGCTCTTATCCGTTGAGCCATCTCTCCAGCTCTGTTGATGGCATTCTTAAAGCATTGTTTTGAGGCAAAAATAAAAGTGGATATAAGAAAATATACGCCATGGAATATCTGAATGTCTGAAGCAAGTGAAATTAGTCTTTGATGATAAAAGAAAAGGAATAGCAGGCTGTCGACAGGAAGGAGAAGTGAACCGAATGGATGCATGATTGTCGGTCATAAGATACAGTCTGGGGCATACATTTGACAAAGGGGCACTGTCGGTCATAAGATATAGTCTGTGGCATACTTTGATGAAGAGGCTGACTCCAGTGATACGTATCTTCTATCACCTGTAGATCTGGACCTTGGTTAAGCTTGGATCCTACATATGGACAAAGAGGTTCAGGAGGTTTAAGTGACCCTTCTCTTTCAGCTGTTGGACCGGCAGGGCTCCCAGCCATACAGCTTCTGTCCCGATGCATACCGTGCCATAACAGAAGCTCAAGTCTGACTTGCTCTTGTTCTTGCATACCCCTTCAGATTTTTTTGACTAGCTTGTCTTGCTCACTCCTACAAAATTAAGGTAAGTAAACAACCAACACTTCACAGCACCCTGGTGTATGATGGTCAACCTCCAAGCCAAGTTAATGTTTGGGGCAGTGTTCAGGTTGGCCTTGAACTCATGCACTGTCTTTCAAGGGTTTGGAACTGCTGTTGGGCACCACATCCAGTCTATCATGTCTTCCCTACTGATCTCTTTTATAATGCACTCTCACCTCATGCATGGGGACAGGGAGGAAATTCCTGCCCACCATCTTTTCCAAGGTGGTATTTTGAAGTCAAATGATCATGATCAGCTCTTGTTGATCAAGAGGGAGCTGCTCTTTCCTGGAAGCAGATGAGAAAACTGAGAGGAAGCTGTTTATCTTCTTATAATAAATGAGTAGATTCACCTAAGTGATTGATGGTCTCATGGCCCTTTTATGCCTCAGTGGTCTAGGACATGGGTTCTTGCTTGCTACTTGTGTACCCAGTGCTACTGCTGAATATATCCCGGCTCACACAGGTTTTTTTTGATAATTTGAAATATTTCTGCATAAATTGAGTTGGTGTTGAAGCTATTCTGCCCTTATTTATAATACTAATTGGTTCACATTGGTTTTTTTGAATTTTTAGCAAATGTGAGAGTCTAAATAATTAGTATGAATATACCTGACTAGCATCAATTTTAGACATAGTAGTCAGCTGTACTTTGTTATTATAAATGTTCTCAAAGTGGCTGTACATTAGTTTATTGAATGGGAAAACTGATTTATTGGGCATATAATTTCAGCAAAAGACAGATGGCCAGATTTTTTCACTAAAATAAATTTCTAGTGCTTTTAAAGTGTGAACATTCTTAAACATTGTTTACTAGAACATATTAATTATATATAATGATGGATTTCATTATTGCATTTTCATAGATGTACATAATGTATTTCAATTACATTTACTACTTCCTGTTAACTTATTTTGTCTCTTCCTCTTCTCCTTTAATTTGCATTTTTCTGGAATATATTTATAATTTGAAGTATGAGTATCCTGACATTCCTCTGCCTAGAGAACAGCAATTATAAACATATCTCTCAAAATGTGCTGTGTTTGTTAGATTAAACAGCTGCCAGTGAAGGTAGAATGTGCCACGCGCTCTGTGAAAAAGGTAATTCACATAGGATTTAATAATCTAAATATAGGTTACTAAATTATTATTATGACAACATCTGAGATAACAATTGTAATAAAAGATAATTAAAGTCTCATTTGACTTTTTCCACTTCCAATCAAATGACAGAGGAAGAGTGAGTAGGAGGATTTTGTTGTTTGTTTCAGTTAACAGTCTAGAACCCGGCTCAGCACAAGTCAAGATGTGTTATTACATTGGCAGATATGTCTCTCTTAAAATGGTGAATTCTCACACAGCTCATCTAACATTCAGGGATCATTCTGTTATCCAAAATGTGCTTCCTTCAGTTGAGTAAAGACAGGATCCTTCCAAAGGAGAAAGGCTCTTGACAATAAAATGTGGTTTGGGTTTGTTAGAAAACCAATATTCCTTATTTAATTGTTTCAATTTGCTCTTGCTAGGAAAAGTCATTTCTCCAAATGTTATAAATTAGGATGAATAATGTCGGAATGATTTCAAAAATTATCAGAAACTTAAAGTTTCTGGCACACAAATGATTGCAGTCAATAAATTTATGTTTAATTGAACTCCATCCAATACGTCTGTGTTTTTTGCCATTTTTCCTTGTTCAGTATTTCTTGTGTGTATGAAATTTATGTACATGAGTGCATGGGTGTGTGGAGACTGGAGGTTAACATTCGGTATCTTCCTCAGTTCATCTCTACCTTTCCTTCTGAGACAGGGTCTCTCACTGAACTTGGATATAATTCCACACAATGACTTGGTCAGAGAGCCCCAAGTGTCATGTTTCAGTCGCCTCAGCACTGGGATTAAAGTTATACACCACTATTCCCAACCTTGTTTAAGTGGTATATAGGAATTCACCTACTAAGGCATCTCTCCAACTCTAGTTCATTATTTCTTAAAGTCAACTTTTCTAAAAATGTATATTAAAAAGTCCATTATTTCAACCTACTTGGTTCCTGTCTCTGTGCACATTAGCCTAGGGCTCTCTATCTCTTCATGTGTACTTCAAGTTCTTCTTCTGTAGAATGATTCTCTTCAGTATCTGTTATGAGACAATTCTGCTAACAATGGCTCCTCCTAGTTTTTGTTTATCTGAAAGTCTTTATTTTTTTACTTTTGAAGAATGAGGTTGCTGGATCTAGGAAGATGTCAATCTTTTTAATCTATTGTTATTTGCTCTTGCCGCTGACTCCTGTGGTTCTGACCCAAAACCCAGAGGTTAATCTCCTGGAAGACCCCTTAAGATGGATGTTCACTTTTGTCTTCATGCTTGTAAGTGCTCCTTGTTTTTCATTAACTTGACCTTGAGGATTCCAGTTTGGCTCATCTGAGAGATCTTGTTTGCATCTTCTTATTCTTCACCCCTGTTTAGATTGTGAGGTTTTCATTGGGTTTGGACCCTTTCAGCCACTTTCTCCATTATGTCCATTTTTTACCCTCAACAAAATTAGTAACCCTCTCATATACAGATGATTAAAAGGCTAAGAAGAAATCAGAGAAACATTAACCTTTACAATAGCCACAAACAACATAAAATATCTTGGGGTAACACTAACCAAAGGAGTGAAAGACCTCTATGACAAGAACTTTATGTCTTTGAAGAAAGAAATTGAAGATAGTATCAGAAAATGGAAAGATCTCCCATGCTCTTGGGTAGGTAGGATCAATATAATAAAAATGGCAATCTAACCAAAATCAGTCTGCAGATTTAATGCTATCCCCATCAAAATCCCAGCACAATTAATTTTCACAGACATCAAAAGAACAGTACTCAACTTTATATGGAAAAACAAAAACCCAGGATACCCAAAACAATCCTGTACAATAAAGGAACTTCTGGAGGCATCACCATCCCTGACTTCAAGCTCTATTACAGAGCCACAGTAGCGAAAACAGCCTGGTATTGGCATAAAAACAGACAGGGGGACAAATGGAATTGAATCAAGGATCCAAATATTAATCCACACACTTATGAACACTTGAGTTCTTAAAAAGAAGCTAAAATTATACAATGAAAAAGAAGAAAGCATCTTCAACAAACAGTACTTTAGTGGTTGAGGTGGGGTAGGTGGACGATGGAGGGAGCAGGCGCAGGGGAGGGAGAGTGGACTACAATTGGTATGCAAAGTGAAAAAAGATTGTTTTAAAATACAAATTTTAAAAAGATACAAAACAAATTAAAATTAAATTTAAAAAGAATCATTGTATACGTACCTCTACAGTTTTCAGTCATTCTTGAGTTTGTTTATTCTCCTTAGATCTTTTATCACAGTGTCACTCACTGGCTTTCAGCTTTAGTTAAAATATTATTGACTTGAGCTTTATCGCACTCTATTCCATCACCATATTAAAAATAATGCTTTGGGCGTCAGTACTTTCTCCCAGGGTTCATCACTCTTTGCTAGTTCTGCCATTGACTGATTCAGGCACTTTACTGAGCTGATTAAGCACATCTGTAGACTTGGTTGCCAGAGCCCCCTGAAGTCTCTGCCTATTTAAACTTAGTAATCAGCTAGTAATTAGACAGGGTCTTCCCTAAACACCTTAACCTAATGCATCTCGTACTTTATTAGAGACTGAGCTGGTGTGTGTCCAGGCGCACTTTCCTCTTTCCTGAGGTTTAGGACTTTGCCTCAGTCTCTGACTTCAGCTAGCACAGTAGCTGTTTCTATCCTCTGGACACACTCCACGCCTGTACGTGCATGTGGCCTTCTAAATTCCTAGCAGTGGTTAGAACTTCTCAAATACTTTGTGAAAATCTTGTATTTAAACTTTTCCTTTTGACCATTCTCTTGTTTTCCTGCACAACCATCTGTGACAGTAACCAGTAGACAGTGATTCTTTTCAGCCAAAGCACTAGAGCTAAGCCAGTTGTGACTGAATGGGGCTGAAGCCAGTCAAAGAGTTGTGAGTGGAGCTTTTCCAGAAAACCACAGGGCAAGTCAGTGTTGATGATGCCCCAAAAATGATGTTAGGAACTTCACATCTGTTCTTTTTTTTATTGATTTTTATTGAGCTCGACATTTTTCTCTGCTTCCCTCCCTGCCTCTCCCCTCCCCTTCAACTCCCTTCCAAGGTCCCCATGCTCCCAATTTACTCAGGAGATCTTGTCTTTTTCTACTCCCCATGTAGACTACATTTATGCATGTCTCTATTAGGGTCCTCATTGTTGTCTAGGTTCTCTGGCATTACAATTTGTGGGCTGGTTTTCTTTGTGTTTAAAAACCACTTACGAGTGAGTGCATGTGATAATTGTCTTTCTGGGTCTGGGTTACCTCACTCAAAATGGTGTTTTCTAGTTCCATTTTCCTGCAAAATTCAAGATGTCATTAGTTTTTTTCTACTGTGTAGTACTCCATTGTGTAAATGTACCACATTTCCTTATCCATTCTTCAGTCGAGGGGCCTTTAGGTTGTTTCCAGGTTCTGGCTATGACAAAAAAATGCTGCTATGAACATAGTTGAGCACATGTCCTTGTGGCATGATTGAGCATCCTTTGGATATTTTATTCAAAAATGTTATTACTGGGTCTTGAGGAAGGTTGTTTCCTAAATTTTCTGAGAAATCGCCACACTGACATCCAAAGGGGCTGTACCCGCTTGCACTCCCACCAGCAATGCAGAAGTGTTCCCTTTTCCCCACGACCTCTCCAGCATAAGTTGTCATCAGTGTTTTTGATCTTAGGCATTCTTACAGGTATAAGAAGAATCTTGGAGTTGTTTTGATTTGCATTTCTCTGACGACTATTCTAACACGCCAGCTGCTGCTGTGTGGCTGATGCCATGGGTACCGTGGTTCTACAGAGCCATTTCAAAATGTTCATAAAGGTTGGAAGTGGAAATCAAGAGTATGGCAAGTGGACACACAGCAACCGTTGTGCTTGGAGTGTGTTGCTCTTTCAGAGAGCCTTTCATCTCTCTTGTGCCACCTTCCCAAAATGCTGCCCTCATTGGGCTAACTCTAGACTCATGAAAATGTTGTATATCATACATTTGTGGAGGGGAGATAGTTCAAAGACTCAATTCAACTGTTGTTCACAGTTTTCTTTGTGGGAGCCAGCCTTTGAAAGTTACAGCTAGTTGTTTGTTTTTATAATATTGATGTTCTATCAGCTGGTTTAAATAACTCTTCATTGGGCTTTAATCAGTCAGTATCTGTAAGGGTCTGAATCTTTCCATATAGTCAACCCTATTAAAGAAAGTGTAAACATGCAAGACTTTAACGAGCACATGTGAAGGGTGTCTTATGAAGTGCCCGAGGTTTACATGCCCATATCTTCCAGGGTGCTGCTAGCATGCATGACAATCCCTGGGAGGAAGCTGTGTCTTCAAAGGCTGACTGACTGGATAGAACTTCAGTGGTATAGACAGGTTGAAATGTTGAAGATCAAGAGTCCAATCACAATTTATCTTGGGTGATCTTTATCCTTCTAAGTAACCATTGCTTGTCCACCTCTATGTCAGACTTAATATTCTGTGACCTGAAAACCTCCTGGGATGTGTTAGCTTAAAACCCAGTCTCTAGCAAATTACAGTCTAAAAGTCACCAGCTTGCATCAGAGGCCTCTAGCTGTGTTTTCTCTGCTTTGTTGTAACTGCCTACTTCATTTCAAATGTAATTTCAAACTGTCTTGATTTATGATTTTCTTTGTTCTCTTACTTTGGAATATGGAATTCGGTAACCTATATCTGTTTTCTCAGACAGTGGTCATTCATATATGGCTCCAGAATGAACTATCTCTTTTCTCCTTTGAGGTGAGAGTTGTGTTTCTGCAACAAAATTTAATAACAGTCAACTAGATCTTGCAACCCATGGTGGATTGATGTGAATTTCATAGAATGCTTTATAGGAGGAGTGACAGCAATCTGTACTTGGTTTAAGTCATAGAGACAGCTGCATTTAAATAAGAGAGACCATTTAAGGTGGTAGCTCTATCCAGGTGGGAAAAAAACCCAACTATTTGAATCAAAGTCTTTTTTGGAAGAACTGGTAAACAGAAACATAGACTTTGGATTATTGGCATTTAGATGAAAATTCAATAAATGATTAGATCCAGATATCTTTAATTTAGTTTATTTTATTCTGTCATGCTGGAGGTGCAGAGATGGAGGTCTTCCTGCAGGATAGGCAAGTCCTCTCTACGAATACCTCAACCTGCTAAAATTGTAACTGCCATGTATTATCCAATATGTCTTTAAAAATATAAACTTGCTGTCTACATGCTTACTCCCAATTTTAGTGTCATTTCCTTCTTCAAAAAAAAATCCTTTCTATAGAATTGCATTTCTTCCTCTTTTCTCTAAGCTTGTTTACATGAAAGCTGGGCAAGCTACAAACTTGGGCAGTGACATTTTAAAAACAAGCCTTGATCTATTTGAGCACAGGGAGTTTGGAAGATGGAAAGAAGCTGAGAGTTCATTTTGCTCAACCTGTCCCTGAGCACCCAATGGCTTTCAGCAGTCCATATTAGGATTCACGAAGCCTGCATTTGGATACTTAAGATGGCAAAACATTCATTGCCTTGAAAGTAGCCAGTATCACACTGGTACATATTAGACTGTTAAAGTGGTCCTCAGTTTACTCTAAATCTGTTCCGCTAAACAACCTTCATGGTTCTCCAGAGCGGAAGTCTTGATTTCTGCAATGACATTGGAGCTGGGTGATTATCTACTGAGAGTGCTCCCATGGGCATTAAAGAGTTGTGGGGCTGGAGAGATGGCTCAGCGGTTAAGAGCACTGACTGCTCTTTCAAAGGTCCTGAGTTCAATTCCCAGCAACCACATGGTGGCTCACAGCCATCTGTAATGAGGTCTGGTGCCCTCTTCTGGCCTGCAGGCATACACACAAACTGAATATTGTATACATAAGAAGTAAATAAATAAATAAATATTTTAAAAAAAAGAGTTGTAACAACATCCCTGCTATCTACTTATGACAAATCTCAACATTTCTTGTATGTTCCCAATAATCAGAAATGTTTGCTAGCATTGCCCAATGTCTTTTGTAGGGTGTGACAGCAACCTATCTGTGAACCCTTGCTCTAAAATAAGCCAAAATAATACAATAATAAAACTTTGACCTGTTCATAAAACCTCACTGTCATCTACCCAGCCACACTGTGTGACTATGGCCAAGTTACAAGTCCTTTTTCAGATTCAAGTTCTAATAAAGTAGGATCGCTGTTATCTTCTTTGTAGTTATAAAACAAGACTCAGTAACAACAGATATAAATCATAGAAAATGTTTCCCAGGACTCAGGAAATGAACCACAAATGCAGGTTTCATTCACAGACACAAAGGGTTCTTCCTGGAAAACTGACTCTCAGACAATACTATGCAGCAAGATGTATAGAACTGAAGGAAAACACTAAGCAATACAGGACTAGGGGATTGTCAAATGGAAAAAAAATGTTTCCTAAGGTATGAAGTAGTCATGAAATGTGGGCAAAGTCAGTTCTAAAATATCCAACGTAAAAGTTATTTCAGCTTACATGTTTTTGGATGTAAAGGCACTGTCAATCACGCAGGACTATGATACATTCTCTGGAGTCCGGCTTCAATAAATATGATGTTTATGGCTTGCAATAAAAATAAACAGTTGGAGAACCTTAATGAAGATGGGGAAGTGCATTTCCATGAATAAACATGCCTCCCTAGTTTCACAGAAAAGGTCCCCGCTAATTAGCAATGCCAGAATTAATTGCATTCAAAATGGTACAGAATGTTTTTGATGCCATTTGATTTGAATTGCATTCATTATTAAGTTTAAGAAAGGAAAAACTCACTGCTTTTATAGATAAAAAGTACCTAGATTATGATTCCTGATTTTTATTCTTTCCATAAATGGATTTTCTACATAAAATACAAAGCCTCTAAAGTAGTTCAAATATCAGATAACAATAAACAATTCTTTAGTGCCATTATCACTCAGATGTTCCATGAAGCACACCCACACGGAAAGGCTTTCAACTACTAACTTATGTTCAGATTTAACTCTCTAAGCCTTGGTTTTGCTTGCTTCGTTCTTCTCAAACTGTCAATCATAATGTGAGACATTCAGTTGAGTCCACAGCCATACTCTCTTCACTCTGGAATCCACTGTCTCAGCTTCCCCACAATATTCCCACCCCAAACAGAGAACCTGGGTAAGAGGAAACATCCACACATAGCACCTTTCAAAATCATGGAGTTCTAACTACCTTTAGTACCTAAGTTGCCTTTGTCTTTCAAACAACAGGTACTACTCACATCTGAGTATCTGGAGCTGGAGCCCCAGATGAGAGAGAACATCTTGACTTTTGTCTATCTGGGTCTGGATAACTCTACTCAGTATGATTCTTTCTAGTTAAATTTGTAAGCAAAGTGCATAATTTCGTTTTTTCTTTACAGTTGAGTAATATTCCATAGCATATAGGCACCACATTTTTATTATCTAGTTGTTAGCCAATGAACATTTCCATTTCAAAGACATTGTGAATATTTTGCTATCTAGAGTAGCAATGAACATGACTGAGCAAGTATTTGTAACTTCTGTTGGGCATATGCTAAGGGGTGGTATAGCTAAATCCTGTGGTAGAATCATTTTTCGCTTTGTGGGAGTGCTCCTCACTGATTTCCAGAGAGTCTGCATGAACTTCCTTCCCACCAGCAATAGTTGAGGCTCCTCTTTCCCTGCAACTTCAGTAGCTTTGGTTGTCAATTGTTTTGCTGATCCTTGCCATTCTGAGAGGAAATCTGTTGTTTTAATTTGCTTGTCCAAAATTGCTAAGGATGATGAACACTCTTTGAGGTATTTATTTGTATTTTCATTTCTTCTATCTTTAACTCACTGTTTAGTTTTCACGCCTGGTTTTGATTGGGTTGTTTCCTTGAGTCTTCGTTTTTTGAGTTCTTTGTGTATTCTGGATATTAATCCTCTATCAGCTGTACAGCTGACAAAGATTACCTATCATTCTGTGGGTTCCTTTACTTAATTGTTTCCTTAGCTGTATGGAAACTTCTTAGATTCATGAGGTCACAGCTGTCATTTTTTTTACCTTAATTCCTTGACAGATGGAGTCCTATTCAGAAAGCCTTCCCTTACACCTATATCCTGCAGGATACTGCTTATGTTTTCTTCTATCAGTTTTAGTGTTATCAGTTTCAAAGTGGAGTCTTACATAGATAAAGTAGACCCATACTATCTATCACCCTGACAAAAAGTGAATTAAAGTCTATGAAAGACCACTTTTTAGCTCTTGTAACAAACTTTCCCATCATAGGCCCACAACACATACATTCAGTCATCAAACCCAAGCTCAAATCCAGGCCTTTTCTGCCAGTTAAACATCCACTCATTGAAAGAATTGTGCGATTGTATGCCTGTTATTGTCTTAGTTATGATTTCTATTGCTGTGAAGACACTCCATGACTAAGGCAACTCTTATTAAAAAAATATTTAATTAGGGCTGGATTTCAGTTCAGAGGTTTAGTCCCTTACTATCATGGCAGATTGCATGCAGGCAGATATACTGCTGGAGAAGGAGCTGACAGTTCTACATCTTCATCTATCTACAGGCAGCAGCAATCTGTGTTCCACATTGGCATAACGTGAACATAGGAGACCTCAAAAGCCCACCCCTATCAGTGACATACTTCCTTCAACAAGGTTATACCTACACCAACAAAGTCACTACCTAGTTGTACCTCTCCCTACAGGGATGCTTTCTTTTAAACCACCACATTCCACTCCCTGGTCCCCATAGGCTTGTATCCATATAACAATGCAAAATTACATTCAGTAAAACTTCTGAAGTCCCCAAAATCTACAACAGTCTCAAGCTTATTTAAGTCTAAAGCTTTAAGTCTCTTATGAGTTCCCTGCAATGTCTTAACTGTAATCCTATATAAAATCAAAGTCAAAAAGCAGATCACATACTTCCAACATATAATGGCCATATACAGAATATATTTTACCATTCCAAAAAGAAGGAAAGGGAGGATAGTGAGGAAATACTGGACCAGAGAAGTTAAAAACCAACAGGGCAAACTCGAAACTTGGTATCCTCATATCTAATGTCAAAACACTCTTTAGATCACCAACTCCTTTCAGCCTGCTGGCTACAACATTCTTCTTTCTCTTTGGCTGGTTCCACTCCTGTTATCAGCTTTGCTTGACAGCTATCCCATGGCTCTGGCATCCCTAGCATCTTTGGGTCTCCAAGGGGATCAAGCTTCATTTGTAGAGCCTCACGCAACGGTCTCTCTAGGCCTCCATTCGGGGACACCCCTGACACATATCTGGCCTCAATGGATTTTCTTAGTCACAGAAGATTCTATACCCCTTTTATTGTATCCATGACTCTAAAGCCAGAGCCATGTGGCTGAAGAAGATGTGTTCTGCTACTTGCTGAGGCTGCAACGTGGCCCCTCATTCAATTACATCTTCATAAACTTTCTGTTTTCAGTCATTTCCTTCACTGCTTAGTTGTCCTAAAACTGGATCTGTAGATGGAGGTGACCTCAAACTCAAAGATCTGCCACACTTGGCTCTAAGATTTTCTTTAATTCCTTCTCACACATTGGAAACTTAGCTGGGTGGGATCTTGGCCTGAGGTCACCATTTCATATATTCCATTTCTTAATCCTTTCATCCCCTGGAACACAGTACTTGGTATTCCTTTTCATTTTCTGATGCTCCTTTCCTCCTCATATTATATATTTTATATTTTTTACTTGGTCTGCTTGTTCCTTTTCATTATAAATCTTCATTAGAGTTAACACTAGTAAACACATGACAAACTCTGCCTTGAGATTTCCTCTGCCAATGGAATTAAATCCAAAATTCTTCACTTTATCCTCAGGCATACTTTTCAAACAAGAACAAAAAGCAGCTACATTCTTTACCAAAATATCACAAGAATGATCTTGAGGGAATATACTAACATTATCCTCCTCTGAAACCCCTTGAGCCAAGCCCCCAGCAGTTCTAATGACCCTCAGCACCAATGTCTTCCATGTCCTTATTTGTGTGGTCTATAAAGCTGCACTTAAAGTATTCCACTGCTTTCCTAACCCAAACTCCCAACATCCAAATTCCTCTAAACAAAAGCATGGTCAGGCTTATCACAGCAATACCCCTGGTACCAGCTTCTGTCTTAGTTAGGGTTTCTATTACTGGGAAGGGACACCATAAACCAGGACAACTGTTACAAGGGAAAACACTTAATTGAGGTGGGCTTACAGTTCAGAGGTTTAGTCTATTATTGTCATGGTGGGTGGCATGCAGACAGACATGGGGCTGGAGGAGGAGCTGAGAGTTCTATATCTTGATCTGCAGATAGAAGAAGGAGTCTGAATCCCACACTGGGCATATCTTGAGCACAAGAGACCTCAAAGGCTACCCTCAACAGCAATCTACTTCCTTCAATAAGGCCACACCTACTTCAACAAAGCTACACTTCTTATTTGCTCCACTCTCTACATGGCCATTTTCTTTCAAATTACCACAGTTACCATGTCTGGACAAATACTATTTGAACTCTAGAGAATTTTTATTTACCTAATTTCCTATTCTATTAACAGGACAGGAAGTGAGCTCATATTTAACTGTGTATGGAAAAGGGTTCAGGACTCTCTGAAGAGCACAGACCACTTGGCAGTAGGACAGAGGGAAGCTGATATGTTGGGAGCCACATTTTTTGGGTGACTTTGCTGAGATCCTAGCCACAGAAGTTTCATACATTCCAGGAAAGGAGTGTGGGGATTAGGAATGTTAAGTAGGAGGAACAGAGATTAAAAAGAAACGCAGAGGCACAGGATAGATTAATGGAAGGGTAACTCAGTGAAAACTGAATGCTGGATTCACTCGCACTTTTTTCCATACACTTTTATACCCTAATACAAAAGGGGGGAAGAAGGCAAAAGACTGCTTTAACATGATACAAAGGACAGCTAGAACAGTTACTTACTACAATATTTGAGATATCAAGCCGTATTTCCTGAGAAAACCATTTGATGTTTGGGACTGTGAAAACATCCTAGACCAAGTATCTTGCAGGCAACCACTACCTAAGTCAAACCTATTTCAAAACAAAAAGCAGAAGTGTGCTTGATTCTCTGATTTTTGGTCAGGATGGAGAGATCTACCTCTCTGGGCCATTTTAATCTCCAAAACACCATGTAACCACACCTTAGGTCAGGGTGTGTAGCCACACTTGTCAACAACTTTGAGCAAGCAAAATAAATTCAAACTTGACCTTCAGACAAAGTGGAATAGACTCACATATTTTGGTCTCAACACTGATAGACATCTTATCTCCTGTTGTGTCTACACTCTTGACTTAAAAAAAAAAAGAGCACCTAACTCAAGGTCACTGGAACATTTTAGGAGAATGAAATGACTAGGAAAGCCACAATATCATTCATTGTCTTCATCCTCAGTCAGTCAAGAGCAGATAAAAACTACCAGATGACATCAAATTACAACTGTAACACACACGCACACTGAACTGCACAGAAACTTATTTCTGAAGGCTTGCATCAGTAAGTCTATAATAATACATGCTTTCTAAGATTTAATTTACAGGGGAACTAATTTAACAAGTTAAGGCAAAGCATTGTTTTTTATTTTATCAACAAATGTTCCCTTTACTGGACAGTGAGACCTATCAATACTATGATTTTAATTTTTTCATCCATGTTCTGTGATCTCAGAATGTAACACAATGCCAGATAGTGTCAGTAATTCAAGAGTAAAGAGGCTTGCCTGGATAATTAAATGATGTACAGCTTACCCTCTGCTTTATCAAAAGTGAGATGATATTTGGATCTGGTTTGAAATAAAGATACATCTTGCCCAAGCTTGCCATGTATATCATGGCTCATTCTGAGCACCATTTATCTCACCAACAGAAAGTGTTTCTGTTTTTCCTGATCTCCAGGAAGCAAATTCATAATCATTCCAGTGTGATCTTGATAGGGCTATTGATGTATACTAAAAACAAGTTCGAGATTGTAAAGCCATGATTAAGGCAATTAATTACATGGCCTGCTGTCATTTATATCTTGATTGTGGACTACTGTAGTATCGACTGAAGTTAGCTTGTACACATACATTGCATGATTTGCCCTGGAATGCTTTGAATAATAATAATTCTAAGATCATTTCCTCATAAGTACCATGATCTCCCCCTGTGTTCACAAATGCTGTAGTCACAGATATTTAGATATAAATAATGAGAAACTTGTGTTGCTCCTTAGCCTGAAAATGTTTCTGTCATTTAATTGCAATTTCTCAGGCAGGGCTTTCTGCGCTAGATTTTAATTTAAGTGTTCAATATTTCTTGAGCTAATTGATTGATACATCTCTATTAAATATTCTTAAATTCAGTGTCACAATGCCAAAATTAAAATTATTTTATTTGTATACCCTTTAAGGCTTTTCCTATTAATACATTTACCTTTTGTTAAGACAAGGTCCTATTATGCAATCCTAACTCAACTGTAATTCAGTGTGCAGACCATGCTGTCCTAAAAACTCACAAAGCTCTGCCTGTCTCTGCCTTCTGTGTGTTTCAATTAAAGGCAAATACCACCTGGCTTAATCAATTCACTTCTTTTTTAAAATCCCACCAGAACATGTTAAATGTTGTGATTTCTTTTTTTCTATTTTCTCTTTGTTTTTGTTTTGTTTTGCAGATACCATACGAAAAGGAAAAATATGACACAAACAAGAAAGAAAAACAGAGAGTGTCCACTGAAGAGTTCTCCAGGACAAAGTTATAAACTGCATTACAGAGCCGGAATTTATAACTGGTACAGAGCGTACTCTCATCAGGATAATACTAGAGAGGAACTGGATATACTTGAAACCTCCTCAAAACACACTGTAACTGTTTCCTTCTCTTGGATGCTCAGTGGTCCTGTTTCATGGCATCATTATCTTTCTCTGAGTATTAAAAGTTGATGGCAATCTAAAGAACCAATTGCGCGTGTCTTATTTGGGTTTGCTTTCATCTCCCCAACTCTGGAAACATTATTTTCGTCTCAGCAAAGCCGTGCGGTTGAACACTAACTCCAGGAGGATTTGGGCTTGTTGAAGATAACGTGTCATGCAGCAGAGAGGAGCACTTCTCAGGGGTCTACTGTCAGCCTTGGATTCATTTCCTGTTACTATTCCAACAAACACTGGAGGGCTCAGAACAATTGAGGATCTGACATATGTCATCCTGACCCACAATCTAAATGTCTAAGTGTTTGTGTTTCTTGTGGAGACAATGGAAAAGGACCCATCCCAGAATTTTCAAACTTTTGAAGGTTTTTCTCCTGGGTACTGAGTCCTCCAAAGCAGTATTTTCTATCTCTCTGACCATTTCAACCATCATGTCTTCTGACCCTGACCTTAGCAGGGGAAGTATCTTTTATGGCTCATCTAATTAGTGCTCATGTAGACCAGCCAGGACTACACACTTGAAAAGTCTCTTTCCCCACACAAGGCATCTGTTACACGGTCCAGGAAAAGGGTACTTGTATCTCTATCTCTGTGTCACTAATTTGTGACATTAGTAATTCATTTTACTTCTCTAATTCTTCGTGATAATTATTCACTGTCTACTTGGGTGGCTTTTCTTTATTTAATTCCCATCATTCCTTGCTGTTCCAGTTGTTGCAAGATCTAAATATGATGCTAAATGATTAGTTCTTTCTATAATAAAAGTTCAGATTATAATGGTCCCAGATTTATTTATCAATTTTGTTATTTATCAAACAGTGTGTTTGCTGTGTGGAGAGAGACACTGTTTTATAGACACCATGTTGGACAAATAGACAAGGTACTACCTGCTATCATATAGACTGAAGAAGAATCTATAAGGCTCAAGTAACTGGAAGAAAACTGAGTGACTACCAAAGACCAGCACAAAATTAAACCAGTTAACTTTCTCATAGAGGGAGAGAGGGACCCACCAAACCTACCTCTCGCTGAGGAGCTACTGAGAGTTGATGGAAGCTGAGGGAGAAAGAAATTAGCTTTCTTTGGGGTGTGGCTCTGCTAGGCTGACCATGGTTCAATGGATGTTTCACACCCATGAGCATATATGGCACCAGTTAGACTCAAGGGGCTATTAAAAAAAGGAGAAAAAGGAAGAGGCCCCAAAGCCAGAAGGGTCATGTGAGGGTGGAGGGAACCTGGGAAGAGCTGAATGAGAAGTGGAGGTAAACCTGATCTAAATATATAACATTACATGAAATTATTAAAACATAAGCCAAAATTAGAGTATTTTAAAAAATCCATTGATATAGAAAAAGTAGCAAAAAGGCAAAATAATAATAAATGGTAATGATATTAATTACTTTATTCATAGTTTTTTATTTTGTTTTTAAGTTTCTGATACCTCATTTTTATTCTACAACTTATTCTTCCTTTGTCTTTGGATTTAGGGTTCAGTGTGATTTTCCTAAACTTACTTGAGGCTTCTCTTGACCTTATTAGTTTATTTTTTCATTGCAACCCCTATAAATTAGCAGCTTCCTATACTTCCCACATTTACACAGTTTGTTTCATCATCAAGGGCCTGCTATTCCATGATCAAAATCATCACGGCTCAAATTTTATTGTATTAATTGAGAATCTGTAAATGTTTTGCCTTAATATAGGAAATTTTAAATTCAAGTACTTCTCTGCCCCCTAAGAACTTCATCCCAGTGTTACCTGTCCACATAGAATGCCCGAGGAAATTTTGATTATGGAGAACAAGCTGAGGTTGAGAACTGGGTCTTGTCTAGCATCACATAAAGATAATTAATGCAACTATAAACTCTCAGAGTGATGCTACCCAGTAGGAAGGATTCAGGCTCCCAAGGCTGAGTGACAGCATTGGTAAACAACATCTGGACACCCTTAAAACTCCATACTCTAGTTTTAGATGCTCATTAGTTATGGGGGAAGAGCCATCTCCCTGTCCATAAATATAAGCAGAAACAAACACCTTGATGGGCTTCAGGCTGCTCTGAGATAGGCCAACTGAAAGCAAAACAACTAACAAGGCTTGTGCCCACATGAAGAGGTGACAGTCTCTCATTCAGGGAGGCAAATGTCCCTGTGAGTGAGCTACTGTTGTCTGAGCCTTTGTCTGGCTTCCGGGTAAGCACAACAACATTGTTCTAGAATTTTTAATCTTCCCTTTCTGTGCTACTTCCTTTTTCTCTTCCTCATAATCATCGCTGAGTTTTTCTGTTAGCTCACAGAAAGGTTATATTGCCAAGATTTGCAACCTAGGTTTATGGGTATAGACCAGCTACTTCAGAAGTTGAGGTAGGAGTGTTACAAGTTCAAGGTCTTTACAGGACAACTTGAGGCTGCCTCAAGTTTGTTAAAGGGAGCTTAGGTGAGTGGTAGAGTATTTGCCTAGTGTGTGCAAGGCTCTGGGTTAACTCCTAGTACCGCAATCAAAGAGAAAAATTTACAAATGTAGTCACATCTGTATAAATAAAAGCACATCCACAGGTGCTCATGTGGAAGACATGCAGAGTGGTTCAGCTATACTTTTCAGGAAGAAATTACTAATCCTAAAAATCATTTTTAAGTCGACCAACTGTGCATTCCACGCCATCACTCATCACAGCAGGGCCTGAAACCACGAATAGCCATGGAAGTCTTCTAGAAGTTGTCTTTCTCAAAATCAATTTGAGGTTTTTATTGACAATACTGAACAAAAATATTGCACAAAACCCACAGAATGACAGCATGGGGCTGAGAGTATTAACTGAGTGAATGCAGCACTAACAACGTCAAGGCATACAGATGGAACTGCAAACTTCTGGAATTGCTCTACGAAATGCCTTGACTTCAGTAACAGTGCGGAGTCTTTTCTTCAGTGATTCTCTTATTTCAGGCTGGGTATATTCAGGCTCTGCACCAAACTGGAATGAAACTAAGATGAATCACCATGGTTAATATCTAATATCAATGAAATCACGTGAAAAATAACGAGAGCGACAATGGTCTGCAGGATTTGGTCCTGGAAGCACACAGGAGAATCATAAATAAAGCCAGAGCAAAAAAAACACAATAAAAACACTTGGACTGAAACATTGGCACACAATGGAAAATCACTATTGAAAATATAGTTCATTTAGAATGACTCCTCCGAGCATCCAGAGTACCTCTGCACACAATATAGAAAATCCCCCTAAAAATATGATTGACAGAGTCAGCTAAGGGTGCTGGCATTTGCAGATTAACTGCAAGGCTGCAGGCAGCTTTAAGAAAATGTACAAATAAAATTACACCAAACATTTTTCAGAAAACTATCAATGGCCCAGTGTTGCAGATAGGTACAACTAAGAAATCAATTGCATAAAAACAGATTAAGAGTAATTATGAGGCTTAGGTTACTTTGAATGAACACAATCAAAGGCTAGACGCTACTTAAAATGTTGCTTTCATGTACAAAGATGATATTTTTCAAAATGTTTACTGTTTCCCTCCAAGCCTCACACTTAGATTTGGATCTGTCTTGTGTTAATTTTTGGATATTGACTGGCAAGGTTCGGAGTTCCCTCTTCATTGTGCAGCTAACCACTCCACTGATGTTTGTGAAACAGACCTTTTGTCACTCGGTTACATCTCATTAGTGCCTTTATCAAAATAATTATTTCTCTTTTATACCAAAACAGAGAGGTAATTACTTCGCTAAACAGTCATTACGCAATGAAGCACGAAATGTCCTTCTGGGAACCAGAGAGAATCTGAGGGCAGCCAGGGACACAGGGTAGCAGCCCTCACATTAGCTGTGCCTCACTGAATGGTTCTTCCTATCATTTCCTGATCACTCCAGCTCTGAGGAACACTGAGGTGCGATTTCAATCATGGGTTCTTTGCTCAAGATGGTTTTGCCCAGTTACCTATTTCCAGATGACCTGGCATGAACAGCTAGCCCCCCAGCTCATTCCTAGAACAGCATGACCCCTCAACAACAACAGCATGTGCTCAAAAATGTTTGTATTTAATAAGATGTAGTGGCAGTACCTAATCCTGAACTGGCCCAGCACATGATCTTGTTCATGGCACACATCGGCACCCCCGTCCTTAGTGTCTTCATCTAAATGGCACTGTTAGATAGTTGATCTTCAAACCCCTGGGCTCTGACATTACGGATTCAATGAAAGAGCTGGAAGGCCTGATGTGATTAACAGCCAGGACTTCCTCATTCATTTATGTCTTTGATAGGAAGGAAAAGAGTAAGGTTATTTCTTACCTCGGACCTTTTATTCAACAACCCAATCCTATTAATTCCAATTAAAATTTGTAGTTTTAATTACTTAGTCTGATGGATTTTTTTTTTACAAAGTCTCCTACATGTAAATCTTTGCCCTCCTCTTTCAGTGTGGCAGCTGCCCAGAGCTTTGTAATTTCTGCTCCTGAAGCCATGGAAGGTACCGCCTCTGATTCATTATTCTTTGTTCCTATTTATTGATCGAGCCTTTTTCCTCTCTTCTCTCCTGATAGTGATAACACTTTGCTTAAACAGAACTTTAAAAAGTGTATAAAGATCTTAAATTATCTTGACTTTTTTTTTCATTCATAGCGGTATTAAAGATAGTTAGCGAGGCTCCTGCCCCAGATGAAATAGGTCAGCATCCCAACTGCCTGATTTTCAGACCTGCCATTATCTCCTAGTTGCTCTGGCTTTGGCCTGCTGACTCCTAAGTCATATGATATGGGACGCAGAAGGAACCCCTTACACCGAAATACATTCCTCACAGCATTGCATGGTCATAGATGTGTGTGCACTCGGTTTATATCCGATTGTATCTCAAAATCAGTAAGAATCCAGGATTTTGTGAGGATAAAATACCTCCCGGTGTTTTCCGAATTCAATATTTGTATTTCCAAATTCAATATTGTAACATACAAAATAATAAGAAAATAATGCTTAAATCTTTGGTGGATATTTTCCCAGTTATAAGTTTTAAATGAACGAAGTAACTAAGTGTAGTTAATTGTAGCCTATCTACATTACTTGAAGATTCTCATCCTCAGTTAACTACAGTTTGACATTGTATCAGTGCTTGTCCAGCACTGACTTTGCCTCAGACACTATGCTAAACATTTCAAGCCAGTTGCTATGAGGTGCCTTCTCCTCCAACACCAAACAACTGCTTGAGAGAAACACCATCATTCTTTTTCATTCTTTAATTATTAAGCTCAGAGTTAGAAAAGATAATTTATTCAGGTTTTAGAATTCACAAGTGACAAAAACAGAATTATGACTCAATTAAACACAGAAGAATTTAAACGTTGAAACATCCATTACTATAAAACCACCATCATTCTAACTTTTCCTTCCATGACTAGTGGTTTTAGCTAATGGTGTCAATGTTTTTAAAATGTACTATAATTTTTACGTGGTGTAGTAGTTACATTTCTCTTTGCTGTGATTAAAAATGTCTGACAAATATCAAGTCAAGGAAGGGCACATTTCTTTTCTTTGCCATTGGAGGCATAGCAAGCAAAGCTTTTGCACAGCTGTGAGTGAGATGGGTCAACTCTTCAGCCTGGAATCTGGGAGCAGAAGAAGTGGGGCTAAGTTATACAACCCCAAGGCATGACCATAGGGGACCACTTCTTCTAGTAAGGCTCCGTCTCCTAAAGGTTCCACCACCTTTCCAAAATAATGGTGGCCTTTTGAGCACTACAAGTACGAACAGAGGAGTGTTCAGGGGGGCTCACATACAAACTACAACACACCAGGTGAGACTTTTCTGTGTGATGAGCACTTTGGTGTTTGCATGCTAACTAACCTACAGAGACTCACAAAATGAATGTCACCTCGTGACAGTGGCTTCTCTTACCAGGTTAGCCCTACTCCCAAGCTAAGTTAGTAATGATGATTGCACTCAACAGCATGAGTTTTGTTTTTCTTCCTATGACTGGTACTTGTGCTATCCTCGCACTACAAAACCTAGCAGTGTGCTGAGCATTTTAAATGGAATATGCTATGTAGAAAATGTGGCTATACTAACAAGTATGCTCTGTCAGCCCTCTACTTATTCATGTGAGATTATCTGTCCTCTTCTGCAAACAAGCTTTGAAAGATGGGAGAAATGGGACGGTGAGAAACCATAGGTAGAAAGGTTACCATGAAATAGACTTGAGTCAGTTACTTTCCTCATTCCTCCCACAAAATCCATGACCAAAGTAAGTTAAAAGAGCAAAAATTTCTTTCAGTTTTGGATTCAAGGGAAAGGCCATGATGGTGGGGAAGTGTGGTAGCAAGAACAGCGTGCTGCTAGAAACAGTGCATCCAGACTGGGACTCAGTTCACTTTCTTCTTCTTAGTCCAACAGCCCAGCTCACAGATGGTGCTGTCCAGAGGCAAGATGAGTCTTCTCACCTCACCTAACTTATTCTGGGTAATCCCACACAGGCATGCCTTGTCTCCATGACAACTTTAGAGCCTGCCAAGTCTGCAGTATTAGCCACCACAAACCTGTCTGTATCAGAATAACTATCCTGTGTCCATATTTCTAGGCTTCTTCATAGGCTCCGGCTTCAAACCCCATCCCACTTTACCAGTAATCAGACCTCAATCATAGCCTTCCCACATCTCCCCCCAATGGATTCCAAGCAACTACCACAGAATCCATCCCTGAAATATACCCCACAAATATTTAGTAACTATCTCACCATCCACAGAGCTACTCCAAACCCCCTAGCTCATATTAAAGGGAAAACCGTGGGCATTTTCCTTCCCATATTATAGGAAGAATAATACCATAATGCTGTAGTCTTTCAATGAGTTATTCATTTTGTATCTTCTCTTCAGTGTGTGCCTAACCATCCATAGACTTTAAGTCCTGTCGTATATTCTTGCAGACTGCACTCTCTGGGGAGTCATACACACTCTCCAGTTAATGCCGTTTTATCCCTCATATCATGTCTTCATTACTTCCTGTTGCTCAAATCCCCAGGTACCACCCAGGGAGGAGGGTGGCCCCAGAGCATGTCGGCAGCCACAGAGAGCATCAGGTGTCACTGTTCCACATAGATTTCTCATTTATTTATTATTTCTGTGTGTGTACGTTTCTGTGAGTTCATGTGCCCCATGTATGTGCAGTGATCTTAGAGACCAGAAGAGGGTCATGGATACCCTGGAGCTGGAGTTACAGACAGTTGTGAGCTGTCTGATGTGGTCTCTAGGATCTGAACTCAGGACCTCTGCAAGAACAGTAACTGCTCCCTTGATGCTTTTAATTCATTTCTTAAGTTAGCATACAAAGTAATGGGGTTTATCATGGTGTTCTCATACATACTATGTTCTTGCTTACCCTCCTTCCTCATCCCTCCTGTGACCTGCTGGCCCCCTCCCGTCAATCAGTCCCTTCTCCTCTTAATGTTCTTTGTGTTCTATTTTGCTCGCTCCTCACCTGAAGACTTCTTTCTCCCCCTCACAGTCCTCCTTCTCCCTTCATACACACAGGAGTACAAACAGCTCGAGTGTGTGTGTGTGTGTGTGTGTGTGTGTGTTAAAATCTAGGACACACATGTGAAAGAAAACACGTGCCTCACTTATTGTACCTAAAGTAATGTCATTCATCCATTCTCCTGCAAATAATACCTCCTGTGGTCAGGTCATTGTTTCTTTATGCACACAGTTCATGCTCCTTATCTGTTCGTCTGTTGATGGTCATGTCGACTGTTTCCAGTTCTAAGCTACTGTGACTCACGTAGCAAGGCACGTGGAAGTGCAGGCATCTCTGCAGGAGGACTGAGCGTCCTCTGAGTACATTTCCTGGAGTGATGTCTCTGGGAGGGGAAGCGGGTAGGTATATCCTTAGCTTTCTGAGGAAGCTTCCTACAGATTTGCACAGTGGCTGTGACGGTGTACACTCCCATCAGCAGTGCGGATGGTTCTTTTCGTTCAACATCCTCACCAGTGTTTGCTGCCCTTTGTTTTATTGACCTTGGCCATGCTGAGGTGAGACGGAATTTCAGAGTAGTTTTGTTCGCTTTTCCCTGGCTTGGGACACCTTGATACATATGTCCTGGCCATCTGTGATTCTTCTTTTGAGAACTGTCTGTTCACTGCCCACCCATTTGCAGCATGGATAAGTTGTTCAGCTGGTGCATCCTCCTTTTTGCCTTAAAAAAAATGTATTCTCAGTATCAGCCTCTGATAGTCTGAGGTATGGCTGGCTGTTCCCGTTAACAACAGTTCCCTTTGCTGTGCGGTAGCTGCTGAATTCTTGTCACCCCAGTTGAAGCTGATGCCCAGCGTTCCTGGGGTTCTTTGGAACATCACAGGGCCTCAGGGGGAGGCCAGCACCTCCTTCATTCTTCCGGCTCCAGTCTCAGCTCTCTCTCAACAATGACATGCATAGCACTCTTTCCCGATTGGGGCATATCAGAAATTTAGAGTTCGCGTTCCTCACCGGAGGAACCCTCTAACATCAGTGTGTCCCACTGGTTTTTTTTTTTTTTTCAGTCTTCTCGGCACACTCTGACATTTCCAACAGCCTTTATCTGCCATTCTTCCTTACTCTAGCACAGACTTCCCATCTGTAAGTGTGCCATTTCCGTGTCGTCTCACGGTCCCTGCTGCACGAAGAGCAAGGAGTACTCAACTCACTAATAGGAGCATAGAGCCCAAACCCTTCAGCTCTATATGCCCTTTGTTATACGCCAAGGTGATGGTGCCTGCTTCTTTGCCTATATGGTCTCTACTCCTTCCAAAGCCATTTTTGTGAATCATTCATAATGTCAGGGTGGCCCAGCATGGAACATCTGCTGGGTATTTGTGTACCACAGCTAACCAGCTGCAAACCATGCTCCTCGGGGAATTTCCCATCTGCATACCTCCAACCACCACTGAAAATCTTTCCTGTGCCTTTACTGGACTCTGATGAATGTTTTCTTCCAGGGAACCCTAAGAGCCTCAGAGTAGGAGGCACTCTCCACCTCCAGAGCACTGTGCCATTGTTGCGCTATTGCTCCAACTGTTACCATCCAGGCTGATGTTACGTCATCACAATTAAATTTCATCTTTATTAAATTTACTTGAAAAACAGAGAAAATCAACTGGCCCTGAGCCTTCATCCTGATCTCTTGTATGCTCTTTCTATATGTTAATGTGGGTTTCTCTGGCTCTGTTTTAATTTTTTATTCTTTGGTGCTGGTGAGAAATGAAGGGGCTTTGGGGCCACAAGGAAATATATCTACCACTGAATGCTTCTTTTAGTTTTCTTTAAGGCCCCTGGAGAGAGGAAGCTTTAAGATCCAGCTAATGTGCATTAGAAAGAAACACCTTGGGGAGGACTCAAGCAAACCCCAGTGTCTTCTGGACATGACAGGATACTGTACTCTGGAACCCATAGCATCCATAGGTGCTCTCCTAAGACTTGTATTAGATCAAGCCAGTTAACCTCCCATCATGGAGTAGGAAGGGGTTCCTGAGCCCCCACCTCCAGCTGAGGACCAATTGATGACTTCTAGGAGAAGAGGAGTCTGTTTTCTTTAAATCATTGACTCCTAGGGAATCTACCAACCTCCAGTCGATGGCCCCACACCTGGGAGTATGTGAGCAGCATCAATGAGTTGGTAGATACTTAAGAAGTGGACATGGTTGGAAGAAGTGGGAAGTGGAGTGGACCTAGAAGTTGAAGGGAGTTTTTTGGGTGAATATGATTAAAATAAATTGCATAAAATTCTCAAAGAATTCAAGAAACTATTTTACAGCAACACTTGGAGATGGATGTATAGATGGTTCCTCTTCATTTCATAAGGTTCAACCCCTTTCCATTCAATGTGTGAGCCTATGTTTGTAGTTGAGTCACTACATCCAGCCAGACTAGTAAATTCATTGCATTTCTTAGACGACCATGAGTCATTCATCTATGCTCTATGTCCTTCCCACATCCTTCATCATTGATAGATTCTTCATGGTCATGAACACAATAGTGTTTACAGAAGTTAAAGTCTATTGAATAGATATAAGAAAGAGCTAAGTAACAAAGCTTTAAAAGGAAAGGGGAAAGATCTACATTCTGTTTACAGTGTTCCTGCCAGCTTACTCACCTAGTAATTAGCATATTATTTGCAGATCAGATGCAGTGGCTTGCCCATCATAGTAGATAATTAATGAATGGATAAATTATTTACTGTGAGTTGCACTGAGCATTGGAAGTTTCATAACAGCACTGGATGCTGAACTCACTTTAATCGATTATCAGGCATTGTTTAATGGCTGGGGAGATAGCTCGGTGCATAAAGCGCTTCCACACAAGCATGAGGACAGGAGCTTGAAACCAGAGAACACACACAAATGCCAGATAGGCATGAAAACTCATCCGCCATTCCAGCACGTGAAAGGCAGAGATCAGGGATCCCCACAGCAAGCCGATTGGCTAGATCAACCAACACTGGCAAGGTTCAGGTTCAGTTGAAAGACCCAGCCTCAATGAAGAAGATGGAAGGCAATTGAGGAAGACTTGCAAAGTCAGCTCAGGACATCAACATGCGTGTGCACACATGTACACAATCAACTTCACACACAGAAACACCCACATATATCTTAGCATGAATATATATACCACACATATGTGTGAAAAAAGCCTAAATTTCTAATCTAGATGCAGAAAGGAAGGTAGCAAGGCACAGAAATGAGATGCAAGGGGCTAGCTGGTAGGGCACGTAACTCCTGGAAGAGAAAAGAATGCTCTTTGGATCCATCAGTTCTAATCAGCCTAATCTCAGCTCTGCAGCACATTCCTCCCCGGTCAGGAACCATCACTAACAATCCTCTCTTGTTTTCCAAGGCCACATTTGTAGTGAATGAATGAGGTCCTTTGACTCGAGATAATTATTAATTATAAGGATGTTACAGTGCCTTGGGAGGAGATAAAGGAAACCTGGAAAGACGCATTCATCTCAAGCCAATTAAAAGACTTTCTCATTAGTAAATAAAGCCATCTCGTTAAAGGAGTTTCATTAATCATTGAGAAAATGTGTAAACTTGGTAGTGGGGGAAGGTATTCGGAAAACTTGGGAGATGCTGAGTGACTGATCACACTTTCAGAGAGAAGAAATAGAAACCTTTCCTTAGGAGAGCATGACTGGGAGCAGTGATACCATTTCAAATCCACTAAGGGAAACAAAGACTAATGAGAACACTAATGCAGAACCAGAGAGTCCGCGAAACAAATGTCACTGGTCTCCCGGAACAACATCTCTCTGGCATCCATCATCTAATTTGCTTCTGCTTCAACCCTAGCTTGAAAAAAAAATAAAAATTCCCCAATTACAGTCTGTTCATCTGTTGAGGAAGTCCTCAGAAAGTGAGTGACAGGCCCAGGTGGCTCTGGAAAGCAACCATGTCCTGGAGGGATGTTTGAGTTTTCCTACGACTAACTTTTTGCTTGTTTGATTGACTTTTTTATTTTTAAAAATTTGTGTGTGCATGTATTAAGTGTGCAAGAATATTACACTTTGTCCTTTGGGGAAAATTGTGTGCCTGAAGGCTGTTAATTTTACCAGAGATAAATGTCTATGTTGAGAGAATGCCAGGTCTTTGTCTTGCCTCTGCCGTTTCGTTGGCAGATTTGGCGGCTACCTTCTCTGTCGGACATCAGCTTTGTAATTGGGATCAAGAGAGAAAGATTCCCTGCTACTAGGATGTCTGCTGTCTACTAGTACTCACAAACAAAATCTGAAAGACTCCTTTCCCCCAGTCCCTGGCAAAATATTTTCCCTTTGCTAGAGTAGAAGTGAAAAGGGACTTCATTCTTTATCTGATTAACACTCCGTTCCTTGCAAGACTTAAGACTGTATCTAGGCATAGCATGCATTCCTAGGGGAGCAAAATATTAACTAACCTTACACTGTGATGTTAGATTATCAGAATTAATAATGAGAGTGACTTGTCTATTATATATGCCATAAGGGGTGATGATAACTCACAGTGTCATATGAGTGGCAAAGCTGCATGTTTATTTTCAATACTAAGCTTGCATATATATGCATTGAATATATATATATATATATATATATATATATATATATATATCAATTAGTCTTCCTATGTTGTTCATGGAAAAATGTAAGGGCTTTGATGTCATCAAACATATTGAATAACTACTAACATTTTCATTTTAAAATCAAATGATTCCTTTCTCATCCTATTCTTGGTCTATATGAGTGGAGAGTATTCACAGATGCTTCGCCCTTGAACGTCACCTAGGCCATCCCTATAGCTGGCAGGAGAATAAGGAGATAGGCAAGCTGTGGACATTGGTGTGCTTGTCTGAGTGCCAAGTGGCTAGATCCAAGACTGTCAGAAAAGACTGCTTATAGGTTTCAGGCACAAAAATAAGGCTTCGGACCCTCAGCTCTCCTCTTGTATGATAAAGTCTAGAGGAGTCACTGCAGCACTTTGAGTTGACCTTATCGGTGACTGCTTCCCGCACGTCTCAGCTGGGAGAGGCTGGCCTTGATTGCTGCCTTGTTGCTGTCCATACAGGCCCGAGGTTTCTTAATCAGTTGGCTCTCCTTGCAGTTGTAAACTTTAGTTGTGCCCTCTGGCAAAAACCTCTTCTGTCACAAAAAGGTTTGGGAGATTTTGACACTGTAAGCTTGACATATGGCATAACCTGTCTTCGTGGCAGCTGTCTCCCCTGCATTCCATTCCCAACTGTCACATTGTTTGGCAGCTGACGTTCAACAGGTGTACCTCTTGCCTTACAAGGTGGGTGGCTGCCAGAGGAGACATTGCTAGAACAGATCTAAGCCTCCAGTGATTTGTGTGTGTCTGTCATGGCCTGGAAACCTTGGCCATGGGCAATATTCCAAATGTAAAGCAAGAGGGCACTTTGCCATTTTAGCAGATGGGCATGTAGAGCCCAGAGCCTGAGCAACAAACACCACGGTGTGGTTGGGGGACAAGACGTACAGCCAGTAACATTTAATAGGCTATTAGTCTGTTGCTTAGGAACCTCAGACTCAGGACCAAAGTCCTTGCTAATTACAACTTGAGCTTAGGCTATTTCCATCTTTAGAGCCAGGGGCTGTGACTGCCATGGTAAACGCCGCGAGCAGCCAGCTGGGTATGTGAAGCTGCCAACAAGGCCAGCCATGAAATCTGCACATAGAAGGAGACTTTCTTCTCCTAAGCGAAGTCAGCAAATGCAGTCTGGTGGTCTGAGGAATAAAGACGAATTATTGCGTATTTGTACTCTGTCCCCTGCTTTTACAGTGAGTGAACAGGAAAATTGGGTGGCATACAAAATGCTGGAGAATAAATCCTTCTTGAACTGGAGAGACAGATGAGGCTGTGCTGACTCCAGGCTAGACGAAAGAGGAAACAAATGGGAGACCCAGACTCTGACTCCATCCATTATTGTGCCTGCAGGATCAGAGTAGATCTCGGAAGTCTAACTTCCAGTTCTAAGCCTGGTCTCTACTTAGTATAATTCTAATACTCCAGTCTTGTATATGGCTATTACAATAAACCTCCCCAGGAGAGTTCCCATGATTTGGTGTGGACTTCTTTGTATGTAACAAAGAATTCCCTACGTACTCTTGATCACTGAAAAGCAACAAAAAATGAAAAGAATCCGGATCGATCAAATGTCAATGTTAAGGGCATTGCTTGTCTGTCCCTTGTCTTGCTCTGCAAACCTTTTTGGTTTCTGCTTCATCCATCTCTGTATCATCAGCTGCTTCCTGGAGAACTACAAATCAATTCTCAGAGCTGTCTGGCTTTCTCCATTTGGTGTTTCAGCCATCTATCCTCTGTGTCCCACAAGCTTTGCAGGCCTTGTGTATCCAAGCTGATTTTTATAGCCACTCCAATTTCTCGGCACTCGGATGCTTTTCTTCCCCTGTATCCCTCAGCTGTCTATGTGTCCAAGTGCGGCAACTTGTGTGATAAATTGTATGATGCTCTGTGTGGCCCACAAATCATTTTCACAAGGTAGAGTTTCTTTGCCCTAGTCTCACAAATCTAACCTGGACGATGACATCCTCTCATGTATCTGATTTTTCTCCTCTTCAGCCACATTCCATTGCTCTTCTGTATTTTTAGTTTGGTTTCACCTATAGGGTAACTTCATTACATTTATTCATTTATCATGGTGCGACTGCCTGTGTATGAGGGCAGCACATGCGTGTAAGCCACAGCTAACCTATGAAAGTTGGAGCCTACCTTCCGTCATGTGGGTCCAGGGGATTGAACTCAGGTTGTCAGGGTTGGTGGCAAGCACCTTTGTACCTTCACCATTGAGCCATCTCTCCAATCCCTTTGATAACAATTTCCGTAAATGATATTTCTATGTTCAGTTTTGTTCCAATTATGCCTTTCTCCAGACCACTGTAATGGTTTTAAAAGTACAATAATATCTCTGATATAAAAGAAAAAAGTGATCTCTGACCCATATAAAACAACTTCTACTGAATATCTGTAAACTAGCAAATTTCAACATTAACCTCTCGTTCCCTTCTCTTGCCACATGGCGGCCCTGAAGGTCCAACTGGTCTACTCCAAATCTTTCCAAATCTCAGCTCATAATCTTACCTAACAATATGTTGTTCCTTTTGCCTGTGACTTTTCTGGAGCCTGAGCTACCACTGACTCCTCCAGTCTTTCCCCATCCATCAATTTACTCACAGGTACCTTTGGGGTAGGCTTTGGTAACAAACCATGATATGTCTCACTATATCTACCACAACCATCTTAACCACAGAACACATTTCTCTCTTAAACTATTAAAATAGCCTCTTTACCTAGCATTTAAAACTGAATTTAGGGGCTGGAGAGGTGACTCAGCAGTCAAGATCACTGATTTCTCCTCTAGATTACACAGATTCAAATTCAAAACCCACATGATGGCTCACTACTGTCTGTAACTCCAGTTCTAGGGCATCCAACACCCTATTCTGGCCCCTTGCAAACCCCAGACATACACATGGTTCCTAGACAGGCATGCAGGCAAAAATAACTTATGAACATGGAATAAAATTTTTCTTTAAAAATAAAAACTGAATTTAGTAATTAATGATTCCATGTTACCTGTTTATTGGCCTATTGATCATTGTGTTTTATATTTGACTCAGCCACTAAACCAGTTTATAGTGCATATTTTCATGTATATAGCTCTTCGGGTATGAGTTAAGAACCTTAAGGTATCTCCATTAGCTTTCTCAACTCCTGTGGTGGATAAGCATCTGCGTCTTCATAGCTATAAACTTTGTGGGCTTTTAACTGGTTACTACTAGTAAAGAGAGAAAATGGGGAATTTTTAAATTTTTCTCCATGAATCTTTACCATTACTTATGTTCTTTGTTCTTGTCCACATATCAAAAAGTCCATCCGGCCGGGCGGTGGTGGCGCACGCCTTTAATCCCAGCACTCGGGAGGCAGAGACAGGCAGATCTTTGTGAGTTCGAGGCCAGCCTGGTCTACAAGAGCTAGTTCCAGGACAGGCTCCATATCTACAGAGAAACCCTGTCTCGAAAAACCAAAAAAAAAAAAAAAAGTCCATCCGCTATTATGTTCCTGTAGCCAAATAAAATCTTCATTTAAAAATTCTTGGGCATAGATCCACAGGTAAGAATATCTAAGCTTGATTTCATCTCTTTCTTTACTCCATGTCATTTGATGAGATTATTTTGCAGGATACAGAATTTCTTCCAATACTCGGCCCAGGTCTATAACTCAAAACAGGAGCATAAATTTGGTTCCTGTTGCTTTTTCATAGCTGGAAGCTCAAAAGCCAGAAGGATTCTTTTAAAGTGTAAATGAGACCATGCCATTACACTGCCAAAACCCTTCCAATAGTTTCTCAGCTCTCTCATGGTGAAATCCCACAGACTTCTCCCATGAAGGGGTATAAAATCCAGTAAGTCTGATTAAGCTTCATATCGAATCCTCTCTTTGGAGACTCAGAATTCTTGTTATCATAACAATGGACTGGAGAGCTTTTATTATAAAAACTTAATATTTTCCAAACTTGTGTCAACATATTTCTAAAACTATAGCCAATTTCCTGACATCCCTTAGGATATTCTGCTATGGAATCTCCAACATTCATGTATAGGGTGTAACCTGGATTGTTCAGATGCTCCGGAGAGACTGAAGAGTGACAGGGTCACCTAGGATTAAGATTAGCTTTCTACAGTGTTACCCTCTCCATGGAGTGGATGGGGGAGGAGGAAGGTGGAGGGATCAGGAGGAGAGGAGGGAGTGGAAAATGGATTTGGCATGTAAAATGAGAAAAGGTATATTTAAAAAAAAAAAGAATAGCTTCCTACATTTTGCTTTAATTTGAAAGTAAAGTTGATGAGGAGATGTGATGCTCAGTCTTCATTACACATGTGACAGGATTTGGAGTCAGCTAGAAGACAAACCTCTGAGCATGTCTATGGTGTTTTCAAGAAGGTTTATCTGAGATCAGAAGACAGACTTGCCCATCTGGGTGTTGCCATCCCAAAGGCTGGAGTTCTGGGCTGAATAAAACGGAGAAAATAGGCTGGGCAGCAGCATCCTTCCTGCATGTGGGAATAATGTAGCCAGCCACTTCACGTTTCTGCCCGTGTGCCTTCCCCACCATGATGGACTGAACTTTAAAGTCATGAGTCAAAAGAAGCCTTACATTTTTTAAAAATCTTTTTCAGAAAAGTGAATTTACCACATTCTCTTGAGGCTGATAAGGAAGCCACTTTTCTCTAGTAGATCTCCTTTTCCTCTGCCTCATATTGAAATGAAAATAGTCTCTTGCCTGGGGGGGGTGACAGAGAGATCCCATGCTAGTAACAGGTGTGTGCACTTGTAAGAAGCATGAATGCTGCTGTTACCAAAGGGAGATTCACAATCATGTTCAGCAAGAATGGCCAAATGGACCCTAGTCACCATGAGAACCATTGTCCCTAGGTATACAGAAAATGAGGGCTGGACAGATCACTTCCTGATGAAGTGCGCTTGCCAGTCTTGCAGAGGATCTGGGTTCAGCTCCCAACACTTATGCCTGGCAACTCACAACTGCCAGTCAATTCAGTTTGAGAAGATCCAAGGTCCTCTTCTGGCTTCCACTGGTACTGTATTCATGTGGTACCAATAAACTCATACAAGCACACCTAAGTAAACATAAATTAAAAAAACAAACACATAAGAAATGGAGAGATGGCCTAGTGGTTAAGAATGCTTTCTGGGCTATCCTAGCCTACAAGTGTTGACTGAGGTTTCTGACATGCCCGGTTCCCACAGTTGTTAAGTCCCAAAGAAATCACACAGAGGTCTACATTGTTTATAAACTGATTGACCTCAGGCTTTTTATTAACTCTTATAACTTACATTAGTCCATAATTTTTGTCTGTGTTAGCCATATGGTTTGTACCTTTTATTGGCGAGGCAGTCACATCTTGCATCCTTTGTGTCTGGGTCACAACTGTGGACTGAAACTTCCCTTTCCCAGAATTCTTATTGCCCTGCCTCTACTTTCTGCCTGACAGCCGGCCAATCAGTATTTATTTAAAATAAAAGTGACAGGGTACAGACCATTGTCCCACAGCATACAAGAGCTAGTTCCAGGACAGGCTCCAAAGCTACAAAGAAACCCTGTCTCAAAAAACAAACAAACAAACAAAAAACCCAGAAAACAAACTAACAAAAAGAGCTTTCTGTCCTTGTAAATGATCTGAATTCAGGTCCCAGCACCATATCAGGCAACTCACAATTGTGTATAACCTTTACTCCATGGTATCCAACACCATCATCTGGGCTCCATAAGCACCTTCATTCAGACGTATGTATTCACACAGATTTATGTGTTTATACACAATTAACATTTTTCACATTTTTAATAAAAAGTAAGAAAATGATACTGAAAGATCTGGTAGTGATACAGAACTCTGGAGATGCAGTAAAAGCCTCAGGGCTAGAGTTTCAGATTCGGATCTGGGGGCTGTGTATCCAATTTGCTCTTTCTACACTGGCTCAGAATTGTACAGTCTATTCTAAATAACAACCAGGGATGGCGATTTACATTCTAGTCATGGGAAAACCCCTTTCGTCTTGTTTGCCACTAGCAGAGAAGCCCAGAGCACCGCTGTGTACAAACCACACATCTCCCTCGAGGTCAATGATATCGACATTTTCTACCTCATCTGGAGAGGCTTCATCCGCCAGCCACAGTAAATCTGACTCGGTCTCATTTTCCCCATTGTTGATAATTCTGGCTTTGGCAGAAGCATCTGTCATTTCCCAAAAACAAAGCAAGGGAAAGAACCTCCTTCCGGAAATGTGTGATGAAGGGTCCTGCGGTTCAGTTCCTGTGTTTTACACCTGGGCTCCAGTTAGCTCTAAAGAGGCTTGGAAATAGCTCTGTGAACACACCGGATCAATCCCCACTCAAGCAGCTATTTGTCACCATCTCATCTGGCTTGCTGAGCAGCTGGTGGAACAAGACACGGGTTTTTCTAGACACAAATAAGTGCTATGTATTAGAGTTGGCCTAACTGGAGAAGGAGTAAAGAGAAAAGTATCAAAATAATTTTAAAAGAGAAACTACGTGTATTTATTTAAAATCAAGGTCAGAATCTCCTAGGAGAAATGGAATCAGCCAACTGATTGTCTTTTCTGGAAAATACTTTGGGAATTAGATTTGCCACGTCTTAGTAAATGGTCCAAAGTCCATGTGAATATAGTGCTAAATGCAGATTTGAAAAGAGACACACAGAGAATGTCTTGGGTCAGACAGGCTATAGTGAATGTCTGTCTATTTGTCTGTTGGCTTCTTTTTTATCTTCTCTTCCCCATTTCTAGTAATAGCCCAGTGGGATTTCTATCAGATACTAACTTTCTATTCTATACGCTCCTGTTAGAACTGTCAAGTACGGCGACTCTTCTTCAGCCCCAGCCTGTGAGCATGTGATCTGGGTGGCATCAAGACTGCAATCATTGAAATAAAATGGATCCATTGGGTGGCTACTAGTGACTCTCTTCTCCAAGAAACATGAACCTGTGCACCTTCCCAAGACATAATGTAACCAAGTAATAGATGACAGAATCTGGCTTTAGCTCAAAAAGAAAATAAGTGCACTGAAGAAGGCAGGGAAATAAGAATTGGCCACGTCACCAGTTATAAGATTTCAAGCAATTTAGTGGGTAAGACAGTCTCTGCCTGAGAAATGGAAGTATATTGAAAGCAGGCTTTGAACTTCAAAAACAGGAAAAGTCTCAGAACACTGAGCCAAAGTATGAGGTAAAGACCACAGGCTGTTTTCCTGTACCTGCATGAGCCAGACAGACAAGAAACTGGCTTCATTATAAGCTCCCCCAACCCTTAGGAAACACAGCACAGAGCAGGTCTCCATCCGTGTCAGTAAAGGACAACAAATCCAGCCCAGGGCTCTGCTTTGACAGCCACCACTGCAGTAAAACATAGCCCCACACTGATTCCCCTGATTCCTTCCCACAGCTCAGTGCTGGCATGCGAAGCTACTAATCTCCCAAGGCCCTGGGCAGACAGAGGAGTGAAACCTTTGTATTTCAGCCTTCATTACCTCCAGACGCAGCCCAGGTCTGAGATATGTTTCTGAGTCTGTCCAGGTCTCTCCGGCTCTGGCAGGTTGAACTCAGCTTAGTAGCAACCTCAATAGCTAATGGCCCATCCCCACCAACCTTTACAGAACCTCTAGTAACACAGTAACACAACACTAAAAGCATCTCCATTTAGCAAGCTTGCCTGCCACATCCCTGCGCAGGTGGGTGAAAGACAGGTGGGCACCTCTGTGGTGAGCAAGTCTATGGTGGAGAGATGGAGAGAAAGAGAAAGCAGAGTGCTGTGGAGAGAGGCAGAAGTGGAGACAAGACAGTACTGAGAGTGGCCTACTCTGACATCTGAATCCATGGCGATATCTGGATCCATGTTGCCATTGAGGGTCATGTCTGGGGCCAAGATCTTACTGCAGCAAAGATCTGTGTGATGTCCATGGCTCATGTTACCACCGAAGGCCATGTTGATGTCCATGACTTGGGCTACTTCCTGAGGCCATGTTAATGTCCAAGGGTCATAGTGCCTTCAGGGGTCATATTGATGTGGTGGCCTGTGCTACTACCCTAGTACAAGTTAATGTCCATGGTCCAGGCTGCTGCTAAGGGTCTTGTCTGGGCCCATGGTTCTACTGCAGCCACTGTCTGCGATGTTGCCAGACAGCATGAGGAAGCCTGTGACAAGAGCAAGGAAACTACTTTTGCAATAATATCTATGATTGCAGATACGCAGTTGAGAAGGAGGGACATAGCAAGTTTCTGTGACAACTCATACACCCTGTTAGCATCCCCAAAAAAGTAACAGCCTAAACAGGAAGCCATTCTTAGGAAGTGTGATAAAGATGTAGAGGTTGGCTCCCCAAAACTGCTGGCTTATGGTGGGGGTGTGGGAATAGAACGATTCAGCTCTACTTATGGGACAGGCCACTGAATTTGAACATGTTCCAGTAAGTCTATGGATAACACAAATTGGACTTCTTGGTTTTTTTTAAGGGGGAAAGTCACAAGAAAAGGGAAAGACATGGACAGACTGGGAAATGAGAAGGATTGGGGTACATGATGTAAAAGTCCCAAAGAACCAATGAGAGAAAGGGGGGAGGTAAAACTAAACAACTGCTGTATTCCCTGCACCCTGATTAAAAAAAAAACTCAATCTAATCTTTAAGGGATGGGGTTAGACATTAAAGTAGACAAATGACCTTTTTCTTGGAGCTCAATGTCAAACTTGTGAAATTCAAAATTGGGAGATATCCTTGTCTTCTTTCCCAGGGCCAGTGAACTCAATAGAGCCTTTGGAACCACTCCTGTTCCAGAAGGACACTGAAGACCCAAGACCATATAGACAGATGTTCTAACAAGTATCACCTGTGACGGGTTCTACTGTGATGAGTCAGGAGCACTAAGTGGTATTAGATAGATCTTAGCAGCATTGGTCTTGAACATATACAGGGTCTTTGAGACTTGTGGGTATGAGGTACATTCCAGTAGAGGTGACCATTTCTTGCCCAAGCACTCATAGTACAACAGGATATTCATTGTCTCCCTGGGAACAAAAGAGAAGCATTGTATAAGACACCAAGGCTGGTCTCCATAGAGAGGCCAGCTCTAGGCAGATACACAAAGCATTTTCCTGTAGGTTGGTGGTTGAGGACAGGGTTTAGAGACTATCCTGTCTCCAAGTGCAGGCAGGTAGACATGGTCTGCCCTTCTTAACATTAGCAAAGTAACAGAATTTCCTCGGGTTTCCACACATATTTGCTTGGATACTTCATCCCCCCACCTCCATGCTCCCTCTTTACTTGTACCCGGCTACCTCCAAACCCCATTTCAACTGTCATATCACATATATTCTATTACAGTCCAGTACTCGTTCCACAGTTCCATTAAATTTCTTCTAAGGCTGGAGAGATGATTCAGCGATTGTCAGTATTTGCTGCAGCTCCAGAGGACCAGAGTTCACGTCCTAGCATGCACATTGGATAGTCCTCTATCACCTGTAACTCCAGATTCAGGGAATCTGACCCTACTCTCTGGACTCTCCAAAAATCTGCAGCTACCTGTGCACACACACACACACACACACACACACACACACAAACTACACATAACTTAAAATAAAAATAAATCTTTTTAAAAGCTTATTTCTCTCTTCTAATGTATCCACAAGTGTACATACATGTACATATGTATGCATGCATGTGTATATATATATACATACACACACACACACATATATATATGTGTATATATATTTGAAGAGAGAAAGAAATAGAGAGTTGGGATCAGGATGTGTATGGTAGTTTGAACGTAATTGGCCTTCACAATTTATAGGGAGTGGCACTATTAGCAGATGTGGCCTTGTTGAAGTAGGTGTATCCTTGGTACAGAAGTGTGTCACTGTGGGGGCAGGCTTTGAGGTCTCCTATGCTCAAACTAAGCCTAGTTTAGTTCACTTCCTATTACCTAGGCAAGATATAGAACTCTCAGCTACCTCCCCAGTACCATGTCTGCCTCCATGGCTCCATGTCCCACCTTGATAATAATAGACTGAGCTCCTGAACTGTAAGCCACCCACTTAAATGTTTTCCTTTATATGAGTTGCCATGGTCACGGTCTCATCACAATAATAGAAACCCTAAGACAATGTGATAAGGAACAAAGGTTATTTCTCTTTCTGGAAAAAAAAATATTATATTTTTCAGATCTATACGTGCTCCTGAAAATTTTATAATTTTATTTTTTATAGCTGAGTAAAATCTCATTATTTATTTGTACCACATTTTCATTGTCCATTTGCCTCTTTATGGAAATCTAGATTGATTCAATTTTTCAGTTACTGTGAACAGTGCAGCTATATATGTCGATGTGCAGGTGTCACTGTGGGAAGATGTAGAACCCTTGGGGCATATGCCCAGGAGTGGTCATGTCCTTGGGGCATATGTGTGGACTGAGTTTTCCGTCCCGCCATTTGGTCCCAAGAAATCACACAGAGGTCTACATTAGTTATAAACTAATAGGCCCATTAACTCAGGCTTCTTATTAATGCCTATAGATTATATTAGCCCATTATTCTTGTCTGTGTTAGCCACATGGCTCCGTACCTTTTTTGGCTAGGCAATCACATCTTGCTTGCTCTGTGGCTGGGTCACGACTGCAGAAAGAACTTTCCTCTTTCCAGAATTCTCGTTGCCCCACCTCTACCCCCTGCCTGGTCACTGTGCCTATACTTCCTGCCTGGTTACTGGCCAATCAACGTTTATTTAAAATATAATTGACAGGGTAGAGACCATTTCCCACAGCACATATGCCCAGGAGTGATCAGGTTCTAGCTCTGGTCTTGGTTTCCTGAGAAACCTCCATCCTTCACCCCCAATGAACAAGGATTCTTCTTTCTGTACATCTGTGTTAGCACTTGTTCTCATCTGTTTGCTTGGAGATTGCTATTCTAACTGGGTTAAGATGGGATCTCAAAAGCTCAGGACAAAGGAGACTCACTGTTGGATTCTATCATAATTTTAAGGAAAATTTAAAGCCAGTATGTCTTAACTGGGCTAATTCTAGCTGTGATGGAATGCCGTAACCAAGAGCAATTTGGGGAGGAAAGGGTCGATTTCTCACCCACAGTTCCATAGAACAGTTCATCCTCAAAAGCAGTGAGGGATGGAAATCAAGCAGGGCAGGAACTTGGGGGCCAAGCTGGTGCACAGCCACAGAGGAGTGCTATTTATTGGCCAGTTCCTCCTGGCTTACTCAGTCTATTTGCTTGTAGAACTCAGTGCCGTCATCCCAGAGGTGGCTGCACCTACCTCCCCCATCAACCACTAATTTAAAAAATTCCCTCCAGGATTGCCTACCTATAGCCTGGTCTTATGGAGGCATTTTCTAAACTGAAGCTTTCTCCTTTCTGATGGCTCCAGCTTGTTGTCAAGTTGACATCAAACCTGCCAGCGTACCATACTTCTCAAACCATTACCTAAAATAAAAGTAAAAGAACACAACCAAAGCCATGCCCCAAAGTCAGTATTTCCTGATACTAAAACCAAATAAAGACACAGAAAATTACAAACCAGTTTCCATGGTGTATATAGATGCTAATCTTATCCAAAAGAGACTTGCAAACTGAATTTGATAATACAGTATGACAACTGCACATCGCAATCAAGTTGGTTTTCTACCCAGGTTGCAAGTTTGGTTCAAGACATGTAAATCAGTAAATGTAATGCACCATTTTAACAGATCGAGGACAGAAATACACAATCATATTGAACGATGCGGGCAATTGACTAATTCAACACACCTTCACAATGAAAGTCCTGAAGAAAAGAGAATAAGAGGAAACCCATGTCCAACTTTGTACTAAATCTGGAAAAAAAAAATTGAGAGCATTTACTCTAAAATCTGGCTTACAGCGTTTGAGGAACACCTCTACTCAGTCCAGCCTCTTGACAAGTGTGGGTACGGACAAACTTGAACCTGGGGTGCCCTCTAGTGCTCACAAAATGACAATACACCAACTACGAACCCTGAACTTAAAGACTCCAAATACTTAATAGTAG
>JABTXL010002812.1:2212395-2223370 GCA_025134845.1 Neodon shergylaensis
GAGAAGGAGAAGGAGAAGGAGAAGGAGAAGGAGAAGGAGAAGGAGAAGGAGAAGGAGAAGGAGAAGGAGAAGGAGAAGAAGAAGAAGAAGAAGAAGAAGAAGAAGAAGAAGAAGAAGAAGAAGAAGAAGAAGAAGAAGACTGCTTAGGAATTTCATAAGGACACGTAACAAAAACAAATATGAAGCCGAAGTGCCTAATCCTTCAGTGCATAGATGCAATCATGGAACAATAAGAGTCAAGTATTTTATAGAACCATAAGCTCACATGATCAACAAAATAAGGTGCCGGTGGCCAATCAAACGGCAACTAACATGTGAAGACTCGTTGACTGAGATTATAATTGATGGTTTAAAGAACTTGAGGAACTTTAAAATTTCACAAACAATAATTCAGTAATTTGTCAGATTAACATAACAGAAGACTGAAAAAAATAAACTGAAGACTCACACTGAAATAATCTCTAGATGAAATTCAAAATGTGATATAAAACATCAACAGCTGAATATATCAAATGGAAGAAAGAGTTGGTAAGCTTGAAGACAGGCCATTTAAAAACATATAAGGGAGAAAAATGAAAAGTGCTTATCTGAATTTTGGAACCGCGCTAAAAGTACAAGTTGAGGGTTACAGAGATACAAGCGGGGCATGGATGCTAAAGAGATGGAGATGCTATTTTTAAAATAGTAACAGAGCAACCCAAGCTTATATCTAAGTACGGAAGCCAAATGTGGCCGTGGTTATTTTTAACTAAGCGAAGTCTATCCCATGACCTCATTCTCAAGCTCTCAAAGGAGAGAGGCAAAGAGAGGCTTATTAAAGACTCGAAGACCAAATAAGAGGTAAACGTGTTTTGATTCACCCAGAGTCATGCTTGTCAGCAGGGACGTTAGTCTCCAGGCCTGCATGAGTTGAGTTAGCCACAGGGCTGAACAAAAAAGAGGAACTAACAAATGAGAATACTACATCCAGACAAGCTAATCTTTACAAACTGAAGGGAATGCATGGTCATTACCAGAAAACAATAACAGAGATCATTTCTCACCACCATACCTCCCCCAAAATCGATGGTTAAAAACGACAAGAGTAACTGTGCGACCAGACTCCAAACAAAGTGCACAAAACCAAGTGTGACTTTAATATGAAGGCTAAACATTCAAAACTAATTATATTTATAAGCCAACCAACAGATGCTGTCATGTGACAGAAAATAGGACATTAAACTTTCAAAATATGGGGGAAATAGAATGCAAACATGGGAGCTTTGTTAATATTTTTTCTTTTATGTCTTTTCTCACGCCTACTCTTATTTGATGTTGGTATCATTTTAAAATAGTTTCCTATAGTCAAAAGATGTTATTTTTGTAAAATTTATTAAAAATACCAAAAGTAGTAAACAAGCTGTCAAACACCAGGACACACAAAAATCACTCTCACCTGGGAAGCAAGAGAAGAGGAAAGAAGCCAATTAGCTAGGAAACAGCTTGGCGCATTAGGCTCAGGGAGGCTTTCCCAGCTGTAAAGAATCAAATCATGTTCTTGGCAGCAAAATGAACACTACCAATGATCACGATGTTAGGTTCAAAAGTCAGCCTCATGAAGACAAATACCGCATGTTCTCTCTCCTATGTAGAAAAGACGAAAAGGATAGGAAATGAAAATGTGGATTCCCAATGATACGGAAAAGCAAGGGGAAAGGGGAGCACAGGAGCAAATAATAAAGAGTAACGGGAAGTGAGCGTTTGAGGACAGTCGCCTCATCCCTCTGTACTTGCAATCAGCTAGATTAGATTCCTAAAAGCTACTTCATAGCCTACATTTTTTTATGCGTAGACGATGGTTATGTCGCACTTATTTTATCACAGAAGCGACACAATAGCCATATTCGGTGTTGCTAATCAGTGTTTCTCCATGATATTTCTGATTTTCCAGTCCCTTCTGATCTCAGCAATGGGATCTTGTCTTTACTACTGCAGGGATGGCATTGCCCAGATTGTCTGATGCTGTCTGTAGGCTTCAAACTGTAAGTGTTGAGGTAGAAGAGTCAGTGATACGAGAACTGAGAAGTAGGTGGGACCTCTGAGGACTGGTCCTTAGAAACACTAAGGCAGAAGTGGCCATATGACACAGGCCTGATGCAGTCTCTCACCACCTGCCCATTTCTCAATGCTTTGAAGGAAACAGAAAGACCAGCTCTTGGGCCCTTGAGCTCCTAGGAAGTTCCCTAAAGACAATATGGAGTTCTCTGTGTATACCTGGCTGTCCTGGAGCTGACTCTCAGCTAGCCTCAAACTCAGAGAATCGAGAGAGACAAATTTGGACGCTTCGTATTCTGTGTAATAAATAACACCTGCTTAGTCCTAGGCCTGCTCCATTCCAACAATGCCTCCTGGATATGAGAAACCAAAAGGTAGTAGAAAGATGATATCCTTAAATGAGTCCACCCTGTGGAGAGTCTATAAACTATGACACCATTTCCTTGCAGAGCTTTCTGTGTGGCATTGAGCTTTAAAATGATCTCATATAAATAATGACATTATATATAGATGATATGTATGGGCATCTTCACTGTGCATATTTGTGTGAATTATTTTCAGTTAGCATTTGAAGTACTGTACTTGAGAATCCATATTCTATAGCCTCATTTCCCTTGAATATGCATAATATTTATCTGCTAATTAAATATGAAAAAAGCACCTACATTCCAAAGTGACTGTGATAGTAAACATTTATTCTAAATCTATGCCAGTCAAAGAAGGTCATAATTGGCAAAGGTAAAGCTAATTTACCCCCAGTGGTGAAAATATGTGGTGTTCAGACCTTCCTGTGGGTAAGAAAATAGTTTATAAATTCTAAAGCCTGCTAAGAACCAGAAATTGAAGGTCTGCTTACTGCAACTGCCTTGGGAACTTCATCTCAGAACCAGTTTTTGCCTCTTCTCCTCCTAACAAATGCTTCTGTCACTTTATCGAGCTGGAGGACAGCCTGTTGTCTGTCTCAAAAAGAATCACTCAAGCATGGAAATGCGTGCATTACCTGGGGTCACAGAGCACCAGAGTACATTCAAGAAAGGCCGTTTCCATACCTGCCCAGTAATAAATGCAGAGAGATGAATACAGTAGGTGTATCAGTCACTCTTCTGTTGCTGCGATCAAACACTACAGCCAATAGCATGCTCTAGACGGGAGAATGACACCACAGGGTTCTGGGTGTCTTAAGATTCCATCATGCTGGGTGACCAGCATGGCAGCAAGTCTCAGGCAAGGTGGCAGGAGCAGGAAACTTGAAGATCACATCTTTAACAGCAAACAGGAAGCAGAAAGAGAGCCAGAAGTGGGAAGCTTTAAACGCCCAAAACTGGCCCCCAGTGATAGACTTCCTCTAGAGAGACTTACTTCCTCTTAACCTCTCCAAACAGAGCCTCTAACTAGGGACCAAACGTTTAAGGTCTGAGCTTATAGGCAACAGTAGGAGACCTTTCTCGCTCCATCCCACTAGGAGGAAGCCGAATGTGTGAGAGTTGCTTCTCTTTTCAAAACTAACTTCCTTCTGAGACCATTAACTTTCTTTAATATGTATTGAATAACTCTAGGGAAGTGGGGATAATGACAAACACTTTCTCCACTTGCAAATTATCTTTAATGCCCCACTCAACAGAATAAATGCAATATGAAGCGCAAACCCCCTGAAACAGATCGAAGGGGGCCATCTTCTCCGAAAGAATTTGAACTGCAGTATAAGTAATGCAGTGTGGAGCTGAGGATGTGGCATTGGCCTTACAAACATGAGGACATGCGTTTGGAGCCCCCAGAACCCACCTGAGAACCTAGGTGTGGCGGCAGCATGCACCTGTAATCCCAGTGGTGGTGAGAGTAGAGATGGAGGCAGGCATATTTCAGGAAGCCTACTTGCCAGCCAGTCTACTTACCTGGCAAGGCACTGATGCAATGAGAGACCCTGAGTCATACAAAAGGAAGGGTCTGAGGAACGACACTTGGAGTTGTCCTCTGACCTCATTGCACACAGATAGAGACATGTGCAGCTCTCTTCACATGAAGCTACGCATACATGTACACCTCCACCCATCCCCCCACATGCTCTTTTTTTGAAGAGAGAGAAATGTTACAACATGTATCTTATTTAATAAAACCTAGCACAAATAACTAGAGATGTATCTCAGTGACAGAGGCTTTGCCTAATATGCACAAGGCTCTAAATGACAGAGGTTTTACCTATCAGGCACATTCCCCAGCACCATAAAAACAAACAAACAAAAACAAAAACTAACTCAAAATTGTCTTAGTCAGTGTCATAAGAAAGGACATATATAAGAAGACCCTTTTGATCTTTTACAGTGGAGCAGGGGCAGTCTCTGACTCTTCTGCCTGCCTTTGGGACCCTTTTCCTCTTACTGAGTTGCCTCATTCAGTCTCAATGTGAGCCTCTGTGCCTGGTCTTACAATGGCTAGTTATGCCATATTTGGTTGATGGCCCTGGGAGGCCTGCTCTTACCTGTCAGGAGGTGGAGGGGAGAGGGAGGGAAGCTACAGTCAGGATGTAATATATGAGAGAATAATAAAGTTAAAAATAATGAAAAAGAGCAGGGCGGTGGTGGCGCACGCCTTTAATCCCAGCACTTGGGAGGCAGAGGCAGGCGGATCTCTGTGAGTTCGAGACCAGCCTGGTCTACAAGAGCTAGTTCCAGGACAGGCTCCAAAACCACAGAGAAATCCTGTCTCGAAAAACCAAAATAATAATAATAATAATAATGATGATGATGAAAAATAAAGAAGACCCTTTCATTGAGCTGGTAAGATATGTACAAACTAACACACTTATTTACACGTGTATTCTCAGAAAAGTACACATTTGGTTTAAATATTCTATAGAATAAGAACATCACACACCAACATTAGCCAGACCCCAAATCTGTACAACTCACTGAAGTTCTCTGCAGCTGGAATTGCAGTTTGGCATGGAGCTGAGTAGCCTCGCATCAAATATTTCATTTTCATCATCAAATATATTTCATGGTGTCAGCCACCACCTAAACCAAAAGAAAAGAAAACTCCACGACAGACAGAAAAAGAATAAGCTTGGCATCATCTTGCATAAAACATCATGTGATATCTTTTTTTTGCAAATTTTTAAATAATAAAATGTTAAAGTATTTTGTCATAGAACATATTTTATCTACTTATTATTGTGAGTTCCAAGACTCTATAAATAAATCTGAACAGGAGAAAAGTAGACTGATCTTGGAGCACCTTAAATCTTCCCAGAGCGTATCTGCTCCAAAGTGGTATGACTGGAGAGCTCAGGGCAGCCAGGAAGACAACAAGAGTGCTCCCTGAAAGGGTAATTTGTGTGTAATTATTACTTAGTAGGGAAATTGTGCATCGCGTAATTCACTTATTCTTCTCTGTTCCCACTTTTATCCAACATAGAATAACTGAGTTGAACACAACCAAAATTAAACAATAAAATTCTAAAATAAATGTTGTTTTAATGAGGCCAGACACTTTTTGCTTTTTTGATAATCACTCAAATAATTTGAAGGTTGAAAGATCAGTTGTGCTAAGTACCATACCTATTGTAAGATTTAACCTGTATTCTGTGTGTGGGTACCTTATAAACATCTCAGGCAAAGCACACTGTACACACAGAAGGCACAGGAACCTGTTAGACTGTTGGCAAGGCCAGTGTGTAATGGCACACATGTGTTCTAGAATTATAATCGGAGACTGCCGTTAGACTGTTGGTAAGGCCAGTGTGTAATGGCACACATGTGTCCTAGAATTATAATCGGAGACTGCACATTGGTTTCCCAGCTACCCAGACCTGAATAATCACACCAAAGCTTTATTAATTACAACACTATTTGGCCTATGGCTTAGGCATATTCCTAGCTAGTTCTTATATCTTAAACTGACCCATTTGTATTCATCTATGTATTGCCACAAGACTGTGGCTTAATGGAAAGTTTCTGGCATCTTTATAGCTTTATGTCACCTTAATGCAAGCTAGAGTTATTTGGGAAAAGGGAACCTCAGCTGAGAAAGAAAGGCCAGTGGGGAATCCTGTGGGGTATTTTCTTGACTGGTGATTGATATGGGAGGGCCTCGCCCATTGTGGGTGGTATCAACCCAGGCAGTGCCCCTCCAGTATATAGAAAATCAGGTTGAGCAAGCCGTGTGGAACCAGCCAGTAAGCAGCATTCTCCCACAGTCACTGCTTGAGTTTCTGCTCTGACGAGTTCCTTCAATAATGGACTGTGATGTGGACCTGTAATCGGAAGTAAACCCACAAGCAAATTGTCATTATGCATAGTTGCTGTGAAAAAGCGGAGATGAAGAAAATATCCCCAAACACAGCGAGCTTTCTGCACGGGTAGAATTTGAACCCAGTCCAATGTCATGTTCAATCTTCCTTTGTTTATATGTAATGTGTGCTCAATGAACAATTGTGAGTTTCAGACCAAATCTTCAATGGAAGAGGGGAAGAACAAATGTCAGAGCTGGAGGATGGGGAGGATTGTTGTGACATGGACATGGGTATCTGTATTTTTATATTGAGTGGGTGGCTACCTTACAAACATCTTAGGCAAAGCACATGGAAGGGACAGTAACCCAGTTAGGCTGTTGGCAAGGCCAGGGTGAAATGGCACACAAGTATTCTAGGGATTGAATTGTTGTACCAATATAATGATCTTCTAACCAAATGCATAATCTTTAAATCTTGACTAGGAAACAGGGAGAAGCATAAATTTAAAACAATTGTACAAATGAATTAAATTTGGAATGCAGCGACGTTGTCTCCCAGACACCCATGGCTATTGTACTTAAGAGCTCACAGCAGTGTGCTACCTGCATTAACTCAAGGGCTGAAATTCCCAGCACAGATGATGTGGATCATCTCTAGGCCACACGCTGAGAAGCTTTAGGCAGTGATAGTTCCTGGGGGAGATAGAATCACTCTTTTTTGAGATGTGGCAACTGGTAGCTTTCCCATTCTCCACTAGATAGTCCCACAGTCATATACCTATGGGCAGTACTAACTAGTTTTATTGCATTACCTCCCCTCAAAGAAACCTAAAGTTGGAAGGGGGCATGTTGGGAGGGATCCAGAGACAGCTGGAGGTGAAAGGGGGGGGGGGGTAGATGCATTCATACTTCATTGTATACATATAGGAAATTCTCGGGAATAAATATTTTAAAAATATATAGATGTTCATTCAATGTAAAGTATATTATAACTCTTTTTAATCTAATAATTAATCTGAATTAGTATGAATAGATGGGTATAAATCCTTACCCATTGATTCTGCCATTTGTAACCCAGGGTTGTAAGACTGTGGTCCAATAGAGTTTTTCCTTTTGTCGTGTGTCCCAGCTAATTTCTAATACTGTGCAGTTAAGCTATGTCCATGGTAGTATGTATGAAAATTTCTCTAGACTAGTGTTTCTGCCACTAGGCTTGCATTGTGTATATATAAACATAGGTGATTAGAAGGAAATCTTGCACTCAAAATGTAGGTGATAGGTTGTTAAGAAGCTCATGCACAAAAGGCAATATCCTGAGATTCCCTCGGCATTCTTCATTTCCAGGAGGAGGCAGTTGTCATCGTTACAGGATGGAGCAAAAGCTGGGCTACCACAAATGCATCAGTTTCTGTGGCTGTTTTCAAAATCCACCACAAAGTTGGAGCATTAAAGCAACAGCCATTTTATCTGAGTGCAGTGGGGAAGTTTTCCTTTAGATCTGGTCTGGATTCACTAAACCACTGGAAAATCTCTTGGCAAATCAGATAAGGCAAGGTAATTTGTAACACTAATAATAAAAACCCAGAGACAGAAATCGGGGTTCAATCTGAAAACCAGAAAAGCAAAGCAGCTAAGCCACTAGAGAAGTCTTACCTCTACCAAGGTTGGGCAATCACAGACTAAGCAGACTAAACCACTCTCTCCATTCCCATTTTATAGTCCCTCTAGTGCTGGGATTAAAAGCATGTGACTCCCTCGAACTGGGATTAAAGGTGTGAACCACCCCCACCTGGATTTGTTTCTGCATTGATCTTGTGTATCCCAGAGTGGTCTTAAACTCATCCAGATCCATCTACCTCTGTCTTCCAAATCCTGCAATTAAAAATGTGTATCACCATCGCCTGAACTCTAATGCTTTTAGCTTTGCTTCTGATCTTTAGGCAACATTAATTTATCAAAATACAGATAATATACCACCGCAGTAATTTAACATGGCTTTGTTCTTACGCCTGACTATAGGTAGTATCTATCAAGGAAGTCCCTCTCTATGGGTTCTCATTCCTCACAGAGGCATTCATGGCTACTATCATGCCAGTCTTTCTCTCTGTGAGGTCTCTCCCCTCATACAGGTCTCTATGGGTGTCATATCTGCCATGGAGGCTTCTCTTTCCTTATCCCAGTGCTTTCACACAGTATTCACCAGTTTCTAAAGGAAAAAAATCAGTGGGTTTCTTGAGAAGTTTTGATTCATGAGTTAGACATGATTTCCTGCATGTTCTGTAGTTCATTATACATCACAAGGCCAGTTCAAATTCAACCTCTCCTCCTGATAGCAGAAGCAGAAACTTCACATTTCAAAAAATGTTGAGACATTTTATTTACTAAACTTCGTTTTGTTTGTTATTTGATGGATTCCTGAGCTTACTGCAGTATGGTGACTCTAAAACATTAAACATAAGAGAAAAATATACCTCCTTGAACTACCTCCACCACTCACTCATGTTATCACGTCATCTAAAAGGATAAGACAAACGTCATTAAATGGTAACTAAAGGAATACTGGGTAGTCTTTTATGTTCTCTAACAGAGTCTGGTTCATAGGACATTGAGTGGTTGTCAGAGCAATAATCACAGAGATGAAAAGCAACACGGGGAGAGCCTTAGAGCATAAAGTTGACATTCATACATAACCACTACAAAGTATTGCTTGCTTCCCATGACACCTACCCATTCTTGTTGAGTCAGTCTATGTATAAAACATTGGAGTTGACATGGCAGAGAGTAGGGTGAAGCATAAGAAGGTGGGTTAAATAGGACAAAGTAAAAGATGAACCAGGGAGGATTAATGATAAATATCCAGCGCTTAATAAGAAGAGCAATAAATTCATCTCGGAACACTTAATTGAAAAAAATCCTGAACTATTTCAAGTAATAAGGTAGAGGTATTATAACTGATGTAAAACACTGACTTGAGGTCCCAAATAAAAAATAGCTATTTAGTAGTCTGATTTAACTCCTGCAACTAAGCATATATAACATACACTGACCCGTGTCTATAGCTTCATAAATCTCTGAGAATATGCAGAAAGCACATTTGAAATGTTTTCTGTCAGTGAATAAACCAAAAAGTACAGGGTTTTTTATATAAATGATATTTTATCATAAAAATGTAATATAAATTTAATAAATTAAAAAGTGAGATAGTGAGTTGTAAGTAATTGAAATACAGGATAATTGGAATGATGCTGATGGTGACCTTTCTTATGTTTAATGCTTTGGGAACTCAGTTTCAGTGAATATTTGTTTCAGATGCAGGAGACAGTGTGGGCAGAAGTGATAACATGAGCAAGTGGAAAGGACTTAGGGGCAGGAGTATTAGCAGCTGTGCAGGAGGATAAGTCTGTTGGGTAACATCTGGGCACATCAGGGAAGCAGAAAATGCATTACTAGTCTTCTCATTTGCCCATTATTCAGTGTTGGTCTCTAATCCATGGGGTGGTATCACCAGTGTCCAGGACAGATGTATTTCCTTGCTAAGATCTCTCCAGAAAGCCCCTCATAGATATACCTGCAGATGTATTTCATAAGTGAATCTTATTTCAGTCAACTTGACTGTGAAGAGCTACCATCACAGCCTCATATATCCTGTGGTATTTTGTTTGCTGAGATATTTCTTCAAGTATTTGGAGAGAGAGGATGCCAGGAATAATAATATCCAGAGAGTATAGATAAGTACACTGTAGTTCCTAGTCTCACTCTGGATCCCTCAACCCAGTCATGAAGTATTGTACTGTGCTCTCTGCCATTCTTCAGATCGCCTTCAGCCTTCTCATCCACACAAATCAGTTCAACCTGCTCGTGGCCATGAGCAAAAGCAACCCTTCATTCCCTCACCCCTTTATCTCTTCAGTTCCTTTGCTACGCACTTAGTCACAGAAGTGAGGAGAGTGACGAGTGACAAACAGCAGCAGACAGTGCATCGAGAAGTAGGGTCAGAGGAAATCAGTACGGCGATTTCTCACACAATTAGGAAACAACCTACCTCAAGAGCCAGCAATACCACTTTCGGGTATATATCCAAAGAATGCTCAATCATACCACAAGGACATGTGCTCAGCTATGTTCATAGCAGCATTATTTGTCATAGCCAGAACCTGGAAACAACCCAGATGCCCCTCAACTGAAGAATGGATGAGGAATATTTACACAATAGAGTACTATACAGCAGAAAAAAATGACATCTTGAAATTTGTGGGCAAGTGGATGGATCTAGAAAACATTATATTGAGTGAGGTAACCCAGACCCAAAAAGAAAAATGTAATGTGTATTCACTCATAAGTGGCTTTGAGACATAAAGCAAAGGAAAATCAGCTGAAAATTCACAATCTCAGAGAATCTAGGCAACAAAGAGGACCCTAAGAGAGACACACATGGATCTAATCTATATAGGAAATAGAAAAAGACAATCTCCTGAGTAAATTGTGAGCATGGAGATCATGGGAGAGGGTAGAAGGGGAAGAGGGAGGAAGTGAGGGAAATGGAGAAAAATATATAGGTCAATTAAAACAATTAAAAAAATTAAAAAAGAAAGAAGGAAGGAAGGAAGAAAGAAAGAAAGGAAGGAAGGAAGGAAGGAAGGAAGGAAGGAAGGAAGGAAGGAAGAAAGAAAGAAAGAAAGAAAGAAAGAAAGAAAGAAAGAAAGAAAGAAAGAAA
>JABTXL010002812.1:2234407-2245444 GCA_025134845.1 Neodon shergylaensis
CTTTCTTTCTTTCTTTCTTTCTTTCTTTCTTTCTTTCTTTCTTTCTTAAAGACTCTGGACTTATTAGTATATTAAATTAGCTCATTCTCCCAATGAAAAATTGAGAATTTATAAGGAAACAAATAGGTTCACTGTAATTCCTACAGATTTAAGTAAACCATTATTAATGTTTTGATATGTTTTTCTCTGTATCTTGTATTAAAAATACAGATGCATGATATACATGATAAAAAAGTATATATATATATGTGTGTGTGTGTGTGTAGAACATAAGTCCTAGTTTATATCAAATACACATGTTACTGCTCCTGTTTATTTACATGTTTACTTTTATTTTTCTGTGTTAATATATACTAATATTAGGAGAGTATATTTGTTTTTTTTTTCATACCTATTTGTCTACTTTAGATACAAATGTGACTTTTTTATGTTTTGTCTGCATGTACATATAGCGTTTGCATATCCGGTCGGTATGATGAATAATCAGACCAGCTCAAGAACAACAGTTATATTTGTGATAATTGAAAAAGGGGGAAACTCACACTAACAAAGTGAGAGGTCCGAAATCTGAAATGGTCCGGTGAGCACAGCATAGAGAGCACAGGCACCTTTCTCCCCTGTTTTTCTACCAGAGCTCCAAGCGGCCACACCCTAGCCAGATGTGATTGGCTGAGCTTCCCCATCATGTACATATGTGTAATACATGAATCCAGTACCCATTAAGGCCAGAAGAGGGCAACTGGATCTCTTGGAATTGGAGTTATAGATGATTATGAGCTATCATTTAGATGCTGGAAACTGAACCCTGTTTTTCTGGAAATCAACCAATGCTCTTAACCTCTGACCCATCATTTCAGCATAGTTTCCAAATTTTGATTTTTTTTTTTTATTGAGAAAAAGAAAAAAGTTTCCGCCTCCCCCCAGCCTCCCATTTCCCTCCCCCTCTTCCCACCCTTCTCCCCCTCCCCCCATTCCTCTCACCCTCCCTCTCCAGTCCAAAGATTAGTCAGGGTTCCCATCCCTGTGGAACGTCCAAGGTCCTCCCCCCTCCGTCCATGTCTAGGAAGGTGAACATCCAAACTGGCTAGGCTCCCACAAAGCCAGAACTTGAAGTAGGATCAAAACCCAGGGCCATTGTCCTTGGCATTACAAGTGATGTATTACATTTATCTTTGTAGAAAAAGTATGGATTTGCACCACCAGTTCTGTCTTCAATTTTTAGATCTTTAAATAAACTAAAATGTCAGTTCTATAAAATCCAACTATAGAGTTCAGAAAGTAGGACCAGTTTTTTTAGGTATTGCCCAAGATATTAAAACTCTCATCTGCTTTGCTCTAAAGCTCTAAAGTGTTCAATGCCAAGGGAAATATATAAATCAAAAGAAAAAGACATGCAAATTTGTTAAGAATAAAATCTCCTTGGGAGTTGGAAAGATGGCACGGGAGTTAAGAGCACTGACTACTCTTCCAGAGGACCCAGGTTCAATTCCCAGCAGCACCAGGAAATCTGACGCCCTCTTATGGTCTCAGTGAGCACTGCATGCATGTGGTATACATCCATAATGCAAGCACAACACCCATACATATAAAATAATTAATTAAAAATTCAAATATTCTGGTGAGATAGGTACTATCATTTATTAAAAATAGAAGAATATTTAAAACTCCTGAGTATCAAAATGTTGGTAGCTAACAAAAGCTGCCAAAAAAATGTCAACCAAGAGCAAAATAGACCCCTGATAATACTAACTAACCTGAAAACCCAAGGACCATGACGATCCTAAATCACTCAGACTGTTTCTCCCTCCTTCAAAGCTCCTCGATGAAATACTTATACTCTGCAGGTCAGGTTATCAACCATCATTGATTATTTCTGCTTTAGTGTAATCGGAACATATATTAATCAACAGAGCAAGCTGCATGAAATGAATCATTTAGAAATGCTGGGGAAATAGGAAATCATGCTTAGTGGGCCCATGTGAGTTCTCCCAGTCCCTGGGATATTACCCTTGTAACAAGCCATGGCTTTGCCACGAAAATTCTCATTTGTGTGCTTGAGAAGAGCTAGAACATATCAATAATTAGCATAAACACATGCCAAACACACTCTTTCAACAACTTGTCAAAAAACTCGCTATGAAAAATACCTCACAGAGCTTTAAATATACTCAGAAGTTTTATCAAAGGATAGAACTTACGGAATAATGTTCTATGGTAATGGTTTTTATTATAGTATTGAGGACTTTTCTCTGTCCTAAACTTTACCAAGTCCAAGAAAACTGGCAGAGAATCCTCTTCTGGATTTGGAAAAATCTGATTTTGATAAAGGGAATCCCATCTCTGAGAAGGAGTATATAATATCTATCCTACATATCACAAGTAATTAAAAGTACATACCATAATACTGACTTAACTTTAAAAATAAATAGTGCATCTTACTGAGATATGTTCTTCAAGTGTATCTAGTATGGAGAAGAGTGATCCCAAGATCATTGTCGGGAGACCAAGACTGCCTATGCTTCTTCTATCTCCATATTGCAAAGATAACATACCCACAACAAAGGAGTTATGATGCCCAAAATTCCTAATGACTGAGAAACTTGGTTATAATGCTAAAGATGGCCTAGAGTGGGTGAATTCTGTAAACATCACTGAAGCCCTTGTTTCTTCCCATAGTTATTTCCCATCTTTCCCAAGACAGTTGATTTTAGCTCTTTATGGTTCACTTATTGGGTCTGGAACAAATTTGATTTTGCTGGGGGAACAAAAATGACCATAATAATACTTGGAAGATACACTGGCTAATGACAATTGACGCAGGTTTATGTTAATTTCACTGCACAAGAATAAGATTTTTGAGCCAAAGTTGACGCAACCTTTAATTAAATATTGGCCAGGATGTTGGACTATGGCAACATCCATTCCCAAGTCCCCAGAAAATGACAAAGAGTCACATTTTGCAGAGAGTTATAAAGACAACCCAAAAGGCCACTGTATTTCCCACCAGGTCCAACCAGGGACAAGCATATCCTGATATACTTACTCTATACCATCCCCTAATACCCACAGCCAATCAGGAACAAGCATACACCCTGATGTATTTTCTGCCTGCATACCTCCTGCAAACACATGGTCAAGCACATACAGTGCAGTTGGGTGAAACAGACTTGTTTAGGGGAGTGAAAACAGGTGATCTGTTAGCTCCCATGAAAAATAGCTCCAGCATTTCAGGAAGTACTTGTCCTTGGGCAAGGTGCTTATAAGCTAGATGAAAGTTTGTTTTATGGATCTCTTAGGCACAGTAATTAAAACATAATTTGGCTCTCACATTTATTACTGTTATTTCTGTGTTGTTAGTTATATAGGTATTTTCCCTATTATTTAAGGTATCATTTGAACATGAGTCAGAAGATATCTCAGTCAGAGCCTCATGCTACCAACCACACCTCTTACACCTGAGGACAGATCCAGGAGAAATATAGCCAGTACCCTTACAGAAAACAAAACAAAACAAAACAAACAAACAAAATAACTATGTAGCTTTCCTACCATTGGAGGACACAGACAAAAGGTGACATCCGTGAATCAGAAGATCATCCCACCCCAGATACCAGCTCTAGCAACTTGGCCTTCAATTTCCCAGGCTGTAGAACTGCAAGAAGGTATTTTTTGTAAAAACAATCACTTTATGCTGATTTACCACAGTGATCTGACTTCAGGTGTCTGACACTCAACACTGAGACACAGCCAAGGGCAAGAGACGAAGGAATTCCAATAAACTGATAAACCTGGGTACACTTGAAACAGAAATCGGGGAGTTTCTTCTGCTCATCTATAGAGTCTGACACAGAAATTTGTACTTAAAGCCTGGCAAACCCTGTCATTTGTAATTGTGACACACTCTCTCATTCTATCTTCTGGAAACATGTAGAATAATCCAGATGTCTTCTGTACATGCAATTGCTCTAACATTTTTTCATTTGTGTTTCTTCTTTGGCAAGTACCAAAGGGTGAGGGATGTAGTCTGTCCTTATTCTTTCCATGAGAGCCAGGCTCTTAAAAGTTCCATTCTGAGAAAGCCTGGAGGGAAGGTTGTTTGGAACTTTCCAAGGTCGCTAAGTTCAGCTGTGATGATGAGGACTAGGAGGATGAGATCCTCCACCTTGTCATCTCCAAGACTCTATCTTACACACCGTAGTCTTGATGAGTCACCAAAAATCAGCATTCCACGCTGCCCTCATGTTTTAGAAGGTGAGAACTGCCAAGGTCCTTCAAGGACCAAGGTTATCAAATTTAGGTTTTTCTCCATGGAGCACAACACAGACTTTATCTCTCATTTATTTCATTTTCTTTCTGTCCATAAAAGTACTTCAAAGTGTGGGAGGCTGTTCAGAGTTTGGTGTGTAAAGTGTTAATCATGAGCTGGCTGCCAAGCTCTTGTGAGTTAAGGACGTTTGTTCCCAGTGCTGTCAGAGATGAGCAGTGTGATCTTGGAGAGAAAGTTAATTAATTTTCCCAAGTGTGTTAGCTTAGCTGAGTACTGATATAAAAGAAAGAACCCTATCAAATGAATTTCTGTGGTTTTTGAAGGGACTTTATTGAAGAAGTTTAGAAGTGTAAAGATCACAGCAAAATGGTTTCATTTATTCCCAATTCACAATGTCAATAATCCTCAATCAGTAAATCTAAGGGATCATGAATTTCCCTCCTGTAGTATAAATCCAATACACTGAATTTATAAGTCAGAGGTGGACGGTGGCTCAGTAGAATGCAATGCATTGTCTTCTAAGCCCGAGGCCAGAAGCTCCGATCTCTGTGTGCATTTGCTTGTTTGGCCTTTTAGTCCCAATCTTGTACTTCATCTGCTTTGTCAAGCTCTCCCCACCTGCGTCATCACTGTGCTGAATTAGTCAGGAACCGAGTAATTATTTAGTTTCTGCTATGTACTAAGAAACCTGCAGATGTTGAAAGCCTTGCTACAGTATCTGACATGTTTTAAATGTTCAGCGAACGTGTGCCAAACGAATGCCTTTGTAAGTGAGTTTCACGTGATTTCCCAGTGATTATTACGTCATCGACAGCACAAGCTGTTGCTGAAACGTTCTGCTAATTTGGAGCAATGAACAGGGTTTTCTTGTGTGGAGGGGTGGAGAATGGCTCTGCCACATGGGTGCAGTAGCCACTGGAGGCCAGAAGAGGCCTTTAGATCCCCTGGAGATAGAGTTTCAGGCAGTCCTGAGCTTCCCAACGTGGGTGCTCTGGAAGACTGTTAATGCCCTTGCCCACTGCGCCATCCCTACAGCACTAAGATCCGTTTCCTCTTAACTGTCTCATATTTTCTTAGCTTGGAAACTGTTGAAAAACATTTGATAGGATGAGGTCAATTTTTTTTTAAAAAAATTGTTTTAATTAATGAAACTTGTACAGCTTTTTAAAACCACCTCCATCTGAGCATTACAGCCCAACACTATAAATTCTAGATATCTGAAAGAGACAAAATACAGAGAGGGGACCTGAGACAGGTAGGCTGCTCTTAAAGTCATTCATATCTTGCCATTTTCATCGTGGTCATTATGATCACGACCACCACTACCATCCAGGCCCAGAATCATAACACTGCATTCAGAAAGGCAATACTTATGTGGTCTAAACAGCTAGAAGAAGCAGAGCAGGACAGGTCACTTCCAAGCCATATCCAACCTCCCCAGCGAGTCAGATCTCCAATGCCTTTCTCTAGAATCTAACCTCCTGATTCTCTCTTATCCTTCCATTCCACAATCCTCCCCAATCTGCCATACCTAGTCTGGGTCTCACATTCAGTGTCCAGGCCTAGTCTGGCTGCTCCCCGTCTGTGCAGTAACCCACCTGCAGTAATCTTCCAGAACCCAGAGATCCCTTCTACAGTGTATCCAACCTCGCCCAAGTCAAACCTATACCCACACTCACACACACACACAGGGGAGTGGGGGGAGGGGGCTCAAGGGGGAAGGGAGAAAGAATTATAAAAAGCCTTTAAAAATAAATTGCTATGAATTCGCTTATTAGTAGCATGAACTCATGTTCAGAGGGCTGTAAATATGAGAGCTCACTGCCAAGGCAGTCCTCAGTATCTAGGAGCTCCTTCTCCCTGCTGTGTGTGAAGAGCTTACTTGGTGGAAACAAAGATTTAGGGCTCTTTTTCTCTCTCCTAGAAGCACCCCTAGTCCACTTGTGAGGGCTCTGTCTCATAGCTTCCTCCCCACTTCTCTCTTAATACTGTCACAGGATGGTAAGAGGGTGCCAGGAACTGTGACACAAAGCAAGCTTTCCAAGGAGACATTTCCTGACAATCAAGTCTTCAGTTTCACTCCCCATTTTCAAAGTGAATTATTTCTAAAAACTGACAAAGTCAGCTTAATTTGTTTTTTAGCAGAGCCAATGAGAAATACTGGTAAAAAGCCAATGGGTCACTGTGATCTGTTCTTTTGCCCCTCACAACCGTGTGCCAGGAACCCTGCCATGACACAAGTGGACTGAGCATCTCCCAAATACTGACCCCCACAGTGCTCCCCAAAGGCGTGTGTGACTTGTAGTGAACATAACTTTTAATTCCTGTGGTCCTACTCACTATTCCCTCCCCAGGAATAAATATCATCAATTCCTCTATGGGGCAGCACTAGGTAAATGTTATAAGTAAAGACTGATGATCAAGAGTTTGCCACAGAATATGAGATAGCAATGCAGCAAATGTGAACGTATGTTTGTGTGTGCATACACACACATGGATGTAGATTACTTCCCACAGTTCACCAAAACAGTCCTTGAAGGCAATGAATCTATAATATAAACATTTACAGGTAGTACATATATCTACACATAAAGACATTGGCTATTCAGAACAAATAAGATCTAATTACAAGTCCTGGCACCCACACATCTGCCTGAAATAACACTCAGTTCACATGACAGAGCATGTTTCCTCCAGCAATTGAGCTGTTTTCCACACGTGGACGAGAATTCAGAAGAGCTCCTGAATTCTGAACAACTGTGTAGATGCCGACTAATGGGGTTGCAGACAAATCAAAGCCAGGGCTGGTAGGGCTGTGACAATTTAAATTGCTGATCAGACAACCAGAAGCTGGTTGCTGCTCTAAAAAATTGTGTGTTGACATGGAGGGCCCCAGGAAGGGAAAATATTTAAGATCTCCTGGGTAAACTGGAAGTGGGGGTAGAAGGGAGGGATGGGAACATGAGGGTTCAGATGGCCAAGTTGGGGGAGTGACAGAGAGGCAGAGCAATGAAAGATATATCTTGATAGAGGGAGTCAGTATGGGGTTAGAGAGAACCGTGATGCTAGGAAATGCCCAGGAAATCACAAGGATGACCCCAGCTAAGAATCTAAACAATAGTGGACAGTGTTCTGGAACTGGCCTTCCTCTATAATCAGATTAGTGACTATCCTAATTGTCATAATAGAATCTAGATCCAGAAACTGATGGAAGCAGATGCAGTGATCCACACCCAAGCACTGGGCTGAGCACCTTGAGTTCACTTGAAGAGAGGGAGGAGGGATCATATGAGCAAGGGGAGTCAAGTTCATGACTGGGAAAACCACAGAGACAGCTGACCTGAGCTAGTGGAAGCTCACGGACTCTGGACTGACAGCCGGGGAAACTGCATGGGACTGAACTAGGCCCTCTGAATGTGCATGACAGTTATGTGGCTTCATCTGTTGGAGAGGCCCTTAGTAGTGGAACCAGGATTTACCCTGGGTGAATGAACAGGCTTTTTTGGAGCCCATTCCCTATGGTGGGATACCTTTCTCAGTCTTGATACAGTGGGCAGGGGCTTGGTCCTGCCTCAACTTAGTACACCAGACTTTGTTGGCTCCCCAAGGGAGGCCTTACCCCCCTCTGAGGAGTGGATGGGTGGTGGGATGGGGGCAGAGGTGAGGAGATAGGAGAAGAGGAGGAAATGGGAACTGGCATTGGTATGTAAAATGGAAAAAAATAAATAAAAAGAGAATTGTGTGTTGCTTTGTTTTTGTTGTGGATAGATCTTGAAAATCTATTCCTATAGTTGTGAGTCACGCAGTCTGTGGGATCCCCCTGCTGGTTCATTAACGGTTGGAAGCTTGAAACACTTGAAACCATATGCTAAATTTCAGTTCTAGAGAGAAAAAGGACACCAGAGGGAATCTTTAGCCTGGAAACCTCCAGTCTCTAAGGGAATGTGGAGGTGGGACTAAGCCTCTTTAAGGGGACAAGCAGTGAGGCATAGCCCACTGGTCTGCATGCCACACACTTAATGCTTGGAGATTGGTTACTAATGTTTAATGTTTCTGGTTTTATAGCAAAGGATGCTGAGAATGAACAGTTATCACTCTGTGGTCCAGCAGTGCTTGTCTGTCTCAGATGGCGCTCAGTCTCTGGAGTGTACAATCACTAGTTCACCTGTTCAGCAGCCTCGTGCTCCAGTTCTATAGTGTACCTGCTTTACCTCTGGATTCCACCAGGTATTTGAGTCTTGGGTTTCTGTTTCGAATCACATTCTCCAAAGCCCACTGTGGTTTATTCCATAACGCATACTACAGTTGGTTCCAAGTGCAGACATATTGTTATTTTGATGCAACAAAGAAAATGTACCTGATGGCAGATGCCATAGAAACTCCTGTCTAGGACTTAACTGCCTATAAAGACACATCTCATGTTGCTTAACATTTAAATGTGTAAAAGTACATTTAAAAACTGCTTATAATAATAAGACTAATAAACGAAAGCACCTTGCGAAGCTGCGTCCCTCTTGAATCAATTTCTGCAGCTGCTTCAGGAGAGAACCGAGATTGGTATCTCACAGGGAAATAGCAGAACAAAAACAATGTACTGCCTGGGAATGGGATGAAAAGAATAGTTGGGGTCATTTAACCTCATTGAGACCTGACCACTGCAGGCTGGAGTGCAGGAACCCCAAAATTCCTTCACACCGAGATTCAATGAAAAGCAAAGCCTCGTTCAGTGTGTTATTCGGTGCTATTGAGAAACCTGAAGCTGCTGCCATCGGCCCCTTGGTAACAGAGATCACAGTCACCCGGGAGCTCACAAAGTATTAGTTACGTTTGTGCTGCTTGGATATTTGGCATGAAGCAAAGCTTCATTAAGGGGGTGGGAAATGGCTAAAAATCGTAAAATAATATCTGAGAACTTCGTATGATTTTCCTTTCCAAGTTCAGGTCCTTCCCTTCATCACATCAGTCCAGAAACCCCCTTTCCTCTATCTTATTGACCTGGCCCTTCTTCTGTGACAAGATTATACAGACCGGCACACGGTGAAGACCTCTGCCTGGTGAGGATTCCTGGATCTAAACCATGACTCACACTGGGAGGTTGAGACAGAAGTATCAAAAGTTCAAAGCTAGTCTCCACTACATAAGGAGCTCCAGGTCAGTCCTCTTTGAAAAACAACAATAAGAATAAAAATAAATAATAAAAAACAACAACAAAAGCAAACTGTGACTCGGCCACTGAGGAGCTCTCGGGTTAGCTCCTAATGCTGGTAAAACATCATTTTGAAATACATGAAAATTTATTATTTCTCTTTGTTGACTACTATATCATAATATATTTATGCTTGTGTATGAAATCACTTGCATGTGTTTTCCATGTATAATATTTTAAATGACAAATGAAAACCATAGCAAGCCCAGCTCATGTACGAGTGTTAAGCACAACTCAACTGTGAGCAAAGCTATGCTTCGAGATTTGCCTTTGCATGAGGAGGATCTTGCACACCAACCTTCTATTTTTTCGAAAAGGCCTGTGAACTAAAACCTAAAAGTTGAAACCATGCAATGAATAACCAACAGCATAGGTTAGCTGACTGGCCTGAGCCAATGACACAGACACCGGGCAGCTGGTGTCACAGGGAAACAGCTGCTTAGGTCACATTTGCTTGAAAGACTACACAAGTCCCCAGGGCTCAACACACCATGTGTGTTCCACAGGATGGATGAGTGTGCTCCAGGTGTGAAGGGATCATGAGTGTCCTCTTACCTTGATATTCATGCCCTGGTCCTTTTGAACAATGCAGAATTCATCTAAGGATATTCTATAGGATGTTACGTGGCTCTTTAAAGAGAAACAAAGGAGATGGGGGAGGGTGCCCATAGTTATTTGGAGCCTATTGAATGAAATAAAAGTATGGCAAAAGGGATTCTTCCAAGGCTTTTACCCTCTCGATGTGTAATGTATTCTGTGAATTTACAGAAGATGGCAGCTGCGTTTGTACTCAGTGAGATTTGGTGGCATGTACTAAGGTCATTCAGAAATGTATTAGGGCAATTTTGATTAAGTGGTAGCTGAGAACCTTCCTTTGCATTTCAAGGTCAGACACCGTGAATGATAACTGCCTTCGAGTAGGTGGGGCAACCCCACCTAGCAGGAAGGGCTGTCACTGCTAATAGCCTCTCCTTGGCATCAGAGCAGAGCGACACTTCCCAGAGAGACGGGACTAGTATGCATTTGATGTAGACAGTAAGCTTGATCTGGAGAGACAGTTCAAAATTACAGATGATGCCTGGACTTTCAGAAGACCAGGGATTGGCTCTCAGAATTCACATTAGGCGACCCACAACCACCTGCAACTCCAGCTCCATGGGATCCATCAACTATTCTGCCCTCCATGGGTACCAGCACTCATGTACAGATGCACACAAGTAAATACATGAAGAGAAAAAAATAGGTAAATCATAAAAGGAAAGCAAACTTGCTCTGCACTAACCAGCACCCCTCCATGTGCACATTTCTCTTTGCCAGGAGCTCAGTGATGACTACATATTATTTCAATATCCGTAATGAAGTTGGGGAAGTGGAAGAAATATACTCAGACTGAGTCAGATGACCACGTTCACCTTCATAGCTTAGAGCCATTTCCTCAAATACTAAAATAAACGTGTAATCAAAGTCCTATCTTAAAGGGCAAAGCTCTTGAGTGGCTTCTGTCCACCCACTGGGAGTGGAGCCCGGATTCTGACCAAGGAAGGAACATACAAGTACATAGAGA
>JABTXL010002812.1:2245454-2322270 GCA_025134845.1 Neodon shergylaensis
AAATGTAAAAAGATTAAATCAAAATATTAAAACTCAAAAACCCATCCAACTAACTTTGCCATTATCTCTACCTCCATACTGTGAAGACCACACTCCACATTTTCACACAGGTTTACTGCCTTGTATACGGGCCATGATCTGACTTCATCGCTAAATACAGGAAGCATTTTTAAGACAGTGAAAGGAGGGAAAGACAAGAGAGTTGAAGCCATATTCTGCTGACCTTTTCCCCCCAGGAAGAGCTCCTGAACCCCTTACAACACCAGCTGAGTCACCTTGGGAGAAGCACTGGTGCGGTTGGAGTCTCAGTTTCCTCTCTGAAATAGAACTACTAAAAATACCTCCCTCACGGACTAGAGGCGACATGAGATCCGCTACTGCTGGCCCTGGCATGTTACTCAGTGTTTGGTGATGGTGGAAGCTTCTGTCCCCATTATTAATAGTAACCAGGGCAGGGATTCTGAATGTTACACCAAGACTCCAGAAAGAAAACTCTGTTAAATTAGCTGTACACTTGACTTAGATTCAGAATGCAGGTCCTCTGAGTCAGGGAGCAAATGGCTCTACATCAAAAACAAGCCAATGAAATAAAGCAGGATAAAAATCAATAAACCAGCTTTAGACCCAATTAATCTTCTCTGAAAGGACAACCAAAAAATACAAAAAAAAAAAAAATAAAACCTTACCAGAGACCCAATGCTCCCTTCACCTTGGTATAGATAGGGAGAGTATCAGATTCCCATGGGCACTTGCTCTAAGCCATGCTTCTCACACTCCCTGAATCCTTAGACATAAAGATGCCAATATTGTTTCCTTCTCACCTTAACACAGCGAGGTCTGCAGAGGTTATCTTATAGGCGTTTACCCACTTAGACAGCAGGAGAAAAAGAATTCTGTCTCTCCACTGCCTACACATAGCCCAGCGTTTCTCTTGGGTTTGGTTGTTTCTTAGGGCATTTTCAGAAGCCAGAGTTTAGATGCGTACAGTCCCAGGAGTCACACATCTCTGGCCTTTATGCTGAGGAAAACCTGCCCCTGACTCTCACTGCCCACATCCACTCTGCCTGTCTCTAGGCAAACTGAAGTCTTCCTTCTGGTTTTCCTCTACCGATTTTTTTTTCTCATTACACCCAGAACCCAAGTGACTCCTCTCTCTCTCTCCTTGAGAGACAGAGGATTTCATCTTCAAAACTTTCCAGAATGTGAAGAGACACGTGGAGATCCTGAAGGACATCAGGGAATAGCAAGCCAAGCAAATGCTTACACTTCTATCAGCAGATCTTCTGATGTCCTTGTTCTACCACTGTCAAAAAAGTGAAAAGGGCAGTTAGGGAAGTGTTGGGTCCAGACAGAATCCTTCAGTTGTTAGTCTGAGGTGATCTGGAATCACCTGAGCCATGGTGGAGAATTATATCAGGTTGACTGAGTTGAGAAGTACCACCCACTATGAAGAGACCATTCCCTGACTGGGATCCTAGATTGGATAAATAAAGAAGCATGCTGAACGCTGGAGTTACCTTTCTTTGCTTCTGGGTCATGGGCATTATGTAAACAACTGCTTGAGGCTTCTGCCATGTTGACTTCCCTGCCAGGATAGACTGTATCCTTGAACTATGAGTCAAAATAAGACCTTTCTCCCTTATGTTTCTTTTGTTGGTGTGTTTTACTGGGGCAACAAAAACCAACACTAAGATACTCATTTTACTACAAATATACAACTCCCTGCCTTTAATCTCTGAATTCTTTGATAGGGTTTCTAGCTGATAAAGGTCTTCTTGCTATCTAATCGTTAGCCTTGTTCTTGATGCATCCTTTTGAAGGCTTATCCATCTTAGATCCTCAAGACTTGTGAGAGGAATATGCGGTGATGTAACCAGTTTCTCAGCAAAGTCTAGGATGAAAACAATCACAAGTCACAATAAAACAGGAGCAGAAATAGGATCCAAACTCTAATGTCATTATGAACATTAAATGAGAAGTCTGATGTTAATTTTAGCATTGTGCCTAAGGGTCCATAAGGGTTTACTCTCAGCATATGACAAAATCTTCTCTTGATAGTAACCATGCAGTTTCTCCCTCCAGTAATGAATTTGTTTGTCTGTTTGAGACATGGTTTCTCTGTATAAAGGTACCGACTATCCTGGAACTTGCTTCGTAGACCAGGCTGAGCTCAAACTCATAGAGATCTGACTGATTTTGCCACCCCAGTGCTGGAATTAAGGGTCTGTGCCACCACTGGTCAGTTTCCAATAAAGAATTTGAACCTCCCCGAAACATTCTTCTCCCCATGACAGTATACACTAGAAATTCTTAATAGAAAAATATATTAGTTTATCTGTCTACTTTGGTTCCAGTTGGTATGAATTTAAAATGAAATTAATACAGAGAAACTCCTATTAACTTAAAACTGTTTCTATTTAAGATTTATTTTATTAATTTTGCTTGTTTATCTGTGTGTGGATATGTGCACTTGAGTTCAGGTATCTGGATAGATCAGACGACGACATTGGATTGCCAGGAGCAAAGACCTGTATGTGGTTATAGCCATCTTAGTCACAAATTAAGTAAGATATTTACCTGTGTCACCTCTGTAAGGCAAGTTCCAGGCCTAGGATACAACCCTTATCTCCCTGTGAATTAAGAGTGCCTACAGCCCTGAAAACCTTTCGCTCCAGAAGTAATTAGCATTTCCCCCTGTAAATATTTACAGACCCTCAGCATCTCCTTATCTCTTCTTATCAGCTAGGGAGTCTCCAGACCTGTCATTCCAGCATCCTACCATTCTCCCTGCCTTTTTGCTATATAATGCTCCTGAGAAAAATAAAGTCAGCAGCTTGATCACAATGCAAACTTGCTGTCCATTTCTCGTGTATTTTGCCCCTTTCATTCCTCTTCCTTCAAGGTTCGTGTTGTGCTCCCGTTCATGTCCCACTGGTCAGGACAGAAAATGGAGATAAAGTCAGTTTGTGGCACCCAACATGGGTGCTGGGAACTGATGGATATTCAGAAAGAGCATCAAGCGTTTTAAACTCTGAGCCATCTCTCTCTGGCTCCAAGGAGGGCTTCTTAGCCAAGTATTGCAATTTATTCTTTGTTCTGTCTTACTTGACTTGTGTATTCAAAATGAACAAAAGATCTCAAAAGGAAAGGATGCTTACAAAGCTTTGCTTTCTGAGTGTCTGTTAGCCTGACTTGGGAAATAGTCAACAAACTCGGACTTATATAGTTCCTGTTTCTGAAATGATCCTGTGTAAATGGAATAATATTGAACTGCACATATACAGTGGTTCTAAGAAACATGTTTTTACTAAAATTTAGACTCAGAAGACTACACTGTCCAGTACATTAAATCTAAGTAGGTAACTGACTGCTTGAGTGTCTTTGAATACACATATACCCTCACGGAGCTATAGATGTTCAACTGCTATTAAACTCCAAGTGAAACACTGCAAAAAACTTAATGATATTATTAAATGGTTTTTGTCAATACAATAATAATAATAATAAGACATTCCTTGGAACACTCAGTTGCTACTAAAAGCCATAGCAAAAAGCTCCAAAAGAACCACAAATTCAAGATGAATTTCCAGGAAATGATATTCTGATTCCCTAAACATTATGAGCCAAAAATAAACAGGGCAACAGAAGGAATGAGTTAGAGCCTCTCACAGCACTCCAGTGATTCCTAATTCTGAGATGATCACAGGAAAGAAATGTTTTGAAAGTTGTCCTGGATAAGACAGCAGCCAGAGGATTGCATTTTGCCCTGTTTAAGACAGAGTCTCATTCTATTGTCCAGTACCAGACTCACTATGTAGCCTAGCCTGGCCTTAAACTCATAGGTATCTTCCTGCTTCAGCATCCTGAGTGCTTGGATGACAGCTATGAGCCAGTATGCTTGACTTGGAAGTTGGTTGTGTTCCACAACTAGTATCAGCAATAGAGCAGAAAGTGCGGCTAAGTCCTTCCACTCAGCTCCACTGAGGCAAAGAGTACATTTGGTTTAAGGAGTGGGGTGATAGCATCAAAGGCCTTCATGACTAATCCATATTGCTTAAAATAATTACTTATGCTTGATTCTTCTTACATGGGCTGGCTTTACAACTTAGAGAATAAAACAGCTACTAGAGTGTAACATTAAGGGTTCTGTAACATGAGGAGCCTGCTTGTTGGTGGGGTTTTTGTCCAGCCTGGTACCCCACAACTGTTTAGCCACAAAGAAAATCACACATAGGTCTCCATAAATTTTAAGCTGATTGGCCCATTAGCTCTAGCCTCTCATTGGCTAACTCTCACATCTTGATTAACCCATTTTTCTGATCTATGTTAGCCATGTGACTCAGTACCTTTTTCAGTGGGGCAGATCACATCCTGCTGCTTCGGTGGTCTGGGCAGGACTGGGAGGAATCAGCTTCCTCCTTCCCAGAATTCTCCTGTACTCATTGTATAATTTCTACTTCCTGTCTGCTTTTCTCGCCTATACTTCCTGCCTGGCCAATCAGCGTTTATTTAAAACATGATTGACAGAATAAAGACAATTCTCCCGCACCACTAGAGTAAGACATCTACCCTCCTGCAAACACTGGCAGATGGAGTGGCATCTCACTTGGTACCATTCAGCAAAGGGGAAACTTCCCCATCACAAAACCAGGAGGCAAATTTTTAGATTTACTTCCCAAAGGGATAGGAAATTATTTAGGATTGCAACTTTTCTAAAATAGATAATAGCAGGGAAGGGAAGTGGCAGTCTAGCATCAATCAAATTGAGCAGATCTGACGACCTTGATCATAAGACAGTGGGCCATCCTAGTCAGGGGCTGTTCTTTGGCACGCCCCCCCACACACACACATAAAGACCTCGTAGGGATGATGACAGAAAGCTACATCACAGAGACAACAATATCTGAGCATGCCCAAAAGACGACTAATGTCCCAGGAAAGCCTCAAACATGTCCTCACATCCTGCACTTAGGTTTAAGAAGTGAACACACATTTTCAAGGATGAGATTTTTGACCTAATTTCACCTCAAAAATAAGTGCTTGGAGTCTGCTGCAGACTGGGAGGTTTATCTGGAGATCTTAGTTTTATTGTGTTACTTATATTTTACTGCATGGCTGCAAAGATTTTCTGTGAGTAAACATGTACTTGTTTGTAATATACAATGTACTTTTGTCTAAATGTATCTTTGGGATAGTAAATCAAGTTTAAGTATCTAAGGCATATTGACAATTTTTTTTTGTTTTTAGAGACAGGATTTCTCTGTAACTTTGGAGCCTGTCCTGGAACTAGCTCTTGTAGACCAGGCTGGCCTCGAACTCACAAAGATCCACATGCCTCCGCCTCCCGATTGCTGGGATTAACATGTGCCACCACTGCCCGGCCTTGACAAATAATTTTAGTGCAATTAAAAAAAAAAACACAGAATAATGGAGATGAGGGCAGAGGTAGAGGTAAAGACAGAGCATCCCTGAGGACATCCCCTCACACACAGTCTTCTAAACTGAACTTTCCAGACTGTGTTCCCCCCTCTCCTCTACCATAAAAAGGATCTTGTCCCCTTGTACCATTTGCGTTCCTAAGAATTGTGTTATGATAACAGAAGATACATTAAGATAAATAATCTGCTGTTTCAAGGTTTTGGATCCTAAAGAAGATGAATGCCTTTGGTACATTCCCTCTAACAAGGACCAGCCACTGATCATCCTGTGCGGCAGTCTCTGAGGATTTGTCCTTGTGCTTGGCCTTAAATGATGGTTTGCCGTCAGTTCTAAAAGCTCAGTGAAAGCAGTCCGGAAGGAGATGTATCTACATGTCCTCTTAAATAATACAAGAACCAATACCCATTGTGCCCTGATACCGCATTGATTCTACTGATACTATTTCCTCCCTGGGGACTTGAGCAAAAGGACATTCAGGGAGAAGATCACAATTAACTCCGTGCCTGTGCTCTCAGGTGCAAGACGGCCATGAAAGGTAGAGCTGAGACAAAGAGTCCTTCAAACATCCAGGTCCTGTTTCTCATTTCTACAGCCTGCCACTCTATCCTGAAACTGGGACTCAAGGCTTTGAAGATCCGAAAAGCAAAACAGCCAGTCCTTGGCTCTTACCTCGACCTCAATCCAAAAATGGCAATCCTGCCTCCCAGAATCTCAGAATGAGACTGCATCTGAGAGCTGTCTGGCCCCGTCTTATATTCCTCTCTGGAGCTGGGATCAAAGGTGTGCACCACTGTGATTAAAGGCATGCATCATCCAATTTCTATGGCAACTAGGATGGCTACTGGGATTAAAGGTGCATGTCATTGTGGCTACTGGGATTAAAGGTGTATGTTACCATAACCTGGCCTATAAGGCTTACTAGTGGGGCTGTTTTACTCTCAGATCTTCAGGCAGGCTTTATTTATCCATCCACTGATCCCCACCACAGCCTCCTTCCAGGAGTATCTGAGCCTGGGGGTGGAGGAAGGATTCTGCCTGGGCACTCTGCCTCATCCCTAGAGCTCATCCCGCTCTGTCCTGTTACTCCTGAGTCCTTCGGCATCCTCCTTACCTCTTCCTCACCAAACCCTCTATGCTCCTGTGCCCTTGGTGCTTACTAATCTTGAAATTATTTTCCAGTTGAAGGTAGCACGTGTTTGTGTCTTCTGATTGGATCTTAACTGATACACCGATTCAAGATTTTTGAGAGTCGTCAATTCTGTGCTTTGATATTGCTGTTAGGAAAGGGGTCTTTCAATCTCACTGCTAAGCCTCTCTAAGGGCCGTTGCTCATGGACTGAAATATCAATAGAGCAGAGTGAGATGTCAGCCAGATCTTTGGGAGAGGTAGACTGTGCTTCAAAGACAGATAACCCTTCCTTCAACACCTAACTGGAACCTCTCACAACGAAGAGTTTGAACTTTATTCTGGCGTACCTGGAGTTGTCCCCTAACAGCACACTGCAATATTTTGAGCAAGGTTATTTAGATTGTCATATCTGCCCAAATTTTGATAGTAATCCTATGTTTGGAAGGTTCCAAGAACCATTATTGGATCCAATCATTGACCATAAGGATTCATGTTTCTCATTGAAAGCTACTCTGTTAATTTCAGGGAAAGAAACAAAAGGTGACACAACAGATTTTATCAGGTGAGACCCACAACACACAGCTTCCTACTTGTCATTCTGTCCTGTGGAGTCAGAGACAGATAGCTTTGTTTTTTTTTTTAACCAAAGTATTTATATTGTGTGTGCTTGAGTGTGTGTGTGTGTGTGTGGTGTGTGTGTGTATACATATACACATACATACATACATACATACATAAATGACTGCAGGCAATGAAGGGAGCTCAAATGAGATCTGACGTCTAGAGTTGTTATTGGTGTTTATTATCTGGACAGGATCAATTGAGCTGGATTCATGCTGTGTTGGATCCCTGACATCCTGGCCTACCTTAATGGTGAGAATACATCATATGACGAGAGGAGACTACCATGAACCACCTTGATAGCATCAACTGTCAAGGCATTTAGCATGAATAACAAGTTTTACAAATGCTTAGGCTCGGTAACCTGGGAAAAAAGCCAGGCCCTGATCTGGACAGGCCCTATGTATACATGCGTGTGTATACATATGTGTGTATTATGTATATGTGTTGTTATGCCCATATCATAAGCCACCCAAAGACCACTAAGAGTCTGAGTTCATATGCAAATACAAAGAACCTTTATTGCAATTGCAAGCTCGAGTTTAAGGCTCTCCATTCATTCCAACACAACGGTTGGATTAGGAAGAGTCTTGAGCTCAGCCATGGCAGGGTTTTTAAGGAGTAAAGGATGGGGGGGCAGAGGAATTCTGGGTCCATATAGGGGTTGAACTCTTGATTGGGCAGGAGTGGGGCAACAGAAGTCTTGTCAAACAGGGATTGGTACTGGCCTTGCTACAAGGAAATTGGCAACCTATATACAAGCTATGTAAGCTATTCTTAATGTTCTGGAGCATCTTGTTTGTCTCAATTTTGATTGGTCCCCCACAGGGTACAGTCTGTGGTTTTTGCTGGTTATTGTGAGGGCGAGGCCTAGTCCCACCATTGTTAGTTTGCAGCCTGTCATGGTTGCACTAATGTTAAGTTGGGCCTCATTTTTATGTGTGTCATTTTTATGGCTGTTCTTGGTTGTCAATTTGACTACATTTGGGGTTAACTAAAATGCAAATGTCTGGGTACACCTGTGAATGGTTTTTCTTAATGAAATCATTTGAAATGGGAAGACCTATCTTTAATCCAGATCTTTTGAGGTAGAAGAGACACCTTTAAGCTGGGGCACACCTCCTGCTGGCAGCCTATATAAAGACATGGAAGAAAGAAGCCTATTCTCTTTTCCTGTTCACCATCACTCTCAGTGGTAACTCCATTCCTTCGCTGGCACCAGAGCCCAAATCTTTGGGATTCTAGCCTACAGTGAAGACCTACTGAGACATCCAGCCTCATGGACTGAACAACTACTGGGTTCTTGGATCACACCTATAGTTGCGGCTCCTTCAACCACATTGACACATATAAATCTATATATAGACTCATTTTGTCAATTCTATTCTTGTAGAGAACCCTATTACAGTGTTTGTATGTACATACGTATGCACATTTATGAATGTGTGTACATATCTCTACACACACGTCTATTTTCTATATGTGCTTCTGTGTGTAGATACATGTGTGTACATGTATGTTTGTACATTTATGAATGTATTTTCATATGTGTATGTACATGTGCACTTTCCATATGTGTATGTCTCTCTGTCTTTATGGACATACTTGTTTTGCTTGTTTGTTGAGACAGGGTGTCACTTTGTAGCCCAGACTGGCCCCCAAATCACTGCCAGAAAGAACGGGACAGAGATGTGCCCTGGTTGTACAGACAAAGTAAGGGTGAATGAACAGGACATGAGAGCAGATGTGCCTTTTAAAACCAGATTCCTGAGATTCCATCTTACACCTGTGAGAATGGCCAAGATCAAAAACGCTGATGACAACTTATGCTGGAGAGGTTGTGGAGTAAAGGGAACACTCCTACATTGCTGCAAAGAATGCAAGCTGGTACAGCCCCTTTTGATGTCAGTGTGGCGATCTCTCAGAAAATTAGGAAACAACCTTCCTCAAGACCCAGTAATACTACTTTTGGGTATATATCCAAAGGATACTCAATCGTGCCACAAGGACATGTGCTCAACTATGTTTGTAGCAGGATTGTTTGTCATAGCCAGAACCTGGAAACAACCTAAAGGCCCCTTGACCAAAGAATGGATAAGGAAAATGTGGTACATTTACACAATGGAGTACTACACAGCAGAAAAAAAATGACATCTTGAATTTTGCAGGCAAATGGATGGAGCTAGAAAACATCATTTTGAGTGAGGTAACCCAGACCCAGAAAGACAATTATCACAGGTACTCAGTAATAAGTACTTTTAAAATATAAAACAAGGAAAATCTGCCAACAAATCACAATCCAAGAGAACCTAGACAACAATGAGTACCCTAAGAGAGACATACATAGCTTTTAATCTACATGGGAAATAGAAAAAGACAAGATTCCCTGAGTTAATTGGAAGCATGGGAACCTTGGAATATGGTTGAAAAGGAGGGGTGAGCCAGGGAGGGGAGCAGAGAAAAATGTAGAGCTCAATAAAAATCAATTAAAAAAAGATATTAGTATGCAAAAAATATTTTTTAAAAACAGATTCCAATTGCTAGGTAGGTGCCCATTTGAGTCTGGAGAGGTGGTACCAATGGTGAAGTCCCAGGAGATGGTGCAGGCACTGGCATATCTGGGAAATCCTTTGCTGTTTTTCCTTGGCTTTGACCACACCTGTGATCTGTAAGATAAGCTCAAAAATGGGCGGAGTCAAAATAGGCCCTGGAGACTTAGTTTTCACCAGACCAGATTTCTTGATACAGCAGCAGAACTTCTCACAGGAATCTGCAGGTGTCTGTAAGAAACCTGGAACAGATTTACATCTGTTTGGCATCAAAGCAAAAGGCTATGGCATCAGGTTAAAAGCTATGAATGTTTTAGAAGACAAGGAAAATTTTAAAACTCTGAACCTCTGAAGTTACATCTGAAACCTGGCTGTCCTGGACTATGAATGAGGCACACCTGTCTGTATTTTTTTTTTTTTGGTTTTTCGAGACAGGGTTTTTCTGTGGTTTTGGAGTCTGTCCTGGAACTAGCTCTTGTAGACCAGGCTGGTCTCGAACTCACAGAGATCCGCCTGCCTCTGCCTCCCAAGTGCTGGGATTAAAGGCGTGCGCCACCACCGCCCGGCTACCTGTCTGTATTTTTAGCAGGAAACTTAACTGATAAACCAATGAGCTACCAGTATCTGAAGTCATTAAATGCCATCAGACAGATATGGAAGGAATAAGTAAACGAGAGGAAGTGAGACAGCTTTTTTCAGCCACCCAGGCAATCCCAAGTCTCTCCATGGTCTTTGGCCAACACCAGTCTTTGAAGCCTTTAGCTGCTAAGCCCAGGAGGTCTGACGCTCATCAGTAGGAACACCACCTCCAGAAGTCATGGGGCAGGTGGCAACCAGGCCTTTAGGGCTTCCTCCACCAGAATTCCCACTGAACAAATAACCTTAACACCATCTCGCTGGGGACAAGCTGGTGGAACTTTCCAAGAAGCTGTCTTTACTTGGTTTCAATTGGAATGTGACAAGCTGGTTCAAGTTCCTGCTATGTATCCTTTGCTATGATGATGAAAACCTGTAGGTTCAATGAAAACCTTTCTCCTCTAAGTTACTTTATGTCAGGATATTTTATCTGAGGAAAAGAAGTGAAACTAGGACTATTGGCAGCTCCATAGTGTAAAGGTTAATCCTGAGTGACATGTCTAGATTTAGAACCACCTAGGAGTCACATCTTTGGGCTCTTTGATGGCGTTGTTGCCAGAAAGAGATAAATGTGCTGTCTAAGGGGAGGTCAATGAGTAAGGACCACACAGTTCTGTCATAATTATGATTACAGGATGTTATGTTTCAAACCCAGGACAAATGGTTGAGGTGTCTATTTAACACATCAAAGCAGACCTAGTCTCTGGGTTCTCCCAGCATCCCTCAGTCCCTACCTGTTTCAGGGTATGGCTCTCATACCCCACCCTAGACCCCACCCAGGGCCTGGGCTGCCCTTCTGCCAGAGACTCTTCCCTATACAATCCAGATATTTTTGTTACACGACTCCTCGCTGCTGCACCTGACTCCCATCTTCTCCTTTACTTCCCTTCTTCCTCTCCCTGAATGGCCCAGCTCAGTCTGCTTGTGTCCTCTCTGGATTCTCCCAGATGTCCCTATCTGGACAAACACTGTCCCTTTTATCTATAATAAACTTCCTCCTCCGCCATACCAAGGAGCAATCATGTCCTTTCTTTTCCTTTTTATTTACTTATTTATTTTTCATTCATAGGCAAGCACATCTTTTGCTCACTTATACACATCCACTCTTCAAATACAACTGCTAAATACATCAAGGAGAGAATTGTTCAAAGCCTTGAATCACTTGGTCATGCATGACATGTTCTGTGAAGCTCAGAGGGAGAAAATCTGAACTGTGTACAGAAGCCGAGAGCACAGCCCTGCAGCAAAATCCTAGCCATCTCGGAATCTCTAAAAGGTGATTCTCCTTTCAGAGCATCCCTAGAATAGAGGAACACACAGCAACCACGTGACCAAACCACACAAAGTTTTCTTTGGTCGATTGTTTCTTAATTCTCAAATCAGCCCAATCTAGCCCTAGATGTTGATATGTTTCCTGCTCGGGTGTCTGACCACATCACCCGACAACAGTAATTCTTATCTTCTAATTACTGCGGGGCTCCCAGGCCCAATTCAGAGCAATTTCTTCCCTGGGAATTCCTCTGCTTCATTTTCAGTAAGAGGGAGGTAACATTCTTCCCAGAGTGCTCAGTGGAGTGCTCCCAGCATCATCTAGACTGTGAAAGATGTTCCCATATTTCCGTTTCCCCCATCACACGCATCGTGAGTTCACAGTTAGCTTACAATTAGTGCTAGTTAGCTTCTACCTGTTCAACTTTGGAGGAAGAGACTAACTCAAACTTAGCCACTGTGTCTGACCTTCTCCCCACTGTAAAAAATGCCCTTGGCTCAGCTTGAAGGAAGTGTCCGTTAAAGAATCAATGCCCAAGTTGCAGTAGATACCTAGCCAAGAGTCTTCTGGAACGTTGGAGAAGACGTCACAAAAGGAGTGAGCTGCTTTAAGGGGAGTGATTCTTTTTCTCTCCCGACAGAAAATAAGCCCCGATTGTGAAGAACATTTTGCGGTAGCCTGTCTCCAGGGGAACCAGGGCTATGAGTAGGCCAGGCCGAGGCTGCCCACCAGAGAGGCTGTGAGAAGGGTTGGAGATGGTGAACTGTGGGTACCTGCCCTGAGTGGGTGGACCGACTAAAACAGGAAACTTTACGCCCAAATGGAGGAAGGACAGGAGCCAGAAGACTCCCAGGAGCCCGCCAGGGCTGGGGTATCCAGGGAAGCTGGTAGGGTAGAGGGGCGAGGAGTCTCAGAAGATGTAGATGTTGTGAGGGCCCCTGAGGAGGCAAGACAGGTGGAGGTGCCTGACGCCGCCACGAATTTAAACATGTTGAGGGTCCCTGAGAGGGCAAGAAGGGTGAAAAGGCCTGGAGTCTCCAGGGATGTAAGCATGGTGAGGGGCTCAGATAAGGACCAGGTGGAAATCCTGGAGGAGGGAGGAAGGGTGGAGATGCTGAGAGTCCAGGAGACAGAAACTGGGGAGGAATCTGGGCTGTCGGGAGAGATCAGCGAATGCGTGGTCTCTAAAAGCAAGGTGCCAGGAAGGTCCAAAGGGAAGAGGAGGAGTTGCCAGCATGAACTGGAGGAGCAAGTGGATGGGCAACAGAATCAAGAAAGCCATTTAGGCCAGCCTAGCCAGGATCGGGAGGAGTTCTTAGATCCCAACTTGGAAGGGACAGTGCCTCGCTATCGCTCCCGGACAATAAAACTCAAAGGCGTAGCTGACAGTCTGATGGGTCGCCGCCGCCGCAAGAGTCAGGCCAAGTACCGCCTGGAGAGGAAGCCCAGTGTGAGGAGGGGCTCTGGATCTTTGGCTCAGGGCCGCTTGTCCCTGGCACCTCGATCGTCCCTGGCTCCTGGATCGTCCCTGACTCCTGGATCGTCCCTGTCTGCTGGATCGTCCCTGGCTCCTGGATCGTCCCTGACTCCCGGATCGTCCCTGGCTCCCAGGGTGCCCCCGGTTCCCAGGGTGTCCCTAGTGCCTCGGGTGTCTCTGGCGCCCCGGGTGTCCCTGGGTCTGGACTCAAATCGTTCTAGCTCCTTGAGGAGAGAGAGCTCCACTTGGTATCAAGAGCCAGAGCTGGAATACCGGCGGCCCACCATACGCTTCAGCCTCCGCCCCAAGACATCTCGCCGCCTGTCGCAGCGGTCAGCCGCCCCCTGCGTCTCGCTCATCAGTGCCTTCAACGAGCTGGCAAAGATGGGTGACCCGGACCTGTTGGAGATGGTGGAGGAGGAAGGTAGGACCGCAGGCTAGTGCTGAACAGGCGTGTGAAATTTCTCCGCGAGCGGTTTCTGGGGAACGTTCGCAGCGTGGTAAGCCCTGCCCTGTGCCTTTCCTGCCAGGTGGAGGGTAACATTCTGTGCCCAGCGATGGACCCCGATCCACCTGTGCACCTGGCACTTGCAACCTGTGACTCCCTAGGATATCCGGGCATCTGTCTAGGACCCCTCTGACATCGAGTGATTGGCATGTTGTAGTGTCCTGGGCCAGGGTTTTCCAAGGATAGTCTGCACAGTTGGTGACGCTTCTTTAAGGAACTTGCCCTGATGTCTTCCTGTCAGCTCTCTGCAGACCCTTCAGACAGGTTCTGAGACAGTGATTACAGGATGGACTTACCCTAAGGTTCTAACAGCTCTTGGGAACACTATGGTGTGCGTGTGTGTGTGTGTGTGTGTGTGTGTGTGTTATACCGCTTTAAATGAAGCCTTATTTCTGTTAAAAACACTAGCTTACACTGACCTATATTTTGTCCATTTATAGTCCAGTTAACACATTTTTCCTAAACATAGTTTTCCTTCTGGAACAACTAAGTCTCAGTTCTCTTAGTAATTCTGGAGCTTTTATTTGTTGTCTTCTTTTTCCCAGTATTTTGGACATAAAAGGTGTTCTGGTATTGGAAGAGGAGAAGATAAAATCTCTCACTCTGTAGCCCAGCCAGACTTGGAACTCATGGCAGAACTCCAGTTGTAGACTGAGTCGTGAGTGCTCAGGAGGCAGGAGCTCCCGGCTCTATTAAAATAAAATGATTAGAAGATACACATGTAGTCTTCCTATTTGGTCTTAGCGAGACCAAGAATATTGTTGTTGTCTCCCCCACACCTGTTATTTTTTCTTTTTGAAACAGAGTCTCACTGTGTAGACTAGGCTAGCCTCAAACACACAGAGATCTGCCTGCCTCTGCCTCCCAAGAACTGGGATTCAAGTCATGTAGCACCATTGCCTGCCTTATATCTTGGTGTGTTTCTGAAGTTCAGTCACATAGTACACCGTTCTTTTTATTTGGCAAGTGGTATTCCATTGTGAAGGAATGCCACACCCACTCCTTCATCAAATCCTGGGCATAAAGTTAATTTCCCTCTTTATGCTACATGAACATACAGCAACGAACATTCATTTCTAAGTTATTGTTCAAATATTATTTCTCATTTTTCTTGCATCTATCTCAGAAGGTCCATGGAACATGCAGTCACTCTGTATTGACTAACTTAAGCCTTGGTCACAGTTTTCTAAGGGTCTATATAGTTTTTTTTAAATCCCACCAGTGGTTTCTAATTCTTTTTTAAATGAAAAAATATGAAACAAAAAACATATACGATGTGATAGTTTCTGGGCAATAAAGAAAAATATTACATTGCAGTCACATGGAGATGAACTATTTCATTTTTCAGTCGCGTGCAGGTCCATGTGATTTAGTCTTAAGGTAAGCCTACTTACTAGAAGCTGTGGGGTTAGCAACCCTTTGTCATGAGAATAAATGTAGCTTCTGTCTCTCCAAGGAGTTTCAGAACATTCCTGAGGCTCATCTCTTTTCGTGGCAAATGGCATGGTGGAGTATCTTTCCTTATATAATCACAGCTATCTCTCTTATTTGAGTGAACATTGGAGAAAATTATATTAATGGGAAGTTTGTCATCTGCATCCTGACCATATGTCTGGACCTGGCAGCAAGACACTCAAGAGAGCAGGGTCTCGGCAGCCCAGTTCCTCAGACAACTTCTGTTTTTTTTTTTTCAGGTGTAAAATGAGAAAGTCCCATGCTTTGCTTTATTGGTCTGGAAGCCCATTTGTTATAGTTGCTTCTCTGTTGCTGTGAAGGGATGCCACAACTAAGGCAATTTATAAAAGAAAATGTTTATTGGGACTTACAGTTCCAGATGGTTAGAGTCCATGACCATCATGGCAGAGAACATGACAGCAAACATGACATTGGAGTCCTGGTCCACAGGCATAATGCAGAGGGAGGGAGGGAGGGAGGGAGGGAGGGAGGGAGAGAGAGAGAGAGAGATAACTAAATGGAAGTGATGTGATCTTTTGAAACCTCAGAGTTCACCCCTAATGACATACTGCCTCCAACAAGGCACACCTCCCTATCCCTCCCAAACAGGTCCATGTGCAGAACTCAAGTATGTCAGCCTACAGTGGCCATTCTTATTCAAACTACCAGATTTTTTTGTATGCTTCGGTGACTGCTATTGACAAGTCTATAACTGGAAAAAGTAGATTGAAGTTTAGCATTGAAAATGAAAGCTTAAAGCTGGATGTAAAGTCATATCATTATAGCTATATTAAACAGTGTATCTAATAAAACCACCCACCCCTTAGCTATGAGATTATTTAAGTTCCCTTGCAGTTGTTAGTTGTTCTCAATAGGAACACTCTAAGAAATCTGCTGTGAAGTGATTTCAAAAGCCTGGGTGGTAGAGCTTCCTCTTGCACATCAAGACACAGTATGAGCTTGGGAACACTAACCCAACTGTGGTCCGATATTTACCAAAACACTGCTCATGGTGCCACGTGGTTATACTTTATTTTGTGCTGCTGGTAAGCACGTAACATGAGATGATCTCTTGGCAAACACAGGGGCTATTTTGAGCTCTGCTTTCGCAAGAGAACGTGTTCATGGTAAGGTGCCTTCCATGGAAACCGGTCATCCAGTCTGTGCTGGCTTTCCTCTGTAGTGTGTAAATGGTGACTCTCTTCAGTGGTTAGTACCACCCCTCACAACTCTGCTTTCTTGCCTACATAACAGCAAGTTTCCAGGGCTGGAGGGATCTCAAAGTGCTCACGTAGAACTGGCTCCAAATTTGACCTCCTCAGGATTCTTGGTTTTTAACATTTAAAAAAAATTACTTTTAAGTGTTTTAAATTTTTATTTATTTTATTTTATATGTATGAGAGTTTTATGTGTGTGTATGTGTACTACATGGATACATGATGCCCTCAGAAATGGGAAGAGGGCATTATATCCCCTGGGACTGGAGTTACAGATGGTTGTGAACAACCATGCGAGTGCTGGGAAGGGAAACTGATCCTCTCTACAAGAGCCATATGTGTTCTAAACTGCTGAGTCATCTCCTCAGCCCCTTATTTTTGCGTGTCTCTGTGTCTGCTGTGTGACGTAGGTGCCTGTAGAAGCCAGAAGAGAGCTTTGGGTTCCTTAGAGCTAGAATAACAGACATTTATGAGCTACAAGATATAGGTGCTGGGAGCAGAGCCTTGGTCCTCTGGAAGAACTCTGTTTACTCTGGACCTCTGAGCCCCAGGCCTCATGCTTGGTGTGTGTGTCTGAGTCGTGAATATTTGTACCTGGGATAGCAAGTCATCTGTGTGTGTCTGTCTGTCTAATATAGGAGGAAAAAGAATCTAACCTCCTCAAATACTGCTGCTCAGAAGATTCAACACACAGAAAAAAGAACTCATGAAGTGGTTTGGGGCAAGGCTAGGGAGGAGAATGTCTGAGCTGCCACAGTGTGAAGTGTCAGCTGGGCAGAGCCAGTGCAGAGAGTTTACTCCAGGGAAGGGAGGCGGGGGATTAAAGGGTACAGAGTGAGGGGAGGGTAGCAGGGACCTTGGAAGACTTAGAGCAACCCTTGTCAGAATCTTCAAATCCATCTTGTCAAGTTCAGATGAGAGTTAGAAAGTGAAAGTGTCTCTCCTGCCTAATTTTATGTCAAACAGAGCAAAGGAGGCAGGTAAAGGAGGGTTTCCTGTTTAGAATTTTCACCCTTTTCTTCATAAAAATGGAGCCATAAAGTGCTCTGTGCACCTTGTTTAAGGACTGCTTTTTGATGACTCTGTGATGCAATCCTGTTTGTGGATTGCATTGTTCCTTGGTGTAATTGTGATAACTTGTCTTCTACCTCGGTGAGTTGGTGTCCCCTGCTACCCTAACTTGAGATATAAATACATGTCTCTGAGAGTCTTGATCCTGACCTCTTTGTCATAAGGCCTGTTAATTAATTTTTGTTGCCTTAATGAAGTGTCTGACAGTGATAGTATGTCAGGAGCAGAGTAGTATTTAGTTCACTCATTTAGAGCTGAGTGATTGACATACGTACAGCCTGAGGGATTTCTGGCTATGCCACATATCACGATGACTGATACTGCAGTAGCAAATGCAAGAGAACAATTTACAGTAAGACACAATGCCAGAAAGACTCAGGGCATGACTGGCTCTTTCTCTCACAGCTCGTTCTCTCAAGGAATGACTGCGACCTCCTCTAGAGCTAAAGGAGTTTCTTCCAAATGGGATGCCTGCAGTGTTTCAGTTATGTGTGACTAGGCTCTTGATGGCTCAGCAGTTAAGAGCACTGCCTGCTCTTCCAAAGGTCCCGAGTTCAATTCCCAGCAACAACATGGTAACTCACTACTATCTGTAATGAGATCTGGTGTCTCCTTGAGGAAGAGACTTGGTCAGTTGTCCTCATAAATTAGGACCATGAAACCCAAATATGGACAAATTTTACAGAACCACCATATATGGGCTGCCCATGCATGCTTTGCCAGGGTACAAATTTTCTTTTTCTATTTCAGGTTCTTACCTTCCCTTCTCAATATTGTCACACTGGAAGCCAGACTTCTGGCATGTGAAACTCTGGGAGACACACTCAAACCATATCCAAAGGCATGTAAGAGTGATCAGTCTTCCCTTCACTCACAAGTCAACTGAGAACTGTTTGGGGCATTATTGAATCCCAAGCTACATATTGAGGCACATTCACTGGGAAAGCCCTTGCTCTTTGGTTTTTATGTTATATACTTTTCAAAGGATGTTTTATTTCTGTTTTTCTCTTTCACAAGAAAAAGTCCACACTCAGAAAATCTAAGTGATACAGTTATTGTTGCTTAAGGTTCATGTTGTGCTTTTAAGTGTTAACACCTTTCTGTTTGCTTGTTTTTATTGTTTTTTTGTTGTAGTATGAGCGGTGGGGCTGCGTCCCCACCACCCGGCTGCCCACATGGCTAGCTTTATACCCGAAATAATTACACGGAAACTGTATTCTTTTAAACACTTCCTGGCCCATTAGTTCCAGCCTCTTATTGGCTAGCTCTTACATATTGATCTAACCCATTTCTAATATTCTGTGTAGCACCACGAGCTGGGTTACCAGGAAAGATCTTAACCTGCGTCTGTCTGGAGGGGGAGAATCATGGCGACTGCCTGATTCGGCTTCTTTCTCCCAACATTCTGTTCTGTTTACTCCGCCTATCTAAGATTTGGCCTATCAAATGGGCCTAGGCAGTTTCTTTATTAATTAACCAATAAAAGCAACAGATTAGTAAAAAGTCACTCCCATATCAGTTTTTACTGAGATATATATTTTTCCCACTCCCCTTCCTTCCTCCCCTTTTCCTCTTGGCCTCCCACCCCCACCATGCTCCCACATAGAAAAAGGTAAGATCTGATGAGTTATTGGACGTGTTGACATCTTAAGAATGCCTCCTGCAACACAAAGATATGAATATAAAAATAATTATAAGAACTTTATTCTGAAACCTAAGCCAAATAATTTACAGAACTCCAGAAAAATGAATTTGGAATATAACATATCCTAAGAATTGCAACAATATCAACAAGGATCTTCTATACACCAAACACACACATCAGGTCACACAACTTATAAGGTGGAAGTCATTGTGTCATTGATGTGTCGGCTGAAAGGGAAGCTATGGATGCTGTGTTGTTTGCCATGATGCATTGTATCCACCTGTGTAGGGAACATAGCCTGAGGAACAAATGGGAGCCTGGTAGCACAGCTAATACTGAACTCTGTTATCTTTCTATGTTGCCCATGCTTTAGTGCAGCATGATTAATAAAAACTCACAAACAGATATTGGGGTTCAACCCAAAGACCAGAAAAGCAAAGCAGCCAGCCACTGGCTCTTACCTTGATCTCAGTCTGAAAGTGGTGATCCTGCCTCCAGGAAACTTCAAAATGAGACTAAGATTGAGAGTTGTTTCCTCATATTTTATAATCCTCTCTAGTTATGAGTATAAAGGCATGCAACACTAACACGTGGTATCTATGGCAAGCTAATTAGGCAACTGGGATTAAGGTGTGTAGCTGTTTTACTTTTCTGATCTTCAGGCAAGCATTAGTTATTAAAATACAAATGAAATGCCATGCCACTACATTTTCCCTCTTTGTCTAAAATAAAATAGAAGGTTATAACTAAGAAAAACCATATACAATAAGTACAATAACTATATACAATATATACAGGCCATAAATGCATCAATAATGTCTAGTCCATTTGCATTTGACAAATTCAGAAAAAAAATGCTCCATATCTATCCTATCTTGGTGAGTCCAAAGTCTTGTACTTTCTATCATAACTTGCTTTCTGCATCAGGTAAATAAAAAAAAAGTAACTATCTAGTCTTAACTCCCTCAGAGACTCAAGAAGGAAATAATATTAATTGAGTATGCAGGAAGTGCAAGCAAGTGACTTCCAAAAAATGTGAGTAAAAACAGAAACAGTAGTCTTCCTATACAGTTACCCAAAGTTCGTCTGTAATGTCGAGACATCCATCCTCAGTCTACAAGCCTGGCATGTCTGACAGACTTTTCTGTGAAGCATGATATTCTGAAGGGCTGTCCTACTTTGTCTTGACAATGTTTGGCAGTCACTTTCTTTTATGTCCTGCTTGACTAATAGGACGGCATAGTGTTAATAGTCAAAGCAGTGCATTTTCTTGCCCAATGGCTTACTTTTGCCATAAAAATAATAAATTCCATGTGGAGTTTCTTTGATGCCCATTATATTCTGTGAAGTAGATTGGTGCTTCCAGAAATGGACATGTCTCATTGTCATGAAAAAGAGCCTATGCTATTGAAACATCTTAAATGCCATATTCTGTAGATCTTTAAAGTGTTTGAATATGATTAAAGAGTTGGCAATAATAATTTTCAAGGACTAGAAATTTGCCTTAGAAATGAATGCACCATATGTTTTAACAAAATTAATCTCAAATTTGTATCAATATACAAAATTTGTATAAGTCCAATTCAATGTAAAACATTTAAAATTAGTAGTTGCTTTTATAAAGTACATTCAATAATCTACCTTTTTATTTTATCATATCTGTATGCTCCCTTTTTCTTTTCAGAGTAGATTCAATAATCTGTCCTTTTATCCTATCATATCTATAATATCTATAATCCATTGAATGATCAAAAACCATCCACCCTACCTCTTGTGAATATGGGCATTGTATTCTTAAATTTACTTCCTGCTGTCTGGGGGCAACAGTATCTTTAGGAGATCTTGAAAGAAAAATTTGGGTTAATTGTCAAGACCTGGGAGTGGTGCCTGTATCATTTTTTGTCCAGTCTATGTGTAATGGAAAACTTCAGGACTTGTCCCATGTCCTGGCTAGAGTAGTATATGAAACTGAATCATCTCATCTAGCCACCTCAAAATTGTTCTGAATTGTTTATAGTCCAAAACTAATCTTTAAGTGGTGTTATCACCTTTCTTTTTCTTTTTTCTTCTAGGTTTAAGAGCCAAAGAAATAGACTATGTTTTCCAAAGGAGTGAGGTAAGTCTGTGTATTAATTTCATTATATGCAAAATACAAAGATTATGTCAAGGTTAGCACCTCAGATGTATAACTGCTTTGGACCCTGCTTATCCTCACCTATAATTCTCTGACTTGATCATCTTTTAATGTGAGACAGATCACACACCTCATTCACTATTTAAACTTAACATTAGATTGGTGTTCTCACTTAAGAAAAGCAACCATTTGCAAATAGTTTCACTGTCAGAAAGTTGCTTGATTTAAGAGTCACACAAGTTCTAGAATTCATTTTAAAACATAATTTTTAAATGGAGCAGAGCAAGATATTGTTGTATTGGAAAAGTCTCATTTGAATTTATATTGAGGCTTCCTGTACAATAAGTTCAGATGTGCTGGGGTTTGATCTGCAAGACAATAACTTTAAACAAAACACTGTAAGGACGTGTAATGCTGGTTTGTGTGTGACACTTGTTTACACCATGGTTGTTGGGATGGAACATATTCTTACTGAGGGCTATCTGGTTCAAGTGACTCAAGAGTTAAGAAAACACTTTTATCTAAAACAATAAAATCAAATACAGTTGCTCTCTGTATTTGCACGTCCCAGCCTTGTGTAGTCAATCAACTAAGCCTTGAAGGGAGGAAAAGTGAGATTGTCCTGTGACAGCATGTTGTGCACCCGAAACACACATGATGGAGTAATGAGACGATTTGTGAGTCCTCTGAATGAATAAGACCACATTTGTTACTTGGAGAAGTATGTTACATCCATCGACTTAACAGTGCTATTCTATTTTTTACCAGTTTACTTAACTGGTTAGTGACTGGGCACTGGGAAGGAGGGCACACGACAACGAAAGCCGTGCCACTGTTGGGGAACCATAGGCTTGACCATAGTAAGGATTCTTCTTAGACATAACAAATCTAGGTTACAGGAGCCAATGAAATACACAGCCAAGAGGTTAAAAATGAAGGAAGGAACTCTACCAGTTTATGTTTTAAGTTGGAGACATAATTGTCAGTTTGGGGTCATATCTGAACAAACTGACCTTTTTTCTAAGGTGTGAGATAGTCAAGTTCCTGTGAGGACATTACCAGGACCATGTGGTTTGCTTCAGCCATTTCATATGTAAAACAACTGCTTTTTCTGCAGATGTTTTAAGGCTCTGGGGTCAAACAAGGACAAACTAAGTTCCTTTACTGCCTTCATGATGTAAATGTAGTTCTACCATTTATTTTTATTTATTTTTCTGTTTTTTAAGTTTCCGTTGTGTGTGTGGGGGTTTGTGATACACACATGTATTCAGGTGTCCCTGGAAGGCCAGAAGATGTAGGAGTTACATGTGGTGCTAGGAACCAAATCCAGGTACTCCAAAAGAGTAGCAATTACTCTTAACTTCTGAGACATCACTCTATCTCTTTGTGGTTAGTTTGTAGAGACTGCCATGTCAGAACTGTTTGATGGGTTAGTTTTATTTGTTATTTTGTTACAGTTTTGCAGTTACCAGTGTGATTTGTGTCGGCTGAAGTAGTTTGAATATACCTGTGCTCAACCTGTCTTCCTCCTAGCTAAGAAGACAGAGAGACTATTGTTCCTTGCAACCTACTGTGTAAACTCTACAACACGCAGTATATTCCTGAAAGCTCCGGAAGTGCCCTTAATCCATATTCACTGTTTTTCAAAACTGATTTGCCCAGAACCAAGCAGTTAGAGTGACATGTTGGATGTGATGCTCAAAAGAGGAGAAAACTAAATACTCAATGTGGATATGGACTTCAGGTCACCTCTGGTAACTGGGGCCACTCCTGATCCTATCCCTGGAAATTCAGAGTGTGGACAGGTGAGACGTCAGGAGCCAGATCTGTGGTGTGTGCACCACTGAGTAACAGGTGGATTGGAAACCCATGTCCAAGAAAGCAGACACACTTCGGTTGCATGTGGCTTGAGTGTATCATATATGCAGAGGGATTTGTCTTGCATTGTACATTGTTTTAAAGCATGATGTGTCCTCTTCAAAGCTACAAATTTTCAATAACTTCAAACCAATGCCAAGAAACATGAAACATTCACTTGGTGATGTGTGTTCCCTGTTGGTCCTGCTCAGAATCCTAAAAATTCCACAGCTTCTGGTTATTTTACTGTGGGGTAGAAGGTTTTAAGCCTTTCACCTGTTGCAAATTGTCTCAGGACTTAGTAGAGCTTCCTCTACAATGTTTCTTTTCCTTCCTCTGTTCTTCCCATCTCTCTTTTTCTTTCCAACCTTACACAGATATGTGTACAGATACATACACACATGGCCATGTATGCACACATACTTACAACTTCATATACCGTTTCGGATGGAGAAATCAAGTTCAGATTTCAGGGTGTGGTATGTCTGCAGAGAGAACCTCACTGTTCTTGCTTTGGAAACTTAAATGTTATGGTTTTTTACTCAGGCCATTCTTAACAACTCTGTATCTCCCCCTCCTTCCCTCACTTTTTGCTATTAACAGAGCCTGGTCTCCAGGGACACCAGCTTCCTCATCAGTGATGAGCCACAGCCATTGGTAAGCAATGACCCGTGATTCCTCTCTTGGGTGGGCAGACATAGATGTTCTTCTGTGTCCTGACCTGGGGATACTAGCACATCAATCTCAGGTCCTTATGTGTGGTGTCTGAGAATGTATGACTTTCAGAAAATTTATTTTTTAAGAAAAAGATTATAGCAGACATGGTAAGAAGAGCGGCACATAGGGAACATTAGTTTACACTTTTAATAAGTTTGGCTGTTGCAGAAACTTTGTGAAAACCACTCTGTGTTTATGGGGCAGGTCTTGGAATTGAACCCTCAGCCTTCTTACTCCACTACAGTATGCTTAGCTATAAATTAATGCCTAAGAATAATCATAATTTAAACATCAAAAATTAAACTTAGATCCAACTCAGAAGTTATTGAACTTAAAATTTGATTAAGTTTTCTCAGTAAATAAGGATGCTCTTTGAGAAGATGGGAAATGGAGTTCAGGTGTCCTCGGTTTCCCCTGGCATTGTCTTTGAGGGTCCTTACTTGTGCTTAGTAGCTCTGTCTCCTCTGCACCTTCTGGTTGAGACAACTTTAAATAATTCCTTGCACCTAGTAACCTCCAGGGTTGATGCTGTCCTTTTACTTTGTAGAGCGCACCTCAGCTGGAGCATTCCTAATGTGTTTCTCATTATTCAAAATGGAGGTAGAGAAAGTAAAAAGTCTCATCAGCTTTGCATCACATCCTGGGCACACTGGGACACTTTAGCCTTGATTATTTAAAGTGGGTTTGCTCAGGTTTCTCCACTACTATGTTTCTATATGTTCCTCTTCTTATGTACCACACTGGTCTCTGTGTCAGTATGCACATGAGTGCTAAGGTTGTGCTTAATCTTAAAAGTAGATGATGGTAATAACTGTTTGGTTGGTTTTTCTTTTGCTGTCACTAACAGTGCCAAAACTTGAACCCAGGACCATCTAGACAAATATTCTACCATTAAATCACATTCCTTTCCCTGGACTTCTTCTGTGGCCTTTCCTTCCCTCCTCCTTCCTTGCTTGGCATCACATCATAGATATTCGTTTTATATCTTGTGTTATAAGCTCAATAATATTTTATTTAATTGCATTAGAAAGCTTTTTAGTGAAGTCGGTATAACTTGGACACACTCCATGATTGTGTTCTGTTTTATTCTTGGCGTTTTCTTCATTTTTGATATTACAAGATACTGCACATTCATCTTGTACACTTTTAGCCTTAATCTGAGAATGAATCGCTGCTCCAGAGAACTTTTGTTCTCTTTACAACCAGTCAGCACGAAGTGCATCTGTGTCAGCCAAGATCGTTTTAGACGTGTTCAAAGTAGGATGCTTTCAGGAGCAGTTGTACAGATTGTCATAGTGCAGGAGATTCCCAACATACACAGGTATAGCAACCACGGACCCAGTGCAGCCCATGGGACCAGGGAACAGAGGGAAATGGACTGTTTCCGGAACCCAGAAGGGGAAAATCAAGTACATAAGACACTATTGAATTCAAATATAGGACAGTGAGGAGAAAAGAAGCCTGGTTTTTGGCTGGAGTATCATTGGGCTATTTTTCTAAAATAAATGTATTTTTTTTAATTTATGTTTCTCTTCTTTTTTTTTATTAATGGCCTGTACCTTTAGTGTTCTCTTAAAGAAATAGGGGTAGGACTGACAGTTCTGTGGTGTGTATGATGTTTAAGGGGAGGAAGGATTCTGCCAGACAGTCACCACCAGAAATGGAGAGTTTACCAGCTTCCCTGTAGCACAGCAATGGTGGGAAAGATGTGAGAGGAATTCATGAACACAGGCTCTCTGAGGGGCAGCGTCTATGCAGGCATTAGGAGTGTTTTGGTGTCATGATGATTTGGAATAACTAATTCTGGGGTTTGTTGTAGTTACCCATGCCTGGTGTCAAGGCAGAGCAGGTCTCACTAAGTCAGAACCATCTCAACAACAACACCCGCTCCAGCCCGACACCCATACTGTGAAGCCAGGGTTAGCTATGATAAACTCTTTCCAGGTAGGTGGTGGCTGTACTTTCAGGAAGTAAACCCTTCATCTTAGGGAACAACAGTCTTGCTCCAGAGCTGGAATGTCTCGCCATAGCCGTTCACTACAGAGCACAGCTTTATTGATGTGTGCCTGTGTGTTGAAGCCCAAAAGGATTTGTGCTGACTCTCCATTGGTTGCTCCACAGCCTCAGAAGCGATTCAATTTGTTCCTGAGGAGGCGTCTGATGGTAAAACAGTGCTGGCTGCTGATGCCTGTACCTGAGTGTCTGCAGTAACAGCCTGGATGCTTTCTGAATACTGAGTTCAAGTCCATGAATGCTGTACAGAGGGGGGGGGGGGGGGGGCTTGATCACTGATTCCCAGTTAGCAGGCAATTCGCATTTAATTATGGTAATTCTCAAGTCTTTTCCGTTTGATGAGCCCACTTCCTAAAAGCATACATGCAAACACACTTACACACACAGTGTAAATAACTTCAAAGGCTCAGGAGTCATCAGGATTATAAATGATAGGAAGCTAGATCCTAACTGTGTATTGCTTTGTAGTAACTGGGCATCTTTAAGGACAAGTATATACACAAATATATATACTAAAATGTGTTCTTCATGTCATGTTTTCAGTAAAATAAAAGCATGATGTATTTTAATGACATCCACTTGTCTGTAAAAAAAATTGAGTGGACTTTTTTCAGCTCCATTTAGCTCTTAATCAGTTTTTTAAGAATCTGAAGACTTGGGGCTGGAGAAATGATTCCGTGTTTACGAGAACTGGCTGCATTTGCAGAAGTCTAGGGTTGAACCTCAGCAACCATCATGGCTCACAATCATCTGTAACTCCAGACCTAAGGGAATCCTATGGCTAGCCTTCTGAGAACTATAAACTCTTCTAAAAACAGGAATGATTTCCCCAAGGTTCTACTGTGCAAATCCTGGTTGTCACAAAACGAAAGATGGATGTTATTTTGTTTTCTGAATTCGTCTTTGATTATATGTGGACTAAACTACGCCTCTCTTGGCTTCCACACATTTTGGTGAACTTTATCAAATATGTTCATTTTGCAGTGATGTGCAACAATGTTAGTGAGTGTTTCATTTACTTTCTCCTTTTTAAAACTCACTTGAGGTAGAGGAGCTTTTGTTTCCCTCAGGTTTTTCCTTTCCTTTATGAAAGGGGAGGGGCTCTGGGTCTTCTTCTAGAGACAGGCAGATAAGTCAAGCCTTTGAATTAAATTTTTTCTGATATTTGGTCTGTTCTCCTTAGATATTTTTGTGTGTTTGTTTCACCACTCTTTTTTTTTTTTAGTTTCACCACTCTTATCCTCATATGCCTTAAGTGCCTCTTCCTCCACCACAGGCACCAGTGACCCATAAATAGAATTACTGTGTTCACAGACCTCAGATCAAGCCCAAGATTTCTGCCCCTTTTATGAGAAATCTCAGCTGAGCTGAAAAGTGTGAACCAGCACAAGGCCTGTAGAAGGTGCTCAGGAGTTAGCAGATGTACCTGCTAAAAAATATCAAGGGATCTAGCTCTCATTTACCAGTTCCAGGAAGCAACTGGGAGACCTCCCACCAACCTTTGCATGATGCTGAGCCTCTCACAAGGGACTGTCGCTCAAAAGTACATAGTATTGTACCTTTCCCATGAATGGTGAGGAAGAAAATCAAATGTGAAATCTTTTTTTTCCCCTGAAATGCTCAGTACTGTTTTTGTTTGTTGTTTTCTTTTGCTATCACAAAAGGGAAGGAATTCATGAGCTGCACGTCATGTAAAAGGTGAACATGTAATTTTGATTATTTGAGAAAAATTCATAAAATCATAAAGAAAGATGGGTTGTGGCTCACTTGAGACACCGATGACAGACATCTGTAGGACTTAGCCATGGCTATGCTGCTTGCCCACTCCCTGCTTCTGATTCTTAACTGCACCTTGGTTTTTGACTGTGCCCTGAAAGAAATGTGTAATAATGCAAGACTTAGTAGACTAGTTGGTGTGGTGTTCAATTAAAACCACACATTTCTGCCCGAGTATGTATTTTGCTGTCTGTGTATGAGTATATTCATCTTATATTTTGGTCTACTTGCAGCATTTTGGTGAAAGCATGTGGTTGATGTGCTTTGCATATACTTAAAACATTTCGGCCTTTCCTGAGTAGATATCATTTAATCCTCTCTGTGAAATTTTATGTTATAAAAGGAACCTAATTTCTGTCATGTTTTGGCTTGCTTGCCGTGTTGAGTATGGAAAAAAAATAAAGTGGTGGCCAAGTTGCAATGACTTTTCTTCATGTTTTTGCCTTCTGAAAATGCACAATAATGTAAAATCATGTTAATTATGTCTTCTACAGTTTCAAAGAAGCGAACAAAGCAAAGATTCAATCTTCTTCAGAGATGGAGTTAGGCAGATCGACTTTGTCCTTTCTTATGTGGAAGATGTGAAGAAAGATGCAGAGCTAAAGGCAGTAAGTGCTTATCTGGGAGAAGCAGAAAAGAAAGATGAATATTCTAAGACAGAACTGACTGAGAATCTACTGAGGATGCAGTGTTTATCAGTTAACATTTACTTCCTGAATATTTTGACTTGATAACTGAGTTAACTTCTTTCTTCTCCCCCGTCCTCTTCTTTCTTTCTCCCTTCCCCTCCCTTATGCTCCCACTTCTCTTTCTATGTGACTGACATCAATTTCATGCACCTTGCTTTAGATATTAAGTGTGACCCCACAAATAGAGGTTTTATCTCTGAATCTGTACAGTGGTTCTCAACCTTCCTAATGCTGCAATCCTTTAATAAAGTCCCTCATGTTGTGGTGATCCCCAACCATAAAATTATTACATTGCTGCTTCATAACTGATATTTGCTACTGTTATGAATCATAATGTAATTATCTGATACACAGGACAGCTGATATGTGACTCCCAAAAGGTTAGAAACCATAGGTTAAGGACCACTGATCTACATACCCATAAGCACACGCACACACACACATATGTATGCACACACACATATATTAATCAGGTTCTAGTGTTAATCAGGTTCTAGTCCTCTTGTGTGTTTTCTATCATAACTATTATCCTAATAATGTCATCTATCTGCTTTTGGTTTCAGGGAACTAACATAATTTTCCTTGGGCTTTAGCTGGCTCTTCTCTAGCTGTAGAACTAATGCCTTAAAGGGTGAACTGTTGACAGAGGTTTCTGTCCTGCTCAATTCCACAGCCAGTCTGGCTTCCTCTGTCATGACTGCTGATGGACTCTTTCCTCTTCCCAGGATTCTCCTGTTCTCGTTGCTCCATCTATACTTCCTGCCTGCTCACCCCACCTATACTTTCTGCCTAGCTACTGGCCAATCAGCATTTTATTAAATTACTACAAGTGACAAGTCTTTACATAGTACAAGACCGTAGTATAAGTCCCACAGCAGTGAACCTCTTGCACAGTTTAGACTTGCATCTCACATGATGACTGTCCATTTGAGAAATGGTTAAAACTGCTTCTGTTTTTTACTTCATAATTTTGGACTAGCTATTTATCTTCCATATTATTTGATTTTTTTTAACTCTAAAATGATAAATCTAGTCTCTCACTATTTAGAGTAAACTAACTAGTGCATTAAAAAAAACTGAACATAAGACCCAGTACAGACCATATTGAGGGCTATTTCCTCGATGGTTAGCAGTAAATATTCCCTGAAGTTCAATTTTTATTATTGCTATCTACTTCAGAACCAATAATCTTATGTTAAGGAAGAACAAAAAGAATAAATGGTTGATTATGTTTAATAAATCAAATCATTTGATGTATCCAAAGGATCTTATACTTGTGATACAATTGTGGTGATTTCCTTGGTATAAAGATTGCCTTTTACTGTTTTTTAGTGATTCTGATAATGTCCAGTGAAATGTCTTTCTGGTTCTTGATTAAATTTTAATGATTCATTCAGGGAAATTAAAGTCAGAATCAGTAAATAAATTTAAAGAAGAACCGTTGATCTACTATCTCCTTCTAATATTCAGTTTTCATCTTCAAAGTGTGTATATATTTGATATAATAAAAAGATAGCTTTTGTGTTGAGCTCTAACCCTGGTTCTACCACTAATTGCTTCCTGAGTTTATTATTTTTGCTTTAATGCCTCTAAGACAGCAAGGTAGGTTCACAACACCAAGTATGTTGTCTTATTCCTTGTCCCATCCCCTATGTGCTCAGAATGCTGTTAGGGTTTGATGAGTGCTCCATAATTGAAATGATGAATAAGAGACTTGATCTCCATGTATAAGGATTTATATGTGTGGACATATTGTAGACATATATGTGCAGGTATTTATTTAAATGCTGAAACATTACACAGGTAATAACTTGAAAACCGAGGGTCATCCCCAGAACCTGAACTTACTTAGCTTTGCATCTTTCTACCCTGTCTGAGGAACCATCTTCTAATGCCTCTGAGATTCATAGACAACAGCCATCTTTGTATCTTTTTATATTTTCTATGGATGATCCCTTCACACCCGACCCTTTCTTGAGGATCTCTGCTTCTCACGGTCATCTTCTTTTCCAATAGGGACAGTACAGGCTGAGAACCTTATTGACTTTATTCTTCCTCTTTTTTTCCTAAAATTTCTGAGTTTTGAATCTCAGAAAATTTACTTCATTTTCTGGTGCAAGGGAGAGAGCCAGCTTATTTGTCCCGGCTGCCTGGCTTGCTTAGCCCCCAAAATAACCACACAGAAACTATATTAATTAAATTACTGCTTGGCCCATTAGTTCTAGCCTATCACATCTTGATTTAACCCATTTCTATTAATTTGTATTTTGCCATGTGGCTGTGGCTTACCAGCAAGATTCTAATCGGTGTCCGTCTCAGGCAGAGAATACATAGCTTCTCTGACTCTGTTTTCTTCCTCACAGAATTCAGTTCCATTTTTTCCACCTACCTAAGTTCTTCCCCTATCGGGCCAAGGCAGTTTCTTTATTCATTAACCAATACAAGCAGCATATAGAAAGAAGGACCTCCTATACCATTTCCCCTTTTCTGCTTAAACAAAAAGGAAGGCTTTAACTTTAACATAGTAAAATTACATATAACAAAACAGGTAGCAAATAAAAATTATAGTTATAATATTTATATCTACTTTATCTTTTATCATAACTAAGTAAAGCTATATTATTAGTATTTATTCTTCAATTCCATCAAAGACTCCAGAAGGATATAGTATTACCTAAGTAAACAGGAAGTACATTGTAAGCAACTCCTAAAATTCTAGAATTTACAGAGACATCTTGCTGCCTGGACAGTCACCCAAAGTTCTTCTGTACCATTGGGGCATCCATCTTTAGCCCACAAGCCCATAGTATCCAGCAGACTTTTCCATGAAGCAGGAAAATTCAAAGACAGTTCAGTCACTTTCTTCTGTATTCTGCAGAATGTCTCACAGACTCTTTCATTAGGTGAAGGATCATCTATCTCACCTTTAGGCAGGTTCAGCAGTCATTTCTCTGTGGGTCCTGCAGGTCCAGTGAAGCAGTCTAGGCAAGAGCAGTTTCTTGCCCAAATGGCTAAGAAGCCTCTTCAATGTCCATGTTCCTCTCGAAGTAGCTTGGTGCTTCCAGGAGCAGATGCTTCTCACTGTCATGAAAAGTTCTAAGTTCTTAAAGGTTTTAAATGCCATATTCTGAAGGTCTCTGAAAGGTTTGAGGAATACCTAACTGAAATATATCTCTATACATCTAGAAAATCTAACTAACATGATTGCAAGCTTGACTATTATAGATGATTATCCATTAACCTATATTTCTCAATTATACATTACATTTTTTTAAATGAACTACACAATTACAACACCTCAGTCAAGAGCAGAAATATACATATAACAAGATTGACCTTAAATTTGTATCAATAAACCAAGATCCATACCAATGCAAATTATTTATATATCATACCCCCTTTAAATGCAAAAGAACATTTATAAACAATATTTGGGAATATGGGCACAGTTTTTTTCTCTCCAAACTGCTTCCTGCTGTATGGGTGCACTGTTAATCAGGTCTTTCATGGTGTATCTTGTGTGCTATGTTCATCTCAGCCAGCCGTTGGGTGAAGAAATTTTTTTGAAGGTGTTTATGACAACCTTTCAGGGGGCCTTGGTCTATGAAATCATATTTGCCTGTAGGTAATCCACAGTTTCTCATCCTCTGTGAAAACAAAAGAAGAACCTCTTTTCCCAAGCAACATGTTCTTAGACCCAAATTCTGAAGTCAAGATACCTTTATAATATACATGCTGGTTGCCGGGCGGTGGTGGCGCACGCCTTTAATCCCAGCACTCGGGAGGCAGAGGCAGGCGAATCTCTGTGAGTTCGAGACCAGCCTGGTCTACAAGAGCTAGTTCCAGGACAGGCTCCAAAACCACAGAGAAATCCTGTCTCGAAAAACCAAAAAAATAAAATAAAATAAAATAAAATAAAATAAAATAAAATAAAATAAAATATACATGCTGGTTTAGCTAAGCAGCCCATACAGTGAAATATCTCTGTACTTAGTTCCTTCACGGTTGAAATATTCAAAGATAACACAATATACATAATCCAGATTCTCTGTGAATTTTCCATTTTTATGTGGCTTATTTTTTTTACTTCTTTTAATCTATGAATGTCTATAATCTGTCCCTTTAAAGACTTTACCCCCCCTTTTTAACATAATTTTATGACTCTCTATACTCTTTTTCTTCTTTCTCCCAAGGCTGTGTACATTTATCTAACACCGTGACCCATTTAAAGGTCTTTTATGTCTAAATCAGTCCTATTGCGAATCTGTAATTCTTTACTGTCCAGGGGCACTTCTTAAAATGCTAAGCGCTTCTTAAAAACTTAAGTTGTGCCATTAGTAGGGGTAATATGGTACTACAGCAAAAACCTGTGTCTAACTCTCATTTTTTTTGCTGTTTTTGTTTTGTTGTTGTTGTTGTTGTTGTTGTTTTCTAGAATTCCTTTTTAAGCTTTCTCAGGTTTTACGTGGATATAGTTGACCACATTGGAGTTCCAATTGTAAGGAGAAGGAATACAGTTTCTGTGTGATTATTTCATGTGTAAGCTAGCCAGGCGGCCAGGACAGGCAAGTGGGCCCTCTCCCTTACAACATTTTCCTTATCCACCCCAGGCTCCTCGCTATTTCTGCCACTGTTTTCTCTGCCTCACTGCCATTCTCTCCTCCAACACTCCTTTCTAATGACCCATGAATATAACACATGCATGAATGTGTATTTTGTCATTTGTCATTTCTGTTCTTAAATGTCTTTTACCAACACTCTTAGCTTTTATTTAACCACCCATTCTCAGAATTATATCACTGTAAGTGACTGTAACTCTGTAAGTTTGTTCCATTTGCTTTTTTTAACCCACCTCCCAATCATTCATGCTCATAAACTTTTTTCATCACATAGACCGTTAAAGATACTACTATATTGCCGTAGTTTTCTTCCTTCCTCCTTTGAAACACAATTAATAAAAACTAAGGGTCAGAAATTGGGATTCAACCTGAAGATCTGAAAAGCAAAACAACCAGCCACTAGCTCTCACCTTGACCTTAAATAGCAATCTTGCCTCCAGGAATCTCAGAATAAGACTGTGTGTTAAGAGCTGTTTCCTCCCATTTTATAATCTTCTCTAGGGCTGGGATTAAAGGCATGCAACACTGGGATTAAAAGCATGCATCAACAAATTACTATGACAACTAGTGTGGCTATTGGGATTAAAGGTGTGCATGTCATTGTGGCTACTAGGATTAAAGTTATGTGTTACCATAACCTGGTCTATAAGGCTATCCAGTAGGACTGTTTTACTCTCAGATCTTTAAGCAGTCTTTATTTATTAAAATACAACTGAAATACCAGTACATTTCCCCTTTTTGTCTAAAACAAAGAAGAATATAACTAATATCAGAAAACTATATACAATCAGTACAATGACTATGTACTATATATAGACAATAAATACATCAACAATATCTAGTCCATTTGCATTTGACAAATTCAGAGAAAATATTTTGTATCTATTCTATCTTGGTAAGTCCAAAGTCTTATACCTAATTTACTTTCTATCATAACTTGCTTTCTGTGTCTGGTAAGCTATAACTATAGCTATCTAATCTTTAACTCCCTTAAAGACCCAAGAAGGAAATAATATTAACTCAGTAAACAAGAAGTGCAAACAAGTGACTTCCAAAAAATGTGAGTAATGACAGAAACAGCTGGCTGCCTGGACTTTCACCAAAGTTTCTCTGCAATGTTGGGGCATCCATCTTTGGCCTACAGGCTTAGCATTTTCAACAGACTTTTATGTGAAACAGAATATTTTGTGTCCTTGTTTAATTAGGACAGCATAATGTCAGCAGTTGAGGCAGGGACATTTTCTTGCCCAGAGGCTTACTTTTGCCACAAAGAAAGTAAACTCCAGAAAGTCTGGTAGAACTCTTTACTAAAACCATCTGGTCCCGTACTTCGTATTTATTCATTTATTTATTTTTGGTTGATTAGGAAACTTTTAATGACTGCTTCTATTGCCTTAGGAATTATCATTCTATTCAAATTGTTTATCTGATCTCTATTTATCTATGATAAGTGGTATCTGTCAAGCAATTTGTTCATTTCTCTTAGATTTTCCAATTTCGTGGAGTAAAGTTTTTTTGAAATATACATATATATATAAAAGAAAATGGCAGCTTAGAATGCAAAAAGATACTCGGACTTTTATAGGTTAGATCAGACTTTCATTCTTTTTTTTAATTTTTATTGAATTCTACATTTTTCTCTGTTCCCTTCCCTGCCAATCCCATTCCTCTTCAACCTTCCCCCAAGGTTCCCATGCTCCCAATTTGCTCAGGAGATCTTGTCTTTTTCTACTTCCCATATACATTAGATCTATGTAAGTCTCTCTTAGTGTCCTCATTGTTGTCTAGGTTCACTAGGATTGTTGTTTGTTGTTGTATTGGAACATGGGCCCCTTGTTCCAACCGGCCCAGCTATCTTACACTCAAAATAACCACACGGAAATTGTATTAATTAAATCACTGCCTGGCCCATTATTTTTAGCTTCTTATTAGCTAACTCTCACAGCTTGATTTTACCCATTTCTAATAATCTGCATGTCACCATGGGGTCATGGCTTTCTGAGAAAGATTCAGCAGGTCTAACCTAGTGGCTGGCTCCATGATGGCTGTCTAAGTCTGCTTTGTTCCTCCCAGAATTCAGTTCTCTTTTCCCCACCTACCTAAGTTTCTGCCCTATCAAAAGGCCAAGGCAGTTTCTTTATTTGACCAATAAAAGCAACACATAGAAAGAAGAACCTTCCACACCAGTTTTTAGGCTAGTTTTCTTGGCTTTATGTTTAAAAACCATCTATGAGTGAGTACATGTGATAATTGTCTTTCTGGGTCTGGGTTACCTCACTCAAAATAATGTTTTCTAGCTCCATCCATTTTCCTGCAAAACTCAAGCTATCATTTTTTTCTGCTGTGTAGTACTCCATTGTGTAAATGTACATTTTCCTTATCCATTCTTTGGTCGGGGGCATTTAGGTTGTTTCCAGGTTCTGGCTATGACAAAGAAAGCTGCTATGAACCTAGTTGAGAACGTCTTTGTGGCGTGATTGAGTATCTTTTGGATATATAGCCAAAAGTGGTACTACTGGGTCTTGAAGAAGGTTGCTTCTCATATTTCTAAGAAATCACCCCACTGATATCCAAAGGGGTTGTACCCACTTGCATTTCCACCAGCAATGCAGAAGTGTTCCCTTTTCCCCACAACCTCTACAGCATAAGCTGTCATCAGTGTTTTTGACCTTGGCCATTCTTACAGGTGTAAGATGGAATCTCAGAGTACTTTGATTTGCATTTATCTGATGACTAAGGATGTTGAACATTTCCTTAAGTGTCTTTCAGACATTTTAGATTCCTCTGTTGAGAGTTCTCTGTTTAGGTCTGTACTCCATTTTTTTTATTGGATTATGTGATCTTTTGGTGTCCGATTTCCTGAGTTCTTTGTATATTTTGGAGAGCAGACCTTTGTCTGATGTGGGGTTAGTGAAGATCTTTTCCCATTATGTAGGCTGTCATTTTGTTTTGTTGACTGTGTCCTTTGCTTTACAGAAGATTTTCAGTTTCAGGAGGTCCCATTTATTAATTGTTTCTCTCAGTATCTGTGCTGCTGGGGTTCTATTTAGGAAGTGGTTCCTTGTGCCAATGCATTCAAGTGTACTTCCCATTTTCTCTTCTATAAGGTTCAGTGTGGCTGGCTTTATGTTGAGGTCTTTGATCCATTTGGACTTGAATTTTGTGCATAAATATGAGTCTATTTTCATTCTTCTACATGTTGATATCCAGTTATGCCAGTACCACTTGTTAAATATGCTTTCTTTTTCCATTTGATATTTTTTGTTTCTTTATCAAAGATCAGGTGTTCAAAGATGTGTGGAATGATATCTATTTGGTTCCATTGGTCCTCCTGTCTTTTCTTAAGCCAATACCAGGCTGTTTTCAGTACTTTAGCTCTGTAGTAGAGTTCGAAGTCAGGGATTGTGATGCCTCCAGAAGTTCTTTTATTGTACAGAATTGTTTTGGCTATCCTGGTTTTTTTTTTCCTTTTCCATATGAAGTTGAGTGTAGTAAGAAGAGCGGCGGGCTGTGTCCCACCACCCGGCTAGCTTATACCGTGAATTAACAACACACAAATTGTATTCATTTAAACACTGCCTGGCCCATTATTTCTAGCCTCTTATTGGACAACTCCTGATCTAACCCATTTCTAATAATCTGTATGTCACTATGAGGTGGCAGCTTACCGGCATGAGCCTAACCAGCATCCATCTTGGGAAAGAGAATCATGGCATTTACCACACTTCCCTTCTTCCCAGCATTCTGTTCTGTCTACTCCACCCACTTAAGGGCTACCCTTTCAAAAGGCCAAGGCAGTCTCTTTATTCAACCAATGAAAGCAACACATCCTACACCATTTCCCTTTTTCTGTTTAAACGAAAAGGAAGGCTTTAACATAGTAAAATACATATAACAGGTATCAAGCAAGAATTACAGTTACAATATTTCGATATATTTTATCTTTTATTATAACAATGGGAAACTATAACTATGGCTTTTCATTCTTCAACTCCATCAAAGACTCCAGAAGGATATAATATTCCCTAAGTAAACAAGAAGTAAGCAACTTTCAAAACTCTAGAATTGACAGAGACATCTTGCTGCATGTACAGTCACCCAAAGTTCTTCTGTACCATTGGGGCATCCATCTTTGGCCTTCAGGATTATAGTATCCAGCAGACATTTTCATGAAGCAGGAAATTTTAAAGACAGTTCAGTCACTTTCTTTTGTATCCTGCAGAACATATCACAGACTCTCTTATGAATCAAGAACCTCAAAGGAACATCTCACCTTTAGGCAAGTTCAGCAGTCTTCTCTCTATGGATTCTTTGTGTCCAGTTTATGCAACAGTCTGGGCAAGAGCAGTTTCTTGCCAAAATGGCTAACCAACTCCATGAGGAGCCTCTTCGATGCCCATATTCCTCTTGAAGTAGATTGGTGCTGCCAGAAACATATGTGTCTCATTGGCATGAAAAGCCCTAAGTTATTAAAACATTAAATATCATATTCTGCAGTCTTTGGAAGATATGAAGAATGCCTATCTAACTGAAATACATTTCTGTATATCTAGAAAATCTGACTAACCTGACTACAAGCTTGATTATCATTGATGATTATCTAATAACAACCTATATTTCCTAATTATACATTTTTAAATGAACTACACAATCACAATACCTTAATCAAGATCAGAAAAGCACATATAACAAAATTGACCTTAAACTTGTATCAATAAATCAAGATTTATACCAATGTAAATTATTCATATCTATATTATATCCCCTTTAAATGTAAAAGAACATTTACAAACAATATTTGGGAATATGGGCACAGTTATTTCTCTCCAAACTGCTTCATGCTGAATGGGGGTGCTGTTAGTCAGGCCTTTCATGGTGTATCCTATGTGTTAGGTTCAGCTCAGTCACCAGTTGAGTGAAGTAATTTTCTGAAAGTGTTCACAGCAACCTTTCAGGGGGCGTGGTCTATCATACCATATTGGTATAGAAGCAATCCACAGGGTCTCATCCTCTGTGAAAACAAAAGAAGAACCTCTTTTCCAAAGCATCATACCCTTAGATCCAAATTCTGAAGTCATAATACCTTTATAATATCCATCTGGTTTAGCTTGGCAGCCCATATAATGAGATGGCTCTCTCTACTTAGCTTCTTCACAGTCAAAAAATTAAAAAAAAAAAAACACAATAATACATATAATCCAGACTCTCTGTGAATTTTCCATTTTTACATGGCTTATTTCTCTATACTTCTTTTAATCTATGACTATCTGTACTCTGTCTATTTAAAGACTTTACCCTTTTTTAAGCATTAACTTTACTTTAGACTTTTTAATACTCTTTTTCTACTCTCTCCCAAGTCTATGTATGTCTGTCTAACACTATAACCCATTTAGAGGTCTTTTATGTCTGAATCTGTCGTATTGGATTGTCTGTAATTCTCTACTGTCTTGAAGAGCTTTTAAAATGCTAAGCTCTTAAGAATCTAAACTGTGACAATCCCAGTCAAATACAGGTACTGCCTGCTTGCCCACCCAGTCCAACATGGCGAAGCCTCTTGTGTCTCCGAGCTGTGTGCACTGCACTGCTAGCATGGTGGAGCTGCTCTGGATGTTGGCTCCACTTCTCTCCAATTTCAAAATGATGAACATACCCTATCTGCTAGCTCTAGGGCCGCCAGGTAGGAGCCCACTCAGCACTTTAACCCTGAGACTGAGCATGGGGTACATAAACTCCTTCTGAGTTACAGCCAAATCTGCCATGCAGAACACTGTGCAGCCTGGAAACTCTCGGTATGGTGGCAGGAATCTGCCATGCTCTCTCACCTTCCCAAGCCTGATTCCACCATCTGCCCATGCAGGAAGAGCTGAGTCACAGGCAAGGTCTCAGCTACTTTTTTCAGTATACAGAGCGGACACACAAACACCCAGACACACAAACGCTCCATAGCCTGAGTTTGCACCAGCGGTAGGGCCCAGGAAGCAGCATTTTAAAACCGCGGGGCTTTTGTTTGTACGGCTGCTTGAGTAAGGAAATTTTCTCTTAAAGAAGCTATGGCATGCCACCAGCTGTGCTAAACTTTATATTTATGTCTAGAATTCCTTTTTGAGCCTTTTCAGGTTTTACATGGAGTTAGTAGACCACGTTGGGTGCCACTCTGTAGTAAGAAGAGCAGTGGGCTGTGTCCTACTGCCTGGCTAGCTTATACCCCAAAATAACAACACACAAATTGTATTTATTTAAACACTGCCTGGCCCATAATTTCTAGACTCTTATTGGCCAACTCTCACACCCTGATCTAACCCATTCCTAATAATCTGTATGTCACCACGAGGTCGCGACTTACCCGCATGAGTCTAACCAGCGTTCATCTCAGGAAGGAGAATCATGGCATCAGCTACACTTCCCTCTTCCCAGCATTCTGTCCTGTCTACTTTGCCCACTTAAGGGCTGCCCTATCAAAAGGCCAAGGCAGTCTCTTAATTCAACCAATGAAAGGAACACATCCTACATCAGTTGAGTACCATTCTTTCGAGGTATTTGAAGAATTTGCTGGGATTTTGATGGGTATTGTGTTGAATCCATAGATTGCTTTTGGTAAGATTGCCGTTTTTACTATGTTAATTCTGCCTATCCAAGAGCATGGGAGATCTTTCTACTTTCTGGTGTCTTTTTCAATATCTTTCTTTAAGGATTTAAAGTTCTTGTCATACTAGTCTTCCACTTGTTTGGTTAGAGTTACTCTGAGATATTTTATGCTATTTGTGGCTATTGTGAAGGGTGTTGATTCTCTGATTTCTTCCTCAGACCTTTTTTATCATCTGTGTACAGGAGGTCTACTGATTTTTTTTTGAGTTAATCTTGTATCCTGCTACATTGCTGAAAGTGTTTATGAGTTGTAGAAGTTCCTTGGTAGAATTTTTGGGATCACTTATGTAAACTATCATATCATCAGCAAACAATGAGAGTTTTAATTCCTCTTTTTCGATTTGTATCCCCTTGATCTCCTTTTGATGTGTTATTGCTCTAGCTAAGACCTCAAGAACTATATTGAGTAGATATGGAGAGAGTGGACAACCTTGTCTTGTTCCTGATTTCAGTGGAATTGCTGTGAGTTTCTCTCCATTTAGTTTGATATTGGCTGTTGGCTTGCTGTATATTGCCTTTATTATGTTTAGGTATGTTCCTTGTATCCCTGCTCTCTCCAAGACCTTTAGCATGAAGGCAAGTTGTATTTTGTCAAAAGCTTTTTTGACATCGAATTAGATGATCATGTGGTTTTTATTTTTCAGTTTGTTTATATGGTAGATTATGTTGACAGATTTTTGTATGTTGAACCATACCTGCATCTGTGGGATGAAGCCAACTTGGTCATGGTGGATGATGGTTCTGATGTGTTCTTGGATTCGATTTGCCAATATTTTGTTTAGTATTTTTGCATCAATATTCATGAGTGAGATTGGTCTGTAATTTTCTTTCTTAGTAATGTCTTTCTGTGGTTTGGGTATCAGGGTAATTGTAGCCTCATAAAAAGAATTTGGCAATGTTTCCTCTGTTTCTATTGTGTGGAATAATTTGAGGAGTATTGGTATTAGTTCTTTTTTGAAAGTCTTGTAGAATTCTGAGCTGAAATCATCTGGTCCTGGGCTTTTTTTGGTTGGGAAATTTTTGATGACTGTTTCTATTTCTTCAGCAGTTATAGGTCTGTTTAATTTTATTATCTGGTCTTGATTTAATTTTGGTAAGTGATATTTATCCAGAAAGTTGTCCATTTCCTTTAAGTTTTCCAATTTTGTGGAGTACAGGTTTTCAAAATGCGACCTGGTGATCCTCTGTATTTCCTCCATGTCTGTTGTTAAATCCCCCTTTTCATTTCTGATTCTGTTAATTTGGATATTTTCTCTCTGCCTTTTGGTTAGTTTGGATAAAGGTTTGTCTATTTTGTTGACTTTCTGGAAAAAACAACTCTGTCTCATTGATTCTTTGTATTGTTTTCTTTGTTTCTATTTTGTTGATTTCAGCTCTCAATTTGATTATTTCCTGCCATCTAGGTCTCTTAGGCATGTTTGCTTCTTTTTGTTCTAAAGTTTTCAAATGTTTTGTTAATTCACTAGTGTGGGATTTTTCCAGCTTCTTTATGTATGCGTTTAGTGCTATGAACTTTCCTTTTAACACTGCTTTCATTGTGTCTCATAAATTTGGTTATGTTGTGTGGTCATTTTCATTGAATTTTAGGAAGTCTTATTTTCCCCCTTTATTTCTTCCTTGATCCGTTGATGATTCTGGTGAGTACTGTTTAATTTCCACGTATTTGTAGGTTTTCTGGAATTATTATTGCTGTTGACTTCTGGTTTTTATCCATGGTGATCTGATAAGATACATTGGGTTATTTTAATTTTTTGTATTTGTTGAGGTTTGTTTTGTTATTGTATATGTGGTCAATTTTTGAGAAAATTCTATAAGGTACTAAAAAGAAGGTATGTTCTTTTCTGTTTGGATGAAATATTTTATATATGTCTGTTAAGTCCATTTCAGTCATAACATTTGTTAGTTTTCTTATTTCTCTGTTCATTTTTCATCTGATTGACCTGTCCAGTGGTGAGAGGGGAGTGTTGAAGTCGCCCACTATTATTGTTTGGGGTTTAATGTATGATTTAAGCTTTAGAAGTGTTTCTTTTACATACATGTGTGCCCTTTTATTTCAAGCATAGATGTTCAGTATTGAAATTTCCTCTTGACGAATTTTTCCTGTGACTGATATGAAATGATCTTCATTGTCTCTTTTGACTGATTTTAGTTTGAAGTCTATTTTGTTAGATATTAAGATAGCTACACCCACTTGTTTCTTAGGTCCATTGGATTAGTACAGTTTTTTCCAACCCTCTACTCAAGATAATGTCTGTCTTTGATGTTTAGATGTGTTTCTTGTATGCAGGACAAGGATGGATTCTATGCATTTTTAAGGTAAATTCAGTCTATTTACATTAAGGGATATTAATGACCAGTGATTGCTACCTCCTGTTAATTTAGTTTTCATTGTCGGTGATGTTAATTTGTGTGTTTTTGTTTTCTTTGGGATTTTCTGCTTTGTGACCATCAGTTGTCTGTGTTTTTGTTGGTGTAGCCATCTTCCTTGGGTTGGAGTTTTCCTTCTAGTATTCTGTGTAGGGCTGGGTTTGTGACTAAGTATTGGTGAAACCTAGATTTGTCATGGAATATCTTGTTTTGTCTTTCTATGGTGATTGACAGTTTTGCTGGGTATAGTAGTCTGGGCTGGCATTGGTGGTCTCAATGTCTGCATAATGCTTGACCATGACCTTCTGATTTTCATTGTCTCCAATGAGAAGCCAGGTGTAATTCTGATAGGTCTACCTTTATATGTTACTTGGCCTTTTTCCTTTATAGCTCTTAATATTCTTTCTTTACTCTGTATGTTTTGTGTTTTGATTATTATGGGCAAGAGAACTTTTTTGGATCCAGTCTATTTGGTGTTCTATAAGCTTCTTGTATATTCATAGGCATATCTTTCTTTAGGTTGGGAAAGTTTTCTTCTACGATTTCATTAAATATATTTTCTGTGCTTTTGAGTTGAAATTTTTTTCTATACATATTATTCTTAGATTTGGCCTTTTCATAGTATCCCATATTTTCTGAATATTTTGGGTTGAGCTTTTCTTAGATTTAATGTTTTCTTTAACTGATGAGTCTGTTTCCTCTATTGTATCTTCAGTGCTTCAGATTCTCTCTTCCATCTCTTGTATTCTGCTGTTCATACTTGCATTTGTGGTTCCTGATAATTTTTTCATGATTTCTGTTTCCTTTATTCCTTCGGCTTGTGTTTTCTTTATTGTCTCTATTTCAGTTTTCAAGACTTGAATAGTTTCTTTCATATGTTTGATTTATTTTTCTTGGTTTTCTTTAAGTGGTTTCCTGCTGTCTTCCAATTTTTCATTTGTCTTTTCCTCCATTTCTTTAAGGGAATTTTTCACTTCCTCTTTAAGAGTTTCAATCATTCTCTTGAAATTATTTTTTAGGTCCTTTTCTTCTGCTTCATCTATATTTGGTTGTTCATTTCTTGCTGTTTTAGGGTCTTTAGGTTTTACTGGCATTGTTTTGCTCTTTGTGGTGTTGCATGTGTTCTTACCTTTTCTACTCATCTTTTCATCTAATAGGTGTGGTTGGAGCTTTCTGAGATTCTGTTGAATAATATTCTAGGTGCCAGTGAATCCAAAGCTCAGATGTTTGCTACTCGTGGTACAGTCAGTGCCACAGTTCTAGTTACCCATTGTTTACTCTGTGATTTTGGAGATATCTCAGTTTTTCTGTGCTTTGGTCTGCTCCCTTGGAGTTTTCTGTCTCAGGCCTACTTTGGCCTAGGTCACCAACTTTGACCTGTTTCTCTAAATACTGGTCTGGATTCCCTCTTGCAGAATTTCCTGTCTTGGAGTTCATCCTGCAAAGGTTTCTGGCTCCAGTCTACTGCCTCAAAGTTCCCAGGCTTGGTTGCACCCAGAACATAAGAGGACCTAACTCATGCTTACTCCTTCAGAGGACCCAGACTCATGCTTGGACCCACAGAGGATCCAGATTCCTGCTTATTCCCTTTGATGTCCCAGATCAATGCCTGGACCCACAGTGATCCTGGCTCAGGCCTATTTCCTCTGAGGTTCCAGACTCATACCTGGCCCCACAGAGATCTCTGATTCCTGCCTACTCCCTCAGAGGTCCCAGATTAATACCCAGACTGGCAGAGGTCCTGACTCAGGCCTAGTACCTGAGAGGTCCTAGACTTATGCCCAGACCCACAGGGGTCCTGGCTTAGGTCTACTCCCTTGAAAATCCCAGATTCACATCCAGACCCTCAGCAGTCTCTAGTTCTGGATCACTCACTCAGTGGTTACTTCCCTGTACCTGTTCTAGTGGAGATCACTGACTCTAGATCAGGTTGTTGGCTCAATCCTGGTCTGCCAGTGTCCCAGGACTCCTAAGTTGGCATTTTCAAAAGCCAGAAATTCAATAAGAACTCCTCTATCTTCCTATTCTATAGCCTTAGTTAATCTTTGAAAAAAGTCACTAAAGGGTTCTTTTTGGCCTTCTTTAACCCTAGTATATATTCAATTCTTTTTCTTAGTTCTTGAATCCTGCCCCAAGCATTTACAAGTGCTCTTTGGCATAGGTAAAGTATGTGCTCATCATAAAGAGCTTGATCCTGCAGATAAGCATAAGTGCTCTTACCAAGAATTTGATCTTGGGGAGCCTCAAATCCTTTGTTCTTCCCTGGTGTCCTAAAATTTTTGCCTCTTCTCACCACTAGCATCTCCACAGTAGTTGTGGCCCATCTTCTAGGATTGCTGAAACTAACTGATACCAGTCATTTGTGATAGCCTTATTACTGGAAACCCACGTTTTCACCATCTCCATAACAAATGGTGAATACAAGTCATAAGATACTAGTGCTTGTTTAATTTCCTTTAGATCATTCATATCTATAGGTTTCCATTCACATTCTCTGAATGCTTTAGGGTATTTAATGCTGGATGGTTTGTTAGAGGTGATTACAGGATAAGTAGCTAAAACCCTTGGTATGTCATCTCTGAATCTGACAGGTAATAGTGATGTTAAATCCTGCCCTTTTACCTCCACCTCCCTTTATCAGTTCTGATAATTTCCTCAATCATTTCAAATCTTTTTACCACTGTTTTTGTAAAGCATTAATCTCTTGACCTGTGAATATATCTAATGATTTAAATGACTCACATAACCTCTGGGCCTCATTCTATATGTATGATTTCAAGGTATAAAATTTTTCTAATAATGATAACTTCTCATCCTTGGATAGTACTTGGATGGTGTGCAGAATACTCTATCTGCTAACTTAACATAACTTTTTAACAGATTTTGATTGTCAAATTCAAAACTATGAATTCTTTCAGATAATTTTTCAGCACTCTTTATCATGGCTTGAACTTTTCTGTAAAATTAATAATATCCTTTTCAATGGTATTAATTTTTTTAGCTAACTTTTGATTTTTGATGGTGTTCATTATTAGTCCATAAAGACTGTATCATTTCCAAAAGTACTTCATTCTTGGCTCCATTATGATACCATTTTTAAAGGATATAATATGAAAAACAAAGGTAAGTCACATTATTAAGTAAATGGATACATCAGAAAAACAATATAAGCCCTGCAGAATATCATCTATGATATAATGGAAAGATTATTAAATTCCTTGATGGTGATATTTTCTACAATTATATAACTTCCAAATTTATTTATTGATTTATTTACTAATCAAATGAACCTATGTTTGTTATGAGATCTCAGTAAATTGTTTTCTGGGAATATAAACCAGAAGCTGTTCAAGTCACAGCATAGCGGGGGGTGGGGGAGTGTGCACGATCCTAGGAAATTTCCAAGTCACCATGCAGCAGGTCTCCCAAAGGGGTAGCTCTGCTCTGGCAGGGTTTTGGCAGAAAAAATACTTATTAAGTAAAATCATGCCAAGTGGGCAGGGATGGGAAACCTTTGGACATGGCCGTTTTGAGCCAGAGTTAGTAGCATGGAGTTGGAATCCACATGAGTTCCAAATGAAGCTCAGGGTCAGAAACTGGAGTTCAACCTGAAGATCTGAAAAACAAAACAGCCAGCCACTGGCTCTTACCTCAAACTCAGTCTTAAATGGCTATCCTGCCTCTCAGAATCTCAGAATGAGACTGTGTGTTGAGAGCTGTCTCTTCCCATTTTATAATCTTTTCTAGGGCAGGGATTAAAGGTGTGCACCACAGGGATTAAAGCCATACACCACCAGATTTCTATGACAACTAGTGTGGCTACTGGGAATAAGGTGTGTGCTATTGTGGCTACTGAAATTAAAGGTGCATGTTATTGTGGCTACTAGGATTAAAGGTGTGTGTTACTATAACCTGGTCTGTAAGGCTGACCAGTGGGACTGTTTTACTGTCAGATCTTCAAGCAGTCTTTATTTATTAAAATACAATTAAAATGACATTATACTCCCTCTCTTCCTGCATCCACCCGTCCATTTGTCCATCCATCCCTCTCTTACTTCCTTCTTTCCTTTTGTAAGCCTTCTTTAGCAATTGTTGGTTATGGGATGTGTGACATTCTCATATTTGCCTATAACATGTTTTGATCATGCTCACCCATCTGTTTCTTTCTCCCTCTTCCACATCTTTATGTCCCCCTTTCACTCTCACACCCTCTTCACACCATGACAAACAATACTTGTTTTGTTAGTCTAGCCTTCTTCCCTTAACACCATAATCTCCAGTTTCTGATGTATTCATGACACAATTTCATTCTTCTCCATTATGTATATATCATTTGTCCTTGTCCACTCACTCCTCTGTTGTTGTAGTCAGTGTTGTATCGCTGTGAAAAGACACCACGACCACAACAACTCATATAAAGGAAAGCTTTTAATTGGGGCTTTCTTACAGTTTCAGAGGTTTGGTCCATTATCATCATAGCAGGGAGCGTAGTAGCATGCAGGCTGAATGGTGCTGAAGGAGTAGCTGAGAGTTCTACATCTGGATCCACAGGCACCAAGAAGAGAGAGAGAGAGAGAGAGAGAGAGAGAGAGAGAGAGAGAGAGAGAGAGAGCTACTGGGCCTGGCTTAGGCTCTCAAAGTCATAAAAGCCACAGGAAGTGACACATATCCTTTAAGAAGGCCACCTAATTCTTCTAAGTAGTGCTACACCCTGATGACTAAGCACTCATATGAGTCTGTGGGGGCCATTATTATTCAAAGCAACACATCTGTTGATGAGCACCCAGGCTGGCTCACTCCATAATTTAGCTTATGTGATACAGCTGCAGTAGATGAGGTTCTGAAAGCATCTTTAGAGTAACTGCTCCTTACCCCTCTTATCTTCATTCAGCTTAAGTCTGATAGTCAAGAATTGTTATCATTCTCATATACATGTCTCTATATCCCTTCCCTACATGTTATTACTTATTTGCCAAAAAATCTTTAAAGAAAACCTTTAGTGTAGTACATGCAAAGGTCCATGTACCCCAACCTCAAAGTCCATCTCCACATGTAAAGCAATAGCCAAATCTCAGTTCTTGTCTTGCTTAGTGTATTACTAAACATTTTCTAGAGTAGCAGAACTGACAGAATGAGTCTCTCTCTCTCTCTCTCTCTCTCTCTCTCTCTCTCTCTCTCTCATATATATATATATATGATAGAGTTGGATCAGTAGTTAAGAGCATGTACTGCCCTTGCAAAGGACATGACTTCAGTTCCCGGCACACATGTGGGTCAGCTCACAAGTGCCTATCACTCCAGTCCCAGGACATTGATGCCCTCTTCAGGCCTCCACAGCCATGGTACTTACATGTACAAATACATACACAGAAACACAACATAATTTTTTAAAGATATAATGTATATTTTATAAATTAACTCCAAGAATATGTATATAAAAATTGAATTACATAAAAATTAGACACATACTTTCATCCATTTTTTTAAGATCTATAAGAAGAAACCTCTCACAGCTAAAATTTTTCCTCACCTAAAATTTTCATTTTATTTTTCACACATTTTTTCTTATGTAAATTGCTGCCTTTGTGCATCTTCTATTTCTCATCAAATCATTATTTTGTAAGAATAAACATAATTAGATTGGTTGACATATTTTTCTCTTTAGCCATAATATTCTAAGATATAATTTTACTTTGAGTATTGATTAACATTACAGCTATGTGTATTTATGATTAAATGAGCACATATTTGATAGAACATCACTGATATTATACAAAAATATAACCAGAAAAATTTTAATATAAGTAGCATGGATAACATAAATGCATTGATTGACGAGGTATAGGGACTAATCATTGTTTTCTTCATTTATGCATGAATAAGATCATTCCTAGAATCAAAGAGTTCCGGTCCAATTATGTTCTTTGTTCTTATACATCTTGGTGCAAAGTAAGGTGATTTGGATCAATAGGATGAAATTACTGAATTATAGATTTCTCAAAACCCTTGAGTTTTGTGCAAGTAATTTTAAAAGGTGGATTGAAAGGTAGCTCAGTAGTTAAGAGCATTAGAAGCTCTTGCAGAAACATGTATGCGTTGTTCCTAGCATATACTTGGAGGCTCAGTACTGTCCATATCACCAGTCCTAGGAGCCCATATGTCCCCTTTTGTCCTCTGTGGGCACTCCACACATATGGTGCACAGGCATAGATGCAGGCAAGATACCCACACATATCAAGGTTTATGTCGGGGTTAAGTCCCACTAAAACTCTCAGAATTCAAAAGGATTTGCTCTATCAGGAAAAAAACCTGACTGATTAGGTCTGAGCATAAACAAAATAAATTAAGTAACATAAATCTTTTCATCATATCCCATTTCTTCTTTCTATGTTCTCTCTAATCACACTGTTTCTTGTTCCTTGCTGCTGCTGTTGTTCTTGCTGTTCTTGCTGCTCTTCCCCCTCACATGAGCTTTCCAGTTTATATAACCCACACAGGCATTAAGGATGGTATCAACATGCACTTCAGAATCATAACGAAAAAAATAGATAGAACCTAAAAAAGAAGCACTCCAAAAAAAGATGACACCATTCAGAAAGAGCCAGCATCCAAGGGGAAATACCTGGCATTCCAAACCATTAGACAAGATCTGTAGACATTTCTGAACCTTGAACTCCTCTCCCCTCACCCCAATCTCTATTGGGATAACCAGCTTTGGTAACATCCAGACCTGTTTGTCAGTAAGAGCTGGAAGGCTGTCTTCCTATCTTTTTAAAATCCCTATGTGGTCTATTAGCAAAGGTAATTGTGGGTGACTGACTTTAAGTAGATTTGACTATTAGACCCAAGAGTGGATGTTATCACCCTTAGGCCCCACGGGACAGTCATTCCCTTGCCCATACAGGAGGGAACTACATTGCTGAGGTATTTTGGGAATGAATTCCATTTTGAAGGGGAGAAGACTCATAGCTTCACAAGGTTTCTGTAAAACTGACAGTGACTATCCAAAAGACAAGTGTTCCTGAAGCTCTTCAAGGCAGGTCCTCCACAAGTTGTACACTGTGGGTCTGTTTAACAATCTGTCAGCTGTACACATACTGTATAGCACTCCTTGCTCCAACACATACATATAAAATCAAAATTAATAGAATTTTTAAGAAAGCTAGAACAATTTCATTAATTACAAAGCATTAAAGTTTAAAATAATGTTTAATGACCTGGAATTCACTCTTATTTCTGCCATCAGTTCTGTTGAAGTCTTAGGGTGGGTGACTGTTTAAGTTACAAAAGCCCTTGTCTTTGCAACTGGAGATTTAGTCACTCTATTGATGCTGGATGCAGGATTATAAATTATTCTCCATTCCTACTGGATTTTTAATTTTGTTATATATTGAAGAAATATATTTAAGTCAAGATAGTTGAGCGGGGATGGTTTTTAGACATAGGCCCCTTCACATTAACACTAGAAGCAGAGATTCCTTATTATGTCTGCCAGACTTCAATGTAAAGGAACCTACTGATCATAAATGACTCAATTCATCCTAGTGAAGCCTTTCAAAGTTCAGTTTTCTGAACTGTTCACAATGAAGGCTAAAAGAGGCTTTGTTCAGCAAGGCTTTGTCTAAATATTACAGTAATTATTTGCAAGCCATGATTTGTGGTGAATCTTAACTTTCTTTCTCTAAGTGAAAGTCCTCTTGCTAGTCACGATCAAAAACCACGATGAGATTATGGCCTGCTGTGTCATGTAGAGGGATGCTATAAAATAGTCCCACACTACCTCCGAATTGAGTATAATAAAGGGTCCTTTATTTAGGGGTAGGTTCACAGATTACAGTCCTGTGCATGAGCAGGAACAGGAACTGAACCCAGAAGTTGAGAAAGGGAGGCCTCACAAGCTTTACATTTATATTTATAGTAAAAAGAGGCCATGCCCAAGTAGATTGGTGTCTTAAAGGCTATTGACTGAAGGAGTTCCTGCAGCACCTCCCCCTTTTGTCTAAATAAGAGAGTTCTAAGCCTAATACAATACTATATACAATAAAAACAAGTATCAAGTATAAAAATTAGAATTACAACTAGCATAAACAATATCAAGCAAGAAACATATTCTAAATGTTTCAATAATTATCCTATCCTAAGGAGTCTCTGTCTTGTATTAGAAATGGCTTGGCTAAGTCATAAGAGGAAAATAACTACAACGATCTAGTCTTCAACCCCACTGAAAACCTGAGCAGGGATATAATATTACTTGAGTAAACAGGAAGTTAATCAAGCAACTTCCAAAATATGCAATAAATGACAGAGACAACTGACTACTTGGGCAATCACCCACAGTCTCATTTGCAATGTTGGAGCAACCAACTTTGGTTAAGGCCTAGAGTAACTGACAGACCATTTTCAGAGGCAGGAAAGTTTTCAAAACCATCTTACCCTGTCTTGGCAAGGTTTGGTAGTCTTTTTTTCTTGTATCCTGCTTGTTCTGCACAGACATTGTGCATTTTGTCAGTGGTCGAGGCATGGGCAGTTCTTTGCCCAAAGGCCAATTTTACCAAGAAAAAAAAAAGAAAACAAGCTCAAAGTGGAATGTCTTCGGTGCTCAACATTCTCTCAGGAATAGATGGGTGCTGCCAGGACCAATTGTGTCTGGATCCAGATGTAGATGGATGCTATAAAGTAGTCCCACACTAGCTGAGAATTGATATAATAAAGGGTTCTTTATTTAAGGGTAGATACACAGATCACAGTTCTCTGCACAAATGGGGAACAGGAACCAAATCCAGTAGCCAAGAGAGAGGCTGTGCAAGCTTTACTTCTACATTTATAGTACAAGAGACCATGCCCAAGTAGGCTGGTATCTTAAAGGCTATTGGCTGAAGGAGTTCCCACAGCAGTGGCATTAGAATTATTTGTTTGAAGATCACTGATCTTTGTAATGTTGAGCCTATAACAGCTAAGAGCCTGTGTGTCTCTATCTCCAAGTTTCTCATACTGTCAAATCACTCAGTAAAAGTTCGTGTGTATCGTCAAATGTGAATCTTGTGAACCTTAGAGATTGTTTTTATTTTGTATTTCCAGAGTTTTGTCAATCATGGTATAGGTCAAATTCAGCCCATGACCTGAAGTCAGGAATGCTTTGTAGTGTATTTTTACATACAACCATGGAAGGTTCTAGAACCCTCTGGAAGCACAGCCTTGAGTCTGCCTAGCCCTTAATAAGCTGTCACCAAGGTTAGCCAGGCATATCAGCTAGCATAAAGTGTTAGCCTGTCCCTGTGCACTAACACAGAGAGTCGCCCTGGCACTGCCAACAAATACAAAGGGTTGGCCTGGCATTGTCAGCTCCCACGGAGTATCAGGCTGGCACTGTCCACTAAGGCAGAGTATCTGCAGCACCGTTTCATTTATTTCTGCCATAGGAAAGAAGACGCGAGTTTGAACTAAATCTCAGGAAAACGGGTCTTGAGTTGGAAATTGAAGATAAAATGGTAACTATATTTGATAAATTATGCAAGGATTTTATTTTAAGTGGGTTTTTCTCCTATTCATGTATTTGGCTAGATAGATGTCGGGTTTGGAGCAATACATAAATCTTTTGGCTACAGAAATATGAATGGAGACAAGAAGTCCTGCATTTTCACAGGTCAGTAGTCAGTGAGGTGACATTTCAGTGAAGCTTCTTAAAATGCACAGGAGCCTAGGAAGTCAAAGAAAGGCCAATCTGTAAAGTGTTTGCCATACAAATTTCACCCAGAAACCATATAAAACTCTGGATGTGGTAATATGTTCTTATAATGCCAACTGTGGTAAACAAGTGGGCCCCTGGGACATAGTGTCCATCAAGTCTATCCTCATTGGTGAGCCCCAGTCCCAGTGAAAGACCATCTCAGAGCAAACAAGCAAACAAGGTGGATGACTCCTATGGAGCTACACACAAGACTGACTTCAGTCACACACATCCACACACTACATATGCAATATCAGACACACGCGTGCATGCACATTGCACACTGCGCCTGGCTGTCTTGCAGGATAGCCACTATTTAACCCATGGTACTCTGTTCATGAATAGGTAACATTATTTCATTCTGTAACTGTATTCATGTTTATTATTGCTTCTCTACAATTACCTTTAAAGTTGTGCTTAAGCCCTACTTAAGATCACATTCTATCTGTGACTCTTCTGAAATCCTCCAACTTTGTTTTCATTTTCTAACTATTATTTCTCATCAGTTTTTACTGATACAATCAATGAATGTGTGTAATACAACACAATATATAACTTACTTTCCTTTGTAGTGGACCTTCAGGTTGGGTCTATGAAGGAACTATGGAAGAAGAGTGGGAATATTTAACAGCATGCATATGATATAATGTAATGTAGTACAATGTAATATAATATAATATAAATTTTAATAACCTCTCTGATTATTGAAACAAAATCCTGAGATGACGCTCATCAAAAACTATTATAGTGTCTAGAATTATATATATATCACTGTGAATCAGTCTAGTGCTGAGTGAACTAGACACACTAAAGTATATTATAGATGATATTGAGTATATTTATGCTAGTATAGCCATAAACCTGAAGTATATTTCAAGCAAAATTCTCTCTCAGTCTCCATGTGTCTCTGTAGCACTCCTCCTTGTGGCATGCATATATACACATGTATATAATATATATGTGTTAATTTCTATGTTAGTACATGTCTTAGTTTCTTTTCTTTCACTATGATAAGATACCATGACCAAAGCAACTTATAAAACAAAGTTTTGGGGGAGCAATGATTTCAGAGGTTTAGAATATGTGATGGAGAAGCACTTTGTAGAGGCAGGAACAGTTGAGAGATTCCATCTTGATCCATGACAGGAGGAAGAGAATAAGACACTGGATCTGAAGTATGCATTTGAAACTTCCAGGCTCTCTTTCAGTGACACACTTTCTCCAATAAATCCACACCTTCTCATCCTTCTCAAATAATTCCACCAGCTAGGGACAAAGCACTCAAACATATGAACCTATGGAAGCTATTCTCCTTCAAACCACCATAGTACACACACATAAACATCTTAGAGGAATCTCATTTCTTAAAAGTTTTGCTTAAAAATTGATTAAATTGAAATTTTATTTTCATCATTGAGAATTTGAGATTTGTTTTCTTCTTTTATCTTTAACTTTCTTTCACTCTGTCTCTTTTTTATGCAGAACTCTGAAGATGGAAAAACCTTTTTTGTGAAGATCCACGCCCCATGGGAGGTCCTAGTCACTTATGCTGAAGTGCTGGGAATCAAGATGCCTATTAAGTTGAGTGACATCCCACGACCAAAGTACACACCTCTGAGGTACATGCTTGGGCCTGTGAAGCTCCCAGCCACTGTGAAGTACCCTCACCCTGAGTATTTCACTGCCCAGTTCAGCAGACATCGTCAGGAGCTCTTCCTCATTGAAGACGAGGCCACTTTCTTTCCATCTTCAGCGAGAAACAGAATTGTAAGTGGTGAAGGCTTTGGACACCTCTCTCCATGTGTGCTGTGTAAGACTCTGTTCTTACGGGATTGTGCAGGCTCAAAGCTAAGCACTCAGGTTTTTCCTAGGCATGGCAAATATAACCATCTCATAGGATTATGCAGGGATGGAGTCTGTTAGATCCAGTTTTAACTTGTTAAAATCCCTATTCCTCAAATATTATTTAAGAACAGGTGATTGATAGTAGATACAATAGTATAGGAGGAACAACATAACTCCAGAACAGCCTATCACTGACAGCCCAAGGGTTTGTGCATTATATCATCATTGTAAATTGATTCCGTGATCTTAAAAATTGATTTTATAAATTTAACATCGGAATATCGATCAGTTTAATTCAGTTTGAATATTTTAATTTCTTTATATATAGATAGGCTTCAAGGAGCCTCAGACATTTTCTCCCCAATTAAATCATCTTCAGGCTTGTCAACAATATTTCTTCTCCTTCTGTAGTCCTAGGTCTTGTACATTGCTGACTGGAAGCCCCAGACACCACTGTTTCCTTGTGTTGGGTTGAGATCACATACATTTATTATGTTACCCTGAAACTTAAGTGAATTCATCTGCAAACAGCTTTGAACAACACTTAACATACAGCAACTGCTCAGTGGGAAAGAGCTCTCATTCTCATTAGACATCTGATTTCAGAAGAACAAAGACCATGTTGGTCTTGCCTTTGTATTTTGTGTGTGTGCGTGTGTGTGTGTCTGTGTGAGTGTGTGCATGTGCACACATGTGTGTGATTTAGTTATGCCATCTGATTCCCAGCCACTACAGACCTATTTGCCCTTGAGACCCACACATTCTCTGCTTATAAGTAGAAGATATGGCACATTCAATTTTCTTACTAGTTTTTTTTTAAATATTTATTTATTATGTGTACAATATTCTGTCTGTGTGTATGTCTGCAGGCCAGAAGGGGGCACCAGACCTCATTACAGATGGTTGTGAGCCACCATGTGGTTGCTGGGAATTGAACTCAGGACCTTTGAAAGAGCAGGCAATGCTCTTAACCACTGAGCCATCTCTCCAGCCCTCTTACTAGTTCTTAAACCATTATTTTTATTTAAATTTACAGAGATATCAAACAGATGTAGCTACTAAAATTTTGGTACGATGAAACTGAATATGAATTGGGAAAGAACATTTTCATTTTCCCAGCAGAATTAAAAGATACAAAGGCCTACACGTCAAACCAACACCTTTCAGGGAATAGGGAGGCGCTGCTATTGTATCAGAAAGCTTCTTCTCAAGCCGTAATGTTGCTGTTTCCTAAATAAGATAACTTCTCTGGAAGCAGAGGTCCTATTACTGTCCTGTGCTGGAATGAAAATGTAGTCAGTAACTTGTTCTCTATTGTTCTAATTATATTCTGATAATGACTGAGGATGCTACTAATTGCCGAGTGTACAATGTATACAAAGTGCTGGATTTAGGCTTTATCCCACCTTCTACAAAGATGGACCAGGAGACTGTTCAGCACAGGAAGGTCGCTGCTATTCCTTCACCTCATCCTTTGCTGCTCATTGTCGCTTGTAAACCTTGCCAGCGTGTTTTGTAAGCAGGAGTATGGGCTCCCTTCCTTCTATAGCACAGAAACACCATGCTCACCGTTTAAAAGGTTGACTTAGAAAGAGTCCCTTCCTTCCTGTCCCACTCAGCATTTTAATCTGTGTATGGACACAATGAATAAATCTCTGGAGCATCTTACTAGGACAGACCCTCATATTTGAAAGCATCTTCCCAAACACCACAGTAAGAAATTATATATGCATGCATGTGACACACATATATAATGTTCAATCGAGAGTCCCCTTGACGCATATGTGTGTGCATACCATCGTAATAGAAAAAGTATGGAATTTTTGATGTAGATTTAGCCACCTGTATAGGTTGGAAAGCTTACACAGTTAACATGAGTTCTGAATTGAATCTCTGCTTAATGCATCTGCATGGAAAGAGTAACCGTTCAGAAATTTTGTGTCACTTTGGTCATAAGGACAGACCTGACTTTCAGAGCACACTAAAGGGAGGGCACCAGCTTCCTGTCCATCTGTGGTGGACACATTCCATTGCTATAGTACATGCATGTGCCACTTGGCTGAGATTCAGTGACACCATGTTTTCTGAATATTGGTGGAACCCTGCCTTGAGAAGCTCTAGAAACAACACTTCCCCAACTGGACATAACACTTTTATTTCTCCATGTGTCTATGTGACTGTTAGAATCCTTCCTGAATATCACAAATAGACCATTGTGGAGTGGACTTGCTGGGCCTGGTATTTCATACCTGGAATACAGGCCCTTTAAAGGTTGAAGCAAGAAGGACCACCATTAAGTGTGGGACCAGCCTGGACTGTGCAGTGAGCTCCAGCCAGTTCTGAGAAATAAAGTTAAGACCCTATCTCAAAACAAATAATTAAATAAATAATTAAATAAATAAATTCATGAAGATAATAATCTTGCACACATACAAAAGCTGAAGAGGTAGATAATGTTGGATATATTTTGACTATTCCCTTAACTAGCATTTCCCTTCGTCTCTCTGGCACTCCCTACGATCCCTTCTTCCTGAGACAAAACACCATGAAAATTGGTCCAGGCATACAATGTTACATTGATCTCTGTGTGATCAAGTTAAAGTTCCTTAGTTAGCAAGGAGTGAGAAAACTTCATAAGACAGATTTGTGAAATGCTGAGGATGGCCAGCTGCTCGGCCACTTGTGCCAGTCAGTCAAATCTTGGACACCGAGGAGACATTCCTGAATGAAATTGAAAGTGTATTGCAGTTGACAGACATCCAGTAAGACAGCTTTTTCAGCCTTGTGGCTGAACCTTTTGGGGTGTGGATAGATCAAACCTTTAAGCCAACATTACCTTACATCACACCTAATGTGGGTTTAGACCCTACCCTCAGTCGGTGAAGCCAGGGCGATGTGAAAGAAACTGCTGCAGAAGACCTTGACAACTGTGAAGATGGTTTCTTGGGGTTTACACGAAGACGCTATCTCCTGCACACCTGGGTGCACAGCAGAAGTCACAAAGAAGGAGCTACAGCTTGCTGTCCACAAGATCTGGGTCAGGGAACTGGTGACAGTGGCTGTGCTCTTCGCAGATTCTCAGTGTAGATGCAGAAGTTTCCTGTCAGACCCGAGGGGTCCTCTTTCCCCCAGGCCTGTTGGCCACCGTGTGGAGAGGGGAAAGAAGCAGATTGGGCAGCAGAAATCTTTGGTGGCCCTTGAGCACGAATAGAGACAGTCCTCTGGGAGACAGATTTCTGTGTATCAGCTCAACTTTATTCCAGATTTAAGGAATATATAGGACTGGAGAGCCTGGGAACAAACTTACTTTGCATTAAGTGGCATCTCCTAACACAGGCTTTACATGTGACAGTAGGGTCCCATAGCGAGCTCCTAGTGCAAGTCTTCTTAGTCGGGGTCTGTGCCCAGTGTCAAGATAAGGATGACTCAGGCATCTGACTTAGAGACAGCTTTAAGTTAAGGTCAGTCCTTCAGGCCCACGTACATTCTCCAGATAAGGCTGGGTGGAGAACAGGAAGCTTTACTGGAGAGAAAGAGTTCCGTGCTGTGGAGCTGATGAGTAATCTGCCAGGCCACAGGGAGGCTGTGACCTCAACCAGCCAGCAGTATCCTCTAACATCAGAAGATGCCCTCTAGGACTTCCCTGTAGGAGTGGAGAGGCTGACTTCAGAGCATCAAAGGGCAGGATGATGCTTTTGCTAGAGGCCCAGGCAGTGGAAAACTTCAAATTGAAACCCATGCTCACATGGCATTCTGAAAATTCTAGTGCATATTAGAACTAGAGCATCTATCTCCCTCTGTACCCTGTAACAGGACAACGAAGCCCAGGGGTCAGCACATCTGCCTAAACTGAACATGTTAACCCACAGATGGAGTGCGCTTTGCAGGAAACAATTTCTCTTGTTACTTCAGGAAGCACACAAACTGAGAAGCATGAGTGGCTTCTCTCCATGCTGCAAGCATGACCTCCACTCTTCAGCCCATGGATCACTGGTTTCGGGTCCTTTGATGCAGCAAATGTGTTCGTGTTTTGTACGGCTCTGACTGAGAGAGATAGTGACCGTTATAATGAATTGAAAATCTTCTAGAAATGATTCACGATCCTAGATGTCATTAAAATATTCACAACTCATTGAAGGAGATCAAATATGAAAACTATGAAGAGCTTGCAAAAAGTTGCTTTCAATATGAATGAAGGGCACAAGATTTCAGGGGCAAAAGATGCTTCAGATGTGAGCTGCAGGTGGGCCAGCACTAGGTGGAGCTTGAAGACAGGTCTAACAAGGTCACCAGGAGTTTTAGGGTAAAAGCCCCACCATCTAGGCTCTAGGTCTTTCAAGGACTGAGCTTGACTGACAGTCCCAGTATGATAAACAACATAACGTCTGGCAAAGGCCCCATCTATATCATCAGAGTGATAGGCTGAAGAAATACTGAAACCAACCTGACCACATATCGATTTAGTCCCCTATTTCTCCAAGTGAACTATTGATAATGGCACTTGAAACACCGATTCTAGTAAAAATTTATGGCATGGGAGTGTCTCAGAGGTATTTGATACAAGAAAAGAAAATTAAATGATGATACATGCACCCTAGGCCCCAAACAAGGCAATGGGGTATTGTCAGAACCCAGGAATAAAACTCCTGCCAATTCCATCTAGCGCCTCAATCTATGGCCTCTCACAGTCCGTGAAGAAAAGCATTTTTCTGTAGTCAGGGCCTGTGTCCATTCAGAGTAGACACTGAGCACTTGCGATTATCAAAGTGTGAAAAGTTTGAAGTTCTGCAAGGTGCTGAAGTGTCTTCACATTTAACTTAGGTTTACTGTCTTAGTCCCTGCATTTTTACCTCAAATATTCAACATATTGAAGTCCCTGCATACTTGTGTGCTGTAGGTGGAATTCCTATACTGACTCCTTCTGGTACCTACCTGGCAGGTTTACTATATTCTGTCACGATGCCCTTTTGGAGTTGAAGAGGGGAAGAAAAAGATTGGAATCGAAAGATTACTAAACTCCAACACTTACTTATCTGCCTACCCACTCCACGATGTGAGTATCAGCCACCTTCACAATTCAGAGCCCATTTCCTATCTCAGTCACAGACTGCCTTCCTGAGAGATTGAACAATAGTCCAACATTTTTCCTTTTTTTTTTTTTTACAAACTGCTTAGTTCTCCTAGGCAAAGGGAAAACATCCAGACTCCCTGCTTCCAACCTGAGGAGTGTACTCGCGGGGCTAAAGTGCATATTACGCTGGCATTTCTAATGAAAAGTACTTTTAATGATCGTTTGTATTTGCACACAGTATTTCTTTAGGATCCATTCTTGAAATATTATATATTGGGGTGACACATTACTCAGAAATTTCTATCCCGTCTTTTCTCATAGATTTTGAATCTTTTAATGAGTAAATGCACTCGTGTTTATCCATCCAATAGAGAACTAGATTCAATCACAGGGAAAGTATTTAGCTAGCTATTATTTTCACACAACCATGAATCCAAGTTCAGAGGTCAGGACCGCCTAGAAAAGAAGCAGATGTTTAGTGCATTCCTAGGAATTCCTCTAGTGCCAGGTTTCTTGCTAGTCCCACAATGGCTCCCTCAATCAAAACATCTCCAAGATCCTCCCTACCTCTCCTCCCACCCAAATCCACACCCTTTCTCTCTCTCATTAGAAGTGGTTTTTGAAGGCCTGCAGCCAAACTTTTCCACATGACTTAAACTGCAACCAACCATTCAACACTGTGAAATATGACTTTAAGTTGGTTCTGCAATGATGACTGTGATATGCTTTCTGTAGGTTGCAGCAGCAATTTCATAGAAGCATTTTCCCCTTTTAACACACCTATGATCCTTTAATATAAAAGAGGGAAACTGTCTGCCCTTCTATAATGCCTCCTACCCCAAGATGTCCATAGTCTTCCAGAGAAAAACAGTGTGGGGGTTTTAGTCAAGAGACCAATATATGCTATACTTAGGAAGATATACACTATACTTAGGAAGATCCTGTTAGAGTAGTGCACTTGTTGCCAGGCATTTTTGTTAATCTTTATTTACAAAGGTGATTATGCTCTGAAGACTTTGAGGATTTTATTTACCTGCAGGACATTGATTTTTTTTAGCCCGTTGCCCTGTTATAAATCCAGCGCCTGCCATGGTCCCAGGGTATTTTCAGCTGTGCATCCAGCCTTTCAGCACAGCTTCCCTTGCTCATTGGAAATCAGTGGCACTGAGCTATCTTTAGGAGGAGCTGGACTTCACCATCTTTGACATCTGTCAACTTTGAAGTGCTGGGCTTTCTCTCTTGTGCTTTTTAGAGAGGTGATTTACACCAGCCCCAAACACCACCTTTGGGACACTGTCTTCAATTTTCACTCGCTAAAAGTCAGTGGTATTACCTACAGAACAACAAAAGTCTTTAATTTGTAGGGTATAAAATGTCACTTTTTATCATCAACCTTCACTTGTGTTAAACTTGAAGCTGGGTACTCATGCACACTGTGCTCAGTCATTCTCTTCTCCGCAGTTCTCATGTCCACATAATGTTCTAACAGCTGTTGTGTAAATGGCACTTTGTTTCCTGGGCCAGATTAATAAATAAATCACCCTGACTGTGGTTTCTTAGGAAAATGTTAGCAAATGACTCTATATGACTGGAGTAAGAACTAGAAGTCAATCAGCAAAAGATGCTGTCAGTTTTGTCCACCTGTCCAGAGAGGCTCCCTCCCCACCATCTGGGTCTCTCATGTTCTCCTCTTACACTCTCCTTGACTGTGTACAGGGCCAGTACTGGAAGCCATCCAGGACTCCTTCTCACATCAATGAGAGGTACACCCTTCATCAGAACTGGGCTCGGTTTTCCTACTTTTACAAGGAGCAGCCTTTAGATTTGATTCGGTAAGTCATTGTGCGTCATGACCACAGGAGACCCTGCTCAGTGCCCTTGCTACCCACTGTGTTTCCCAGCCCCTCTCTTTACTATTGATTGTTCATTTGGAAGAAGATACTTGTTGCCACCATCTAGGAAAGGAAGGATGCAGCATGACTATTAATGGTCAGGACCTACCTAGCATTTAGCTAAGCTGTAATCAGTCTAGTTCCTGTCTTGTACAAGCAGCTCCCACTTGGTCATGGTACTGAAATGCTGTGTGGTGCATCTTGTAATGTGGCAATGATGCTTTATTTTCCTTTGAAAATATAATATGATATATCTACATTTTAGTTTAAGTATTTATACGAAGTTCATTTTCTTCTCTAGTAGAAGAACTTAGAATACAGGAAAAACTGGTCTGTGAGTTTGGATGTGTTCATCTCAGAGATCTGTAAAGATATTGGTTCTATAATCTCAATCTTTTTAACATGCTTGCAATCAATGCAAATAGGTGACCGAATCAAAGGATATATGTGAATTTTTTTAATTATTTTTTTTATTTTTCTTTGTATCTGGAATTGTTTCCAAACAGGAATGATAATAAAAATGAAAGCTCATAAATAGACTTACGTATGATAATGATTTTGATTTTCAGCAAAGGGAACATGTGAGAAGAGGCTGTGTAAGAGTAAATGACCCTGGTACAGGTGATGAACACACAAGATGACAACAAAAATGCAGCCATGAATATGGGCAGGGGCTGTAAAATTGGGATGGAAATCAGAAAGGAAAGTTAATGGTACACATATGAGACTGCCAAAGAACGAACAAACAAAATGGATGAAAAGTAAGATGAGGCACATGGTTGCAGCCTAGTGTTAAAATGCTTGCTTAGTATGAAAGTTACACATGCTCAAAGGTTTAGTTGTTAGCCTGTGTTTTTAAATTTATTAATCAAGTACACAGTTTAGTAAAAAAATGCTTTTTATGCATCTTCATTTTATAAACAATAAATTCTCATTCGATCCCATTTAGGAAATAACTCAACAATTTCCTACATTGAGACTATTTTAATAAAAAGTATAGGTCTCCAGGCCCTTTAGGAGTTTAATATCAAGAAATATTATTCTTGAAATTTGAAAGGGAGATGAAAGTGGTCATTTTAAATTAATCACAAAGGTCATCAAAGTAACTAACCATGACCTGATTTGAATAAAGTCCCACTCAGTGAGAGGGAACCCATGCTCAACACTGCCTAAATGGCCAAGAGCCTAAGATTAGATAGGCTGGGAACCTAGGGGAAAACTAACTACTCCTACTGTTCTGCTAAAGGAACACAGCAATAAAAATGACTCCTAATGGCATCTGCTGAGCTCATAGACCAGTGTCTTACTTGGCCGTCATCAGGGAAGCTCCCTCCTGCAACAGATGGGAACAAATTCAGAGAGTCACAACTGCACAATGTGAGAGACCTTGAAACACTCAGTCCAAAATAGAGTGTCTCCCTCAAATCCCTCCCCTCAGGACTCAAGGAACTCTGAAGAGGCACAGAGATTGTAGAAACCAGAGTGGGTGGTGAACACCAAGAAAACATGGTCTTCTAAACACAACAGAACACGTATGAATTCAGAGACTATGGCAACCTACAGAAGGCCTGCACAGGGCTGCCCCAGATAAGGTCCAAGAGTTGACATGGGACACAAGTCCCCATCCCTAACCTTATATCCAATTGTATACTTATATCCAATTGTATCAATTACATCACAAAAAATAGTTTCTTCTAAACGAGTTTCACTGGGTTTACAAACCATACTTAAGGGCAGGCCCCAGGCTTGGCAGTAAGTAGCCAACACAGAAAAAAAATGAGCTCTACTGTGTTTTGGGAGGGTTTCAGTTGTGCAATGTTTTGACAGCATTTTTTACTGTTAGATTATTTATTTTTACTGTACAGGTCTTTTGTTGATAAGTTATGGTTTCTGAATTTGTTTTTATGAATATTCTTTATGTGCGTCAATGCCTACAGGTGTCTCTTATGCTTTTCCTTTGGCTTTTTTTCCTGTCTGTTTTTTGCTATTCTGGATTGTTTTTACGTTATCTTATTATTATTTAGATGTCTGTTTGTATTCTGAGAGACAGAGAGAACACGGAAAGGTGTGTATTTGGGTGTGTAGGGAGGTAGGGAAGATCTGGAAGGAGTTGGGAGAAGAGAACCATAATCAAAATATACTATATGGAAAAAAATTCTATTTCCAATAAAGAAAAAAAGATTCCATAAAAGAAAAACAAGACAAAATCCAGGTTTTCAAGATACCCAGTTTCTTCATAAATTCCTAAGAATTCTTGTGTTTGTAGCAACTGTATCTCCTAAGATGGATTCTGTGAAGTTTAGGGAAAAAATATAAAAATATAGGTATCAAAAATTAGAATGTAGAAAGAAAGACATATAAAGTTGTAATCCTAAAAACAAGAACAAACTACCAACAGCCATCTCAGCAGCTTAAGGATCAATTATCAGCAGAGGATTATTTCATTTTATAACTGGCTGCTTTGTTTACAAGAAAAAAGCATCCCATGTCTCTGGCTGTGGTCTAGCTAGCTGACAAGCTTTGGTGCCCCACAGAGTTTTTATACTTTTCTTTTTTCTGGAATGAAGCTTCCTGGTTTACTAGACTTTGGTGGTCTGTCCCCATCTATGCATGATCCCGTGGACCCAGCTTTCTGCAAACATTAATAATGTGAAAGCAGAGCAAATAGAATATATTCAAAAATAAAACACTTAGGAGTGAACCTGGTTCCTCCAAGGGAATAGGCAAGAACCAGAAATCTCAGTTGGGCCAGGTGTGAGTCTGGGACCTCAGAGAGAGTAGGCCTGAGCCAGGACCTCTGTGAGTTAGGGCATTGGTCTGGGACATCAAAGGTAATAGGCAGAAACCTGGAACCTCTACAGGTCCAAGCATGAGTCTGGGACCTCTGAGGAAATAAGCAAGTCCTATACAGATCTGGGTGCACCCAAACCTGGGACCTCCGAGGCAGTAGACTGGAACCAGAAACCTTTCCAGGTTCAACTCCAACCCAGGGACTTCTGCAGGAGGGAACCCAGACCAGGATTTACAGGTACAGGTCAAAGCCAGTAATCTAGGCCAAAGTTGCCCTGAGGCAAAGAACTCCACCTTGGGCAACAAATTCTACAGGAATGGGACTGAACAAGGGACTGAGGAAACAAACTACAGGAGGAGCAGAAGCCAGGAGCAAATCCAGTCCTGGGAGCTTACCCAGGCCTAGAACACTGGCAGATCAGGACTGAACCAGCAACCAGATCCAGAGTCAGCGATCTCCACCAGAACAGGTCCAACTCCAAGCCAGGGTCTTCTGTAGGAGGGGATCCAGACCAGGATTTACAGAAACAGATCAAAGCCAGCAACCTAGGCTAAAGTAGGGCTGAGACAGCAAACTCCAAGGGAACAGACCAAAGCACAGGAACACTGAGATATCTCCAGGAACAGGAGTAACCAACAGGGTAACTAGAACTGTGACACTAACTGTATTATGAGGAACAACCATCTGAGTTTTGGATTCACTGGCATCTAGAAGATTATTCAACAGAATCTCAGACAGCCACAACCACACCTAATAGAGGAAAAGATGAGTAGAAAAGGTAAGATCACATGCTACACCACAAAGAGCAACACAATACCAGGAAAACCTAAAGACCCTACAACAGCAAGAAATAAACAACAAAATATGGATGAACCAGAAGAAAATGACCAAAAAATAACTTCAAGATAATGTTTGAAAATCTTAAGGATGAAATGCAGAATTCCCTTAAAAAATTGAGGAAAAGACAAACAAAAAATTGGAAGATATCAGCAAACCCCTTAAAGAAAACCAAGAAAAAGACATCAAACATATAAAAGAAACTATCCAGGATTAGAAAACTGAAATAGAAACAATAAAGAAAACGTAAGCCAAAGGAAATATAGCAGAAATCATGAGAAAAAGATCAGGAACCACAAACACAAGCATAAACAACAGAATACAAGAGATGGAAGAGAGAATCTGAAGCACTGAAGATACAATAGAGGAAATAGACTCATCAGTTAAAGAAAACATTAAATCTAACAAAAGCTTAACCCAAAATATCCATGAAATATGGGACACCATTAAAAGCCCCATCTTAGAATAATAGGTATAGAAGAAGGAGAAGTTCAATTCAAAGGCACAGAAAATTTATTTAACAAAATCAAAGAAGAAAGCTTTTCCTTCCTCAAGAAAGATATGCCTATGAAGATACAAGAAACTTACAGAACAAGAAATAGACTGAATCCAAAAAAAGTCCTCTTGCCTCATAATAATCAAAACACTACACATACATAGAAAAGAAAGAATATTAAGAGCTGCAAAGGAAAAAGGCCAAGTAACATATAAAGGTAGACCTATCAGAATTATACCTGACTTCTCACTGGAGACAATGAAAGCCTGAAGGTCATGGTCAAGCATTATGCAGACATTAAGAGACAACCAGCACCAGCTCACACTATATACCCAGCAAAACTGTCAATCATGATAGAAGGACAAAACAAGATATTCCATGATAAATCTAGATTTCACCAATACCTAGCCACAAACCCAGCCCTACACAAAATACTAGAAAGAAAACTCCAACCCAAGGAAGATGGCTACACCAACAAAAACACAGACAATTGATGATCTCATTTAGAGCAAATCCTGAAGAAGAAAAAAATGCACAAATTAGCATCACCAATGATAAAAACTAAATTAACAGGAGATAGCAACCACTGGTCATTTATCCCTTAATATAAATGGACTCAACTCACCTATAAAAAGGCACAGGCTAGCCGGGCAGTGGTGGCGCACGCCTTTAATCCCAGCACTCGGGAGGCAGAGGCAGGCGGATCTCTGTGAGTTCGAGACCAGCCTGGTCTACAGAGCTAGTTCCAGGACAGGCTCCAAAACCACAGAGAAACCCTGTCTCGAAAAACCAAAAAAAAAAAAAAAAGGCACAGGCTAACAGACTGGATACGAAAACAGAATCCAACCTCCTTCTGCATACAAGAAACACATCTCAACATCAAAGACAGACATCTTCTCAGAGTAAAGGATTGGGGAAAAGTATACCAATCAAATGGACCTAAGAAACAAGAGAGTGTAGCTATTCTAATATCTAACAAAATAGACTTCAAGCTAAAATTAGTCTTTTAAAAGAGACAAAGAAGATCATTTCATATTAGTCACAGGAAAAATCTATCAAGAGGAAATTTCAATACCAAACATCTGTGCCCCAAATACAAGAGCACTCTCATATGTCAAAGAAACACTTATAAAGCTTAAATCATATATTAAACCCCACACAAATAGTGGGAGACTTCAACACTCCCCTCTCACAAGTGGACAAATCAATCAGACAAAAAATGAACAGAGAAATAATAGAACTAACAGATGTTACGACTCAAATGGACTTAACAGACATCTATAGAATATTCCATCCAAACAGAAATGAATATACCTTCTTCTCAGCACCTCATGAAACCTTCTCAAAAATAGAACATATACTTGGTAACAAAACAAACCTAAACAAATACAAAAAAATGGAATAACCCAATGTACTTTATCAGATCACCATGGTCTAAAACTAGAAGTCAACAGCAATAATTCCAGAAAACCCACAAACACATGGAAATTAAACAGTGCTCACCTGAATCATCAATGGGTCAAGGAAGAAATAAAAAGGGAAATAAAGACTTCCTAAAATTAATGAAAATGACTACAGAACATACCCAAATTTATGGGACACAATGAAAGCAGTATTAAGAGGCAAGTTCATAGCACTAACCACCTACATAAAGAAGCTGGAAAAATCCAACACTAGTGAATTAACAGAACATTTGAAAACTTTAGAACAAAAAGCAAACCCACCTAAGAGAACTAGATGGCATAAAAAAATCAAATTGAGAGCTGAAATCAACAAAATAGAAACAAAGAAAACAATACAAAGAATCAATGAGACAAAGAGTTGGTTCTTCGAGAAAATCAACAAAATAGACAAACCTTTATCCAAACTAACCAAAAGGCAGAGAGAAAATATCCAAATTAACAGAATCAAAAATGAAAAGGGGGACATAACAGCAGACATGGAGGAAATATAGAGGATCATCATGTCATATTTTGAAAACTTCTACTCCACAAAATTGGAAAAATTAAATGAAATGGAAAACTTTCTGGATAAATATCACTTACCAAAATTAAATCAAGACCAGATAAACAAATTAAAGAGACCTATAAATGCTGAAGAAATAGAAATAGTCATCAAAAGTCTCCCAACCAAAAAAAGCCTAGGACCAGATGATTTCAGCTCAGAATTCTACAAGACTTTCAAAGAAGAACTAATACCAATACCCATCAAATTATTCCACATAGTAGAAACAGAGGGAATATTGCCAAACTCTTGTTATGAGGCTACAATTACTCTGATACCCAAACCACAGAAAGACATTATTAAGAAAGAGAATTACAGACTAATCTTACTCATAAACATTGATGCAAAAATAATAAATAAAATACTGGCAAATAGAATCCAAGAACACATCAGAACCATCATCCACCATTATCAAGTTGGCTTCATCCCACAAATGCAGAGATGGTTCAACATATGAAAATCTGTCAACATAATCCACCATATAAACAAACTGAAAAATAAAAACCATATGATCATCTCATTAGACACCTTCGTGATAAAGGTCTTGGAGAAAGCAGGCACACAAGGAACATACCTAAACATAATTAAGGCAATATACAGGAAGCCAACAGCCAACATCAAACTAAATGGAGAGAAACTCACAGTGATTCCACTGAAATCAGGAACAAGACAAGGTAGTCCACTCTCTCCATATCTATTCAATATAGTTCCCGAGGTTCTAGCTAGAGCAATAACAACTAAAAGGAGATCAAGGGGATATAAATTGAAAAAAAAAGAAGTCAAACTCTCACTGTTTGCTGATGATATGATAGTTTACATAAGTGATCCCAAAAATTCTACCAAGGAACTTCTACAACTCATAAACACTTTCAGCAATGTAGCAGGATACAAGATTAACTAAAAAACAAAAATCAGTAGACCTCATGTACACAGATGATAAACGGGCTGGAAAAGACATCAGAGAATCAACACTCTTCATAATAGCCACAATAGCATAAAATATCTCAGATTAACTCTAACCAAACAGGTGGAAGACTTATATGACAAGAACTTCAAATCTATGAAGAAAGAAATTGAAAAAGACACCAGAAAGTGGAAAGATCTCCCATGCTCTTGGGTAGGCAGAATTAACATAGTAAAAATGGCAATCTTGCCAAAAGCAATCTAAAGATTCAACACAATGCCCATCAAAATCCCAGCAAATTCTTCAAAGGCCTCAAAAGAACGGTACTCAACTTCATATGGAAAAGCAAAAAAACCAGGATAGCCAAAACAATTCTGTACAATAAAAGAACTTCTGGAGGCATCACAATCCCTGACTTCAAACAGTACTGAAAACAAGCTGGTATTGGCATAAGAACAGACAGGAGGACCAATGAAACCGAATAGAAGACCCGAATATCAATCCACACATCTTCGAACAACTGATCTTTGATAAAGAAACAAAAAATATCAAATGGAAAAAGGAAAGCATATTTAAAAAGTGGTGCTGTCATAACTGGATATCAACATGTGGAAGAATGAAACTAGACCCATATCTATCACCATGCACAAATCTCAAGTCCAAATGGATCAAAGACCTCAACATAAAGCCAGCCACATTGAACCTTATAGAAGAGAAAGTGGGAAGCACACCTGAACGTATTGGCACAGGGAACCACTTCCTAAATATAACCCCAGCAGCACAGACACTGAAACAATAAATGGGACCTCCTGAAACTGAAAAGCTTCTGTAAAACAAAGGACATGGTCAACAAGACAAAATGACAGCCTACAGAATGGGAAAAGATCTTCACTAACCCCACATCAGACAGAGGTCTTCTCTTCAAAATATACAAAGAACTCAAGAAATCAGATACCAAAAGATCACATAATCCAATAAAAAAAAACGGAGTACAGACCTAAACCGAGAACTCTCAATAGAGAAATCTAAAATGTCTGAAAGACACTTAAGGAAATGTTCAAAATCCTTAGTCATTAGAGAAATGCAAATCAAAACAACTCTGAGGTTCCATCTTATACCTATAAGAATGGCCAAGATCAAAAACACTGATGACAACTTATGCTGGAGAGGTTGTGGGGAAAAGGGGAACACTTCTGCATTGCTGGTGGAAATGCAAGCTGGTACAACCCCTTTGGATGTCAGTCTGGCGATTTCTTAGAAATATAGGAAACAACCTTCCTTAAGACCCAGTAATACCACTTTTGGGTATATATCCAAAGGATGCTCAATCGTGCCACAAAGACATATGCTCAACTATGTTCATAGCAGCTTTGTCATAGCCAGAACCTGGAAACAACCTAAATGCCCCTGGACCGAAGAATGGATAAGGAAAATGTGGTACATTTACACAATGGAGTACTACACAGCAGAAAAAACAATGACAGCTTGAATTCTGCAGGAAAATAAATGGAGCTAGAAAATATTATATTAAGTGAGGTAACCCAGACATAGAAAGACAATTATCACATGTACTCACACATAGGTGGTTTTTAAACATAAAGCAAAGAAAACCAGCCTACAAACCACAATCCCAGAGAACTTAGACAACAATGCAGACACTAAGAGAGACACTAAGTAGAAAGTAGAAAAAGACAAGATCTCCTAAGTAAATTGGGAGCATGAAGATCTTGGGGGAGGGTTGAAAGGGGGAGGGGAGAGGCAGGGATGGGAGCAGAAAATAGTGTAGAACTCAATAAATATCAATAAAAAAACTTAGTACTTAAATATAATGCAGGCATTTATTGTAATCCCGGCATGGAGGAGACCGAAGCAGGAGAATTGGTTAGAGTTCAAGGCTAGTCTAGGCTACAGAGTGAGACTGTCTCACAAACGAAGGACCGAAAGAAAAAGAGAAAAGAATATTAGTGTCTTTTTTGGTGATCTTGATGTTGTGTAGTATTACAGAAATTGCTTTATTCTTTAATAAAATCTCAGAGAGATGCAGCTGGGTCATTGACATTTACTGTGGGAAAGTGTCAACTGTTGATGGCCTAGGGACTGACACAGACAGCATTGGGAAATATAAAAGCAAACTGCAAAAATGTTTATCAGCACTGAAAAGAGAACATAATACACACAGAGACACCTATGTAATTAGAAAGGTTTCAAACGCTGAAGAATTAATGTGCGACATGAGAAATCTATTTAAAATCTGCTTAAATGGTCTCCATGGGAGGTAAGAGCTATGTCCCTCTTGTTTGCTCACTATTGTCTCCTCCCAGAGCAAACTTGGAAACTGCAGGTCATCATTGTAGTTCGCAAAGTATTAAGTAGCAAGCTTTCAGACCCTAAGGGCAGTGAAACCTGTGAGAGATCCTCTAGGAGGAGAGGGCTGTCCGCAGGTCTCCGAGGGTGTGCTCAGCTAAACCTGGCCCTGAGTACAAGCAGGTGTCAGAACAACACTGTCAACCTCTCCACTCTGCTGCAGTCATGCCTGAGTGCCATCAGAACACCGGGTTCCACTGTAGAAAGAAGCGGGGCAATCGGGCAGACGATGTCTGTCTCTTTAATTTGTCAATTGCTACAGGTTGCATTTCTTTAATAGCTTAGTATGTATTTGTTCACTATTTAATACTGTACTTTAAACACATGGAAGTTTTAAGATGCATGAGTTCTCAATATGATGTTATTTAAAATTTAGATTCTATCATGATGGCTTCCTTCTTCCATGGGCTATTTCTTTTCATCTTTACTACTATAAACTTGCCTGCCAGCGTGGAGCAGGGCACCTGGCCCATAGTTTTTCTTCCAGCCTCTGATTCTGTCTCTCGTTCACAGGAATTATTATGGAGAAAAGATCGGTATCTATTTTGTGTTTCTCGGGTATTACACAGAAATGCTGTTGATTGCGGCTCTGGTTGGCTTAGCCTGCTTCATCTACGGTTTGTTATCAATGGAAAATAACCAAACTAGGTGAGCACAAGAGACTAGCACAGATAGAGACTGCCTTGGCCTAAGCTTCTGTAGTCTCCTTATTTCCCCACATTTACCTCAATATTTCCTGTGGCCACAGGCAGTATTTTCAAAGCAGATTCAGGTGTAAGGCTTCTACGTGCCGAGGGCTTTATGGAAACTGCCTTTTGCTGTTGTCTTGACTTTAATTTCATTTATTTTAACTTCATTTATTCTTTTCCTTGTTGGAGAATTTCATAATGCATACAGAGTGTTTTGATCAAACCCACCTCCGCCTGCTCAGTTCCTCCTCGGTGTTCCACCATTTTCCTTCCCAAGTGTCATGTGTTCATTTTAAAACCCAAGTCTGCTTGGTGTTGACCTCACATGCATGCATGGAGGACTATGTTCTGGGGCGTGTGGCCTCACTCCCATTCCCCAGCACCAGCCATCGATTGTCCATAGCTCCTCCACTAGTGTGGGACCACATGACTCCTCATTCGGCATCCATCCTAACGTTGTCTGACTCAATCCTGTTTGGGTCTTCAACGTCAGGCTGCATTTAAAAATGTACCCTAAGGAATCTGTTTCCTATACTATGACTTCCACCAATATAGAAACCTTTGCTTTGTTCCCACTTTTGTCGTGAGTGGACGCTCATTGAACACTCCGTCTGGTGAGAACTGCTTGGATGTTTCACTCCAAACTGCATTGCTTTTTATCTGACTTCTCTGGGCAGCACTGAAATCTGTGACCCTAACATCGGAGGTAAAATGATCATGTGTCCACTTTGTGATGGAGTCTGTGATTACTGGAGACTCAACACCACGTGCCTGCATTCGAAGGTAAGTGTGCCGTCGGGCGGGACGGAGACTGGCACTTCCTTCTGGTGCTGACGTCTTTCATATTAAGAGGGTTTTATGATGGTATTGCCTTTACAGTTCTCCCATCTGTTTGATAATGAGTCAACCGTGTTCTTTGCACTCTTCATGGGGATCTGGGGTGAGTACAAAGTCTCCTCCAATTTTTTTTTTTGTATTATGACCATTCATGAATTTATCGCATTTTGTCTAATCTGTTGTGTAATTTGTATAACTGCCTGTTTGTTTGCTTGTTTTTCTTTTACCACCTGAAATAGCTCTGGAATAATATTTTCTTTTTTGAGACAAGATCTCATAAAGTGCTGAATTCTCTGTGTAGCTGAGGATGGCCTTTATCTCCTGTCTTTGCCTTCTAAATTCTGGGATTAGTAGTGTGTACTGTGGCACAGAATATAGACGTTGCTGGGGATGGAACCCAGCACTCTACCCACCTACTAAAACAAGTATCTTTATATATTTATATAACAACCTTATAAGAATAAAACTTAGCATATGAATTTGTGGAAAAAAAATTGTATATACAACTTAAAAGTTTTACTACATTTTTATATGACTTATATTTATATATATATCGAACTTTTAAACACATTCTGATTTTAGCTTTTAACGCTGGAGATGCCATTTGATGGGTTGGATGTCTTCCCATTATAGTTTTCATTTGCAGTTGTTTGATCACAAGTGTTTTTGGTATTTGATATTGGACCAACAAATGTTATAATAGGAGCCCGGCTCCTGGCCTCCTGCTAGCTTTACCCGAAATAACAACACACAAACTGTATTCTTTTAAACACTGCTTGGCCCATTAACTCTAGCCCTTACAGGCTAATTCTCATATCCCGATCAACCCATCTCTTATAATCTGTGTAGCATCAGTCTTACCGGGAAAGATTCAGCATGTCTGACCTGGCAGCTTGCTTCATGGCATCTGCCTGGGAGAGGGGAGCATGGTCTCTTTCTGAGGCATCTGCCCCAGAGAGGAGAGCTATCCAGTCTGAGCTCACTTCCTCTTCCTCCCAGCATTCTGTTCTGTTTACTCTGCCTATCTAAATTTTAACCTATCAGGGCCAAGGCAGTTTCTTTATTTAACCAATGACCTTCCTCAATCATTTCCCCTTTTTTTCTGATCTTGATTAAGGTATTGTGATTGTGTAGTTCATTTAAAAATGTAATGTATATAGGTTGTTAATAGATAATCATCTATAATAGTCAAATTTGTAGTCATGTCAGTTAGATTTTCTAGATGTGCATGGATATATTTCAGATAGGCATTCTTCATATCTTTCAAAGGCTAGAGAATATGGCATTTTAAATGTTTTAATAACTTAGGGTTTTTCATGACAATGAGACATGTCTGCTCCTGGAAACACCAATCTACTTCAAGAAGAAGATGGGCATCGAAGAGGATCCTTATGGAGTTTGATAGCCATTTGGGCAAGAAACTGCTCTTGATTGGACTATTGCATAAACTGGACACAGAGAACCTGCAGAGAGAGGACTACTGAACTTGCCTAAAGGTGAGATGATCTTTCGGGGTTCCTGATTCATGAAGGAGTCTGCGAGACATTCTGCAGGACACAGCAGATAGTGACTGAACTGCCTTTGAAATTTCCTGCTTCATTGAAATGTCTGCTGGAAACTTTGGGCCTGTAAGCCGAAGATGGATGCCCCAATGGTACAGAGGAACTTTGGGTGGCTGTCCAGGCAGCGAGATGTCTCTGTCATTTCTAGAGTTTGAAAGTTGCTTATTTCTTGTTTGCTTAGGTAATATTGTATCTTTCTGGAGTCTTTGATGGAGTTGAAGAATCGTTAGTTATAGTTATAGTTTTCCTTAGTTATGATAAAGATAAAATAGATGTAAATATTGTAATTTTTACTTGATAACTGTTTTGTTATATGTAATTTTGCTATGTCAAAGTTAAAGCCTTTCCTTTTTGTTTAAACAGAAAAAGGGGAAATGATGGAGGAAGGTCATTGGTTAAGTAATAAAGAAACTGCTTGGCCTCATAGGTTAAAACATAGGTGGGAGGAGTAAACAGAACAGAATGGTGGGAGGAAGAGGAAGTGAGCTCAGAGGCCATGCTCCCCTCTCCCGGGCAGACACCATGAAGCAAGCTGCCAGGTCAGAAATGCTGAATCTTTCCCAGTAAGACTGATGCTACACAGATTATTAGAGATGGGTTGATCGGGATATTAGAATTAGCCTGTAAGGGCTAGAGTTAATGGGCCAAGCAGTGTTTAAAAGAATACAGTTTGTGTGTTGTTATTTCGGGTAAAGCTAGCTGGTGGTGGGAGCTGGGTGGCGGAATGCAGCCCCGCAGCTCATACAACAAACAAACATGATCTCAGCATTTCCAACTGACAACATGCGAAGTGCTTTGCAGACAAAATGATTGAAAGCAGACATGGACATTTCTTTTTGAAAATTTATTCTTATTGGTTTCAATTGTATGTGCCCCCATCATGAGCATGCACACGCCATATGTACACATCCGGTGCCCAGTTAGGATAATGGCCATTGGATCACCTTGACCTGGAGTAAAGGTGATTGTGACCCCCCAGAATGGATGCTGGGTACGGAACTCAGATCCTCTGCTGAAGCAGCAGGTCCACTCCATTGCAAGGCGCCCCTCCTGCCCCTAGGGTTGCTGCCTTGCAACTTTTATTTGTCAAACAAACTTTTGCTTGACTGTCTATTGATGGCTCCACCCTGATGCTTCTTTCTACTATAGTCACACTGTTTCTGGAGTTTTGGAAACAGCGACAAGCCAGGCTTGAGTATGAGTGGGATCTGGTGGACTTTGAAGAAGAGCAACAGCAGCTCCAGCTGCGGCCCGAGTTTGAAGCCATGTGTAAACGGAAGAAGTTGAATCCTGTGACGAAGGTACAGTAGCTATGGAGTGGGAGCTTGCTTCAGGGGACCCTCTGCTTTCGGCTGCCCTGGAATAGTCATGTTGTATCTATGTGCAAGTTAATACACAAAATTTCTATCTTTTCTGATGTATGCATAGTCATATATCTGAAAAAATTCAAACCTATTTACAAATAGAAAGCTATAGTTAAACCCATAGGTGGAACTACTACTCAGCATTGCATTTCCACCCCAGAGACGGGATTTTCTCACATGTATCCTCACACCTGCTCTCACTGGATTATTTCTAAAGCAAATCCAATGCATCACAGTATGAAATGTGCGATTTTTGCTACTAGGTGAGAAAAGATGAAATAGAAGCCAGTGTGTGTGTGGAAATGAGTTAATGGGTTAAAGGGTATCTGTGTTAAGACAGTGGATTTATGAGCGAGAATTTTATTTGAGCGAATTTATCTTCCCATGATACTTTTGCACTGATTGCCTGGGAAAGACACTGCATTGGATGTGAGCAGTGTCTAAATTTTCAAATCTTTAACCATCAATCTGTCTGTTCTTGACTAAGGCATCTTGTAATATCCATATACTCATTTGAAAGTGAAATATGCTTTATTAGTCTCATAGGCTGGGAGCAATTATGTGCTATGTGGAAGGTAGTGTGTTCTGCCTCAAGTTCCCTATCTTCTGTAGAATCCCATCCTTCCTTGAAGGCACCCTAGCAGTACAACTCTCAAGATTCTTGTCACAACTTAGGGATGAGCCAAATATCTCTTAATTGTGTCTGAAATGTCATGCCAATGTGCAGCATTTGGGTTCTGGTGGCCTTCTCTTAGAGAAGGGATTACTTTCCATGGGCTATATAATCAGAAACCCTTTGTGAGGTCTCTACCTTTAGCATGTGCCTTGATTTTTCTACTGTCATTTGGAGTCCCAACTGTGAGGCCAAAGTGTGACTTTGTTATTTCTCCAATATTGCAGGAAATGGAGCCACACATGCCTCGGTGCCATCGCATCCCATGGTACTTTGTGTCAGGGACCACAGTGATCTTTGGGGTAAGCACCATTTAGGAAACTTTGACCATTTCTTTAGGACACAATTCTTTATGAACCACAGTATCTCCTTAACTCTGTCTATGTCAGCTCTTGGCTCATTCCTGCAATGCCCCATTCTTGCTAAATTGTATATTTCTCTTATACCTACATGAAAGAATTTACATAGATTATTTTCCCCAAGACTGAAGTTTGTAGATAGATGTGTGGGAGAGTCCTGACTTCCCAGCTTGTTCCCGTTTGTATCATTGACTGACACCTGGCACCAAGCAGAATGTCACGTTCATCATTGCAGTCTTTGGTTAATGTTTTCAGCATCACTCATTCCCTTAAAGTATCTGTGTATATGACACGATGAACTATTACCACTTTCTCCTTGTTGAGACACAGACTCAAATCTGAGGAAGACAGATCTGTGGGGGGAGACGTTCCTCTCCGTATCTATAGCTAATACATTTATCCACCACTGTGACTTTTTGTCCTTTCCTTTCTAAATCTGTGTACTGGTCACAGTTGGATTTTATTTTTTTAAAAGATTATTTATTATGCATGCAATGTGTTGCTAGCATGTATGCCCACACACCAGAAGAGGGCACCAGATCTCATTATAAATGTTTGTGAGCCACCATGTGGTTGCTGGGAATTGAACTCAGGTCCTCTGGAAGAGCAGACAGTGCTCTTGACCTCTGAGCCATCTCTCCAGCCCCACAGTTGGATTTTAATTTTGGGAAGAGGGATGGGGGTGTTGGCTTCAGAGAGAATGTGATATTGAGGTGTAAACAAATTAACTATTTTAGAGAGTGGTTTAACTCTCTCCAATGTGTTTGTCTGTGTATGTGCCTGTGTGTATGTCTATGTGTGTTTCTGTGTGCCTGTGTGTGTATGTATGTATCTGTATGTGCATGTGTCTATGTGTTTGTGCATGAGTCTATGTGTGTGCGTCTGTCTCTGTGTGTCTGTATGTGTTTCTGTGTGTCCGTGTGTGTGTATGTGTGTGTGTGTATATGTGCATGTGTCTGTATTGTGTCTGTGTGTGTGAGTGTGTCTCTCTGTGTGTATATACTGTGATTTTTAACAGCTCTTATTAAAATATTTCTTATATCTTGAAAGAATTAGTTTGGGTGTATTTTCTTACCTTCCATGACAACTTGTAGAAGAAAAAAATGAATAAAAGGGAGACAAATAGGTACCGTGGGATCAATTCTGAGAAAGGAGCTTGGAAGCACGGTCTCAGAATGGCTTTTCTGTTTTCATTTTCTTATCACTTAGCACTCAATTTGATTTGCTTCCTCAAATTTAGAATCAAGTTTTCCAGTCATTGAATCGATATAGAGCCACAGTGCTTTACAATATACAATGTATACAAAATTGATGTGGAAACTGCACAATGTTTGGTCAAATTTTTCCTGAAGGGGGATTCATTTGTGGTCACATAGTCTCTGGTTCAGGCTTATATTTTATTTTCTTTATAACATTAGAAATGAATCTATGTTGATAGCTATATTCTAGATAGATAGATGAAAAATAAATAGATTGATAGATAGATCAAAGATAAATAGATAGATTGATAGATAGATGGGAGATAGATAGATAGATAGATAGATAGATAGATAGATAGATAGATAGA
>JABTXL010002812.1:2330111-2356760 GCA_025134845.1 Neodon shergylaensis
ATATATATATATATATATATATATATATATATATATATATACAGATGGCAGGGATATGATATATGGATAGCAGATGGATGGAAGAAGATTCATGGTTATCTATGGAAGATAGGTGAATGGATAGATAAATGGTGATTGGATAGATGGGTAGATAGAGAAAATGATTCAGTTTTCCTTCGTCCCAGTGATTGAACAGAGTGAAACACTGAGGTGAGATCTTAGAGAACCAGTGCTCAGGCTGTTTGTGTGGTCTACCAAGGGCATTTCTGCTCATCAATATCCCATGCTTTGGTGGAACTATAACGGGCACTTTATGTACTTATTATTAAGACCCTGGTGCAAAGAGAGAGATTATCTGAACACCATTAAGTGATTAATATTTTAGATATGCTATATATTTTATCTTAAAATCTGTCAGTGTAACAGAAAACATTTTTATGCTTCATGATAAACCAATGTTACTATAGTTTACTTTATGTTGTGTGGTATTACTTAAGTAATACTATGCACATTGTTGGGTAAAGAGATGGGAATTCTTGTTTCATACAGTTCACTAAGCAATTAGGTAGTTCTTGCTTTATAGGATGATGAAACACTGTATTTTCTCACTGTGGAGGATCTGAATAAATGTGTATTCACAGGCAGGGGAGCTTAGTACTGACAGAGATGGAAAATATCATTTATAACAAAATTAGCTTCAGTATCTTGAGAGCCAACCAAGACTTGGTTTATACTGAAAACTCTCACACATTCTTCTAGTCATGAAATAATTATACAGTGAACTGATTGCCTGACTTTCTTTACTCTTGGTTATGAAGATACTGAAATCAAATACATTAGTTTTCTAGGTAAAGATCTGAGACTAACACCTTGAAACACATGCTACCTCTTCCTCAGAATAGTTATAGTTCCTTAAGAAAAGAGAGGAATGGACTAATGTAATTGGAGACTGCTCATTTGTTTCCCAGTGGCTCAGACCCAAATAGTCACACAGAAACTGTATTAATTACAACACTGTTTGGCCAATGACTCAGGAATGTTTCTAGCTAGTTCTTACATCTTAAATTAACACATTTCTATTTATCTTTGTACTACCATTAGGCTGTGTCTTACCATTAAGTTTCCAGCGTCCTCCTTTGGCAGCTACATGGATTAACTCTGCCTACTCTCTCATTATATTTCTGTTCAGATTTCCCATCTGGCTACATTCTTCCATGCCACAGGCAAACAAGCTTTTTTATTAACCAATGGTAATAATACATACAGCATACAGAGAAGAATCCCACTTCATCTCCCCTTTTCTGTCTAAATACAAAGGAAGGTTTTAACTTTAGCATAGTAAAATTACATAAAATAAAACAGTTACCAAGCAAGAATTATAGTCACAATATTTCTTTTTGACTCTAAAGTTTCAGTATCTAATTTATCTTTTATCATAACTAAGGAAAACTATAACTATCTAGCCTTCAACTTCATCAAAGACCCCAGAAGGATATAATATTACCTAAGTAAACAGAAAGTGCATTGGAAGCACTTTTAAAATTCTGAAATTGACAGAGATGTCTTGTTGCCTGGATAGTGTCCTGAAGTTCTTCTTTAACATTGGGGCATCCATCTTCAGCCTACAGTCCCATACTATCCAACAGACATTTTCATGAGGCAGGAAATTTGAAATATGGTTCTGTTTATGTTGGCAGTTTGTCAGTCACTTTCTTTTGTATCCTGAAGAATCTCTAGCAGACTCTTTCATGAAGCAGAAACCCTGAAAGACTGTGTCATCTTATTTAGGCAAGTTCAGCAGTCATTTTTCCATGGGTCCTGCATGTCCAGTTCATACAGCATACCATCAGGCAGTTAAGGTAAGAGCAGTTTCTTGCCCAAATGGCTAGCTTTGTCACATTAAAGGCAAATTCCATAACAAGTTTTTTAATGCTCATCAACCTCTTGGAAGTAATTGGTGCTTCCAGAAGCAGATATGTCTCACTGTCAAAAAAGTCTAAGTTCTTACAACATTTTAAATGCCATATTCTGTAGGCCTTTGATAGGTTTTAAGAATACTTATCCACCTGAAGTATATTTCTGTACATCTAGATAACCTAACTAACATGACTATAGTTTGACTCTTATAGATGACTATTTATTAATCCATAATTTTTAATTATACATTACATTTTATTTGAGCTATATAAACATAATACCGTAAACAAGAGTAGGAATTTACATATAACAAAATTGACCTTAAACTTGTATCAATAAACCAAAGTCCATACAAATGTAAAGGATTTATTTCTATATGATATCTCCCCCCTTTTTATAGAAGGTGATTGACTGTGACTATTTAACCATTTATACCCTTCACCTTTTAAATAAAAACAAACATTTATAAATAATCACTTTTGGAAATTGGGCATAGTTTTCTCCAAACTGCTTCCTGCTGTTTGTTGGGCAAAGTATTGTTAGGATTAATGGAGACCTTCTGGGGGTCTTATTCAATCAAACCACATTAGGTTGGAAAGAATCCATTGGTTCTCATCTTCTATTAAAACAAAAGCAGAACCTCTTTTCCAAAGTAACATACTCTTAGACTCAAATTTTGAAGTCAAGATACCTTTAAAATATATACATTGGTTTAGCATAGAAGCCTGTACAATCATATGTCTCTCTGTATTTAACTCATTCGCGGTCAAAAAATTTAAAGAAAACACAATAATTTACATAATTCAGACTCTGTGTATTTTCACTATTTACGTGGCTTTTTTTACTCTACTTCTTTTAATATTTATTTTATTATCATTACTCCTTTACTTTCACTGTCTCCTTAAAGACTTTGTTTTTCTAAAACTTTTTCTTTTTATAACTGTCTATATACTTTTCTCCTTTCTCCCAAGCTTATGTACATTTTTTATACAGACTGTGTCTTATTGAGAGATCTTTTATATCTGAATCTGTCCTATTGTATATCTATGATCATTTTCTGACCAGGAACACCTTTTTCAAAAAAAATGCTAAGCAGGCAAGGCCAGGACCAACTCCACCACCCTGCCTGTTTGCTCTACCCAGTTCAACATGGTGGAGGCATATTCACTGCCTCTGTGAGCCATGCTTACCAGCCAACCTTCAGAAACACAGTGGGTCTATGTTATGATTAAACAATTTGTAACACATTGTTCACAGACTCGCTTTAAGTACTCCATAATAGGACCAGCAAGAACCAGGAAACAAGCTCTTAAAGTAGCTGCACAGTTTTTGCTGCTAATGCTGAGTCAGGAAACCTTCTCTTAAAGGAATTGCACATCTACTTGCCTCTAGCAGAATCCACCTGAGAAAATACTACTATCTAGAAATCATACTTAACTCTGTTTTTTGTGTCTAGAACTCCTTCCCAAGCTCTCTCAGGTTTTATGTGGATGTAGTTGCTCCACATTGGCACCATTTGTAATTGGAGACTGCTTATTCATTTCCCAGCTTCTCAAACCTAAATAATCACACAGAAACTATATTAATTACAAAACTGCTTGGCCAATGGCTCAGGGATATTTCTAGAAAATTCTTTCATATTAAATTGGCCCATTTCTATTAATCTATGTATCACCACAAGGCTGCGGCCTACTAGTAAGTTTCCAGCATCCTTCTCCTTCAGCAGCTACATGGCTTCTCTTTGACTCTGCCTATTGTCTCTATATATCTGTCTTTGGATTTTCTACCTGGCTATATTCTGTCCTGCCACAGGCCAAAGCAGCCTCTTTATTAACCAATGGCAATTCACAGCATATAGAGGGGAATCCTGCATCAGACTAGTATAATTGTACACTTCATAACAAGACAGGTGAAAAGAGAGAGTGAGGTTCCAAGTGGCAGGGTTAGGCTGAATGGCCCTTTATCTCTTTGGTAATGATGTGTGACCTGTGTTCTTTCAGTTATCCAGTTTGGGTTTGTCACGCTGTTCGTGGCCTCCTTTCCCCTGGCCCCCTTGTTTGCTCTCATAAACAACATTATGGAGATCCGAGTGGATGCCTGGAAGCTGACGACTCAGTACAGGAGACCTGTGGCTGCAAAAGCTCACTCCATAGGTGTCTGGCAGGACATTCTCTATGGAATGGCCATCATTTCCATTGCAACTAACGTAAGTGCCTCTTTCCATGGGATGACTTTGCCCTTCTTTTTGCTTCTGTTGGGGTGGAGGATTGTGAATGATACCTGACTCAATCCTCATGAGCACCAATTTCATCACAGAGTTGATTTCTAAACACAAGCCACCTGAAACTTTGCTTTCTGAGCAAGAACAATGACAAGAAAACAGTATTTTCTCATTGAAATTTCATGATGTTGTTTTACAGATTTGCTAATCTAAATATAAAATCAGTGACAATGTAACATGTATGAACAATGGAGTGAAAAATTGATTATATACAAATATGTATAATATAAAGAATACATGTTGGGGGCTGGAGAGATTGCTCAGAGGCTAAGAGCACTGGCTATTCTTCCAAAGGTCCTGAGTTCAGTTCCCAGCAACCACATGATGGCTCACAACCATCTGTAATGGGGTCTGGTGCCCTCTTCTGGCCTGCAGGCATACACACAGACCAAATATTGTATACATAATAAATAAATAAATAGAAGTCATGTTTACTTTCAAAATGATTTTTGAAAACTAAATCTCACAAACACTACTTTTATATCCCTTATTTCTATCTAAAATTGTTTTATCAATTAAAGGTTTTCTTGAGATAATCAAAAGGAAATTTGACACCTGAATATTTGTGGTTTATTTTAGAAAACTTTATGTAAAGGAAACGTGGCTGAAACTGTGGAGCTTAAATATGGTGGGAATATAAAGAGATGTAGAACACAGTTACAGAAAAATCCATGGCTGGAAATGCTTTTTAAAAACTAAGACAGGAAAACCTAACCTAAGCATGTGACTTCAGCCACCAAAGGAAAACACATAACTAAAAGCAGTAAAAAAAAATTAAAATAAAATTATTCGTAAATTGTCAACTTAGAAGATAAAAGGGTAATTAACACAAATACTGAGTTAGTTTGTTATAAAGACATAAAACAAAAAAAAATGCCAGGTGGTGGTGGCACATGCCATTAATCCTAGCACTCAGGAGGCAGAGGCAGGTGGACCTCTAAGTTAAAGGCCAGCCTGATCTACCGAGTGAATTTCAGGACAGCCAGGACCACACAGAGAAACTCTGTCTTGAAAAAAACATACAAACAAAAAAAATAGACAATAAAGAAGAACAAACAAAACACCCAAACCCATGAAAACAATAGACTTCTTTTTAGCAGATTGTAAAATTTTGCTTGAAATGACCAATTACTAGATATTTAAATGTTAGATTATTAAATAATCAATGGAAATATCAAATGTATTCATTGACATAGAAGTAACAGAAGAGTTTTTTTAAAAATATACCACAAACTACACAGGTGCCAGAGTTAGACAGATGGTTTTAAATGCACTCATGTGGTCTAGAATAAACAAACTATTTCTGTGATAATTGGGCTTAAAAAGAACCATAAAACCCCCATATAATGAAGTTCTGAAATTAATTATACTAAACTACAAGTGCCAAACCACACTCTTTCCTTTTATTCATCAGCCTATTATTGACACACTCAATGCACATACACAAGACACAGACTTACACAGGTGCACAGAAAGACACAGTCATAAATACACACTGGTACATTCATACATCATTATACATCATTCATACATACATATACATATGGTCACACATAGCACGTACACACAGATTTTACAGATATATACAGATGCTCATAAATATAAACAGAAACACACATATAGATGTGAAAATACACAGAGATACAGACATCGGAATTCCCCTATTTCCCCACCTGTCTCTCTCCTAGACCACACAAGGGAATTTAAGAACAATGAATGTGTGGATCCAAAACATGAGTCATGGCAAGGTCAAGGAGAGAGAGCATGTTTGGAGGTAGCAAATACACATAGATTCAATTCTTAACTTAGCTTTTCTGTAGCTATGAAATTTTGAAGATTAGTTCCAGACTACCCATGTGCCTTCAAAAGTTTTAGAGTGGTGTTTGAGTTACCTCATGTTCATGTGACTCATGAAAGTGGGCTTGCATACAAGTCAGACTTTGTGCACTGGACTGGGCTCATTGTTGTTCTTTCCCTTTGTCCATCAGGCCTTCATTGTTGCCTTCACATCTGACATCATCCCACGGTTAGTTTACTTCTATGCCTACTCAAGCAATTCCACAGAGCCCTTGAGTGGATATGTCAATAACAGCCTGTCAGTGTTCCTGATAGCTGACTTCCCCAACGACACAGCGCCCATGGAGAAAAAAGACTTCACCACTTGCAGGTCTCCTTCTGTCTAGGTTTTAGTACTATATTTTTAATGTCTCTCTCTTAAATTATCTTTTTCCTGATGTTTGTCTTGTAGTGTAAGAGGTTTACTTGATACAAGGCATTTCCTGGGTTAATATCATACATCATTTCTGGAATTCATACATTGTTATGACCTGACAGACTATACAAAAGGAAGTAATATTATGGGCCGAGGTCATGTTGTTCTTAAATAGTTTCTTAGTTTTGAATTATTTTTGAAAATGATACTCACTAACTAGGACAGGCTCCCTGGACTTGAGCTATAACATCTATCACTCAGTATGATTAATTAAGTGAATTTTACCATTTATCCTCAGAGAAAGAAATAGAGAAATAACAATGTAATAATGGGACTAGTACACAAGCCATCATTCCACGTAAAGATTTTCTTTAGTGTAGAATGCGTGAGTGGGATTTGTGAATTGTTACCACACCCAGTACATCATGTTCTGTGGGGATCTTTATACCATAGACTATTAAAACAATAGTCAGTAAGTAGGTGGTTAGATAATAGAGATATTATAAATTATAGATCACTGATGGAGATATGCAGGTAGTTGGGTAGATAGATAGATAGATAGATAGATAGATAGATAGATAGACAGACAGATAGATGAAAGAGGTAGATGATGAAGATAGATTGATAGATATACATGTAGAGAGAGTTGATCGATTGTAGACATAAATGGTAAAGGTAAATGATGCATATATATAAGATAAAGATTGATGGGTTAGAAGATAGCGATAAATAGGTAGATTGTATTGATATATGCATGGATAGATTGATAGGTAGAAATAATTTATGACAGATTGATGATACAGGTAGATAGTAGATCATAAATAAATAGTAGATAGATAACAGACAGACCGATAGACATGTGCACACATATGTACACAAAAAGGTCTTGAAAATTGACTTCATCCTCATATTAAGTTCTCACTTTGGGATTCCAACAATGAGAAAGGAAGCCATTTCGGGGCAATAGGACAAAAACACTGATCTGTGGCACATTTGGATAGGAAGGAATCATGACACAGTGTTCAAGACTGGGATCTCTGTTCTCTGATCTCTGGGTTTCAGCCACTTTCTAAAAACTAGAGTGAGTGATTGAAGAACATCAGTCTAGTGAAGGGAATCATCCGAAAGTCTGAGCATGAGAAGAACACAGAAAGAGAACACTGCCTTGTCAATACATCTGAAAGGAAAAAGTGTGTCCAGGAAACAGAAGTGGTCCACATAGCATAGTGAGTTGGTTGGGTCAGATAGGAGGAGGATTTCTACAAAATGCCATCATAGCTTGGTCTCTCATGGAAGAAACTGAACTAGACCAAGGAAGTTTTCCTGGTTTATGTCCCCTTAGGTAGGTAATATGGGCAAGTAGCACAAGCCTGGAGCTGGAGAACAGAAAAAAGGTTTAACACTGTTGCTTTTCTGTGATCTGAGTTTGTACTCAACTTCAATCTAAGAGAAATGATAAAAGTTTATTCCAGGTCTGTTCATGAAACTTGCCACAAATGTCATCTGTGATTCTGTCTACCTGTCATATATATATATATGTCAGATATATATATAATATCTATCTAAATATCACAGATTATCAATCTCTCCATCTATCTCCATGTCTATCTGCGTATCTACCTATCATCTATAAACTATTTATCATATGTATCTATCACAGAGCATCTCTCTGTCCATCTATCTACCTGTCTACTATCTATCACATCTATGTGGCATAAATCATCTCTCTCTATATGTTTCCCTATCCATGTTCATTTGTGGTCTTATTCTCTGTTTTGTAGGTACAGAGATTACAGGAACCCTCCTGATCATGAGGACAAGTATGTCCATAACATGCAGTTCTGGCATGTCCTTGCCGCCAAGATGGCCTTCATCATAGTGATGGAAGTAAGCTGACCTGGCTCTCCCACCTCTCTTTCATCTCACCTGTCTCTTTTTTTAAAAAATATTTATTTATTTATTATGTATACAATATTCTGTCTGTGTGTGTGTCCGCAGGCTAGAAGAGGGCACCAGACCTCATTACAGATGGCTGTGAGCCACCATGTGGTTGCTGGGAATTGAACTCATGACCTTTGGAAGAGCAGGCAATGCTCTTAAACACTGAGCCATCTCTCCAGCCCCTCACCTGTCTCTTTTGCCACTCCCCGAAGCAACTGTTTCTAAACACACCTGTTACCAGGAAATTAGCACTCTCTTCTTTCGTTTGAAAAAAAATCACTTGTCATAAGTTGCAACTCCACTATGGGAGCTTGATATTCACTTATAATTGGTACAGGCCCCTTGGCAAGAGAAAACCAAAGGAAATGCCTGGCAAGGTCAGGAAAAGGGGGATTTGTAGAGCACCTGTTCCAAAGACTCTGTTTCAGCCATTCTCATCATCTAGCCCTTTTTTAACTTTGACAGATGAACCTGATATTCATCAAAATATGTCATTGGCTTAAGGTTAATTAACTACTATTGGAGCTGGGATTTGGTGGCAGACAGATCTCTGTTAGTTCATCAAGACCAAACTTGTCTACAAGAGCTAGTTCCAGGACAGGCTCCAAAGCTACAGAGAAACCCTGTCTCAAAAAAAAAAAAAAAAAAAAAAAAAAAGACAAGCAATTTTCTTTCCTTTTGATACATGAGATTAGAGGATGCTCTGAAGGAGGTACCTTAGATGGGATCATAATAGTTATAATATGATGAGGGGAAACCAGAAATCACTAGCATTGTCAAGAGTTTCCTGGTGAGACTCCTAAGTGGAGGTTCACGCCTGAGAAGAAAGAGAAGGCTTTAGTGTGGATAATTGTGCTGGGACTCTGTTCTCAGCTGGCCTGGGGGTTCAGCCAGCTTCCTGGGTAAGAATTTCTTCCCCTCCTTGTGTCCCCAGGTTTTGCTCTATCTTTCCTGCCCATGCTCAGTATTCTGAATTTCACTGTTTAGAAAGTGTGCTTTTAATATGTGTCCCACCTCCACTCTACACCACAGCCTTTGCCCTTTCGCTCACAGCCTTCTGTTATAAAGATAAAAACCGTTCACTGTTGAAATGACCTGGCGCAAGTGAGAAGGAAACATGGAACATGCAACAAACCCGCTTAGGAGTTTATTAGAGGGGCCATGTAAAGGCCTGGGGAGGTCAGTGTGCAGAGAGAGAGAGAGAGAGAGAGAGGGCACGTCCAGCTTTAAAAGCTGCCTAGCACATCATACACAGGTGATGGGGCTCATGCAGGCACACAAGGGCTTAGCTGAGTCAAATGTGGATGATGAAACCATGCTTGTATGGGTCACATGGGGCCCCAGAGCCATTAGGCACTTCTGCCTGAAGCTTTGTCTGCACATGCATGGCCCTAGATCCCAGAAGTGTGAGCCTCATTGTGGCTGAAATCGTAACATTCCACCCTTTTATTATAAAAATTTGGGGAGTTTGGGGTCTTTAATGTGTGGGAATGGGGTGTTGTAAGGTCTCCCGTGACTGCTTCCTGCTGATTTTGTGGGCCTCGGAGAGTTGAGATGCTTGACCACATTCTGGGGTGACTGATTACTGTTGTGGGTTATTTTTTGGGAGGGGGGCTCTGTAGAACTGGCTGGCTGGCAGCTTGGACCTTGCAAAAATGCTGGAAAGGCAGAAAACGATGTCTGGAAAAAATTTTAGATCCTGGTGATTAAGGGAGAAAAGTCCCAAGATGGAAGATAGAGGGTTTGGGGGGGGGGGGTGGAAGGAGGAGGGAATTTCCCAGTGGTTCCCGAGACCAGAAATGATGAGAAGATAATTAAATGATACTTATTCTGGGTGAGTCTGGTTTGCTTAGATAGGTCCAATTGGCTCCCTGGAGTTCATGAAAAAGAATGTTTGAAAAGAAATAAATTTTAGACATATTAAAAGCTTATAATTACTATGGTATAATGTTGGAATAGAAGATGGTGGGGAGGAGTGAAGAAAAGAAGGGGGAATTATTAGAAAGGGAAATTATTAGACCCCTCAATGTTTTACCTGGAGCAAATCTTAAGGCACTTGCTCTCCTTTAGCGTCATGGTGTTACCTTAACATCCAGGAGACACTGCTGCAGTCAGTGATAAACCTGCTATGTTAAAGTAATCTTTTGTGAGTTTTTGGAGTCTGGGGCTGTGAATGTCCCAAATTTGTTTTTGTTTCTTACTACCTGGACTTTTGGCAATCCTTGTACCTCCGGCTCTATGTTTAATGATGGTCCCTGTAATAACAACTGAGTGGTTAACTGAAAATTTAAGCATGACATTGGAGACATAGAGATGTTGGTAGAGCAGATAGAAGAAAGAGGAAGAAGAAGAGTATATGGTTTTGGCACAGGAGAGTTGAGTATGGTGATGAGACTTTTATTTTTCTGGAACTAGAGAAAGAGTGGCTGATCTTGGTGTCCTCTGGAATTTAAGGAAACAGGGCCTTGTTCCCTTATCTTGAGCTGGAAGAGTAAAAGTTTTAAGGTGAGATAGTGAGAGTAGATCAGAAGCTAATGCCTGAACATATAGGTGTGGGCTGTCCTGGAATCCCTGGGAAAGGACAGTCCAGGTGAGCTGTGTGGAGAGGTGAGTTTCAGGGTCAGTCCAGGTGAAGGCGAAGGTTTGAGATTGAGAGCAGAGAGGAATAGAGAAAAAAGTATCCTTAAGGTCTAGAACTGAAAGGTGGGAGGTTCCTGGGGAGATAGTGGAAAGGAGTGTGTAAGGATTAGGTACTACAGGATGAAGAGGAACCACTGCAGAGTTAATGAGTCAGAGGTCTTGAATCAGATAACAGGTTTCATTAGATTTTTTAACAGCAAGTATAGAGGTGTTAAAGGGAGAAGAGGTAGGGCGAAGTAGCTTTTTTCTTAGAAGGTCCATGATAATAGGCTTAAGTCCCCTGAGGCTCTGAAGAGAGGGGGGGTACTGAACTTGGGTAATGTACTTAGTAGGGTCTTGGAATTGGATAAGGATGGGGGAATGGTGTTTAGCAACACGGGGGTTTTGGGTGTCCCAGACTTGGAGGTTTACCTGAGAGGCTGGTAGAGGAAAAGACATATTGGGGCTGGGAGGTTGTGAGGCTAGAAGGAGGAGGGGAGCTGTTGGTGAGTCCCAGGTAAGGTAAATGGAAGGAACAAATGAAATGAAAGTTTCTACTTTTGCTAAAAAATCTCTTCCTATAAGAGGTACTAAGCAAGTAGGCATGACTAAAAATAAATGAATGGGATAAATATCCCTAAAAACAGAGTTAAGTGGTGGGGACTAGTGAGGTAGATAAGGCTGTCTCTCTAGCCTGACATTAAGGAAACTAGAAGGAGCGGTAGGCCCCCAGAATTCTGTCAGTACCGAGTCTGTGGCTCCAGTGTCCAAGAGAAAGGAGATGGGCCATCCTGCTACTGTGATGTTTACCCATGGCTCCCTGTTACAGATAATGGTTGTGGTCAGGTCAAAGGGCAGCCTCATGCATTCATGACCGGATCTAGAAGGTCAACTTGGGAATTTTCTGGGTTTTATGTCTCCATGCCACAATGTGCATGAGCACAATCGACTGTCTAATGTTCTTCCCTATGGCATTTTGGACAAGGTCTTATGGGACCAAGATGAGAGGATTAGGGCATCCTCAGGCCCAGTGACCAGCTCTACCGTATTTGAAACACAGGCCTGGTGGGGGGGTAAGGGAGCAACACAGATAAGATGGATCAGGTGGTCTGTCACCTCGGCCTGTAGGAAGGCTGTGGCTAGCATGTGACAGTGATGATTGCAGGTTTTGTCATTCCTCTCATGGTACACCTTAAAAGCCATGAGTGGGGTCAAGGGGCCTTTCTCCAAACATCTAAGTTTAGCCTTAATGTCAGGGTAGCACTGAGGGAAAAAAATGAGTCATAAGTAACTGTCTGCTTTCCTTGGTTTCTGGATCTAAGTTAGTATATTGTAACATGGCTTTAGTGAGGCAATTCCAAAAATACAGAAAAATTTTTCTTCGTATCTTGAATGACCTCTGAGAGCTTATTATAGTTTACTGGCTTGAGGGCAGCCTTACGTGACCTGCCAGGACGCGAGTCAAAAACTGGTCCCTAGCTAAAATTTCACCTGGGGTGTTATAGTCCCAGTGTGGTTCCTGCTTGGGGACCGCCTCTGCTCCCAGAGGGTGTGTTGCTTGTGAACCTCCTCTGTATGTAGTCTGGCCTGCTCCCAAACTTGCTTGTGCTCTTTAGAAAGTAGGTTGTTAGATAGGATCATACAGATATCATGAAAGATTATGACACTGGGACTTAGAGCTTAGATAGTAAATGAGTTGTATATAAGGAAACTCCTTCCATCTGCCTGTGCACTGACAGTAGTTAGAAAGCTCCACAGAGCCGGGCGGTGGTGGCGCATGCCTTTAATCCCAGCACTTGGGAGGCAGAGGCAGGCGGATCTCTGTGAGTTCGAGACCAGCCTGGTCTACAAGAGCTAGTTCCAGGACAGGCTCCAAAACCACAGAGAAACCCTGTCTCGAAAAACAAAAAAAAAAAAAAAAGAAAGAAAGAAAGAAAGAAAGCTCCACAGAATATGAGGATCAAAGTTGCTGATAGCCAGCCACTTTAAATTGTTATCTAAATTATAAGGAGGTCATTTTTTGAACAAAGATGGACAAGTGTGGGAATATGTATGTAGGGCATTAAGATTAATGCCTGGGGTTTCAGGGCATCTAAAAGGCATCCCAAGGGGGAGGCTGGATTGATTGTCTTGGATGGCCTGCTACCCATAGCTGTAACTGTAAAAACCCACAAAAAAGCAGTGATACCACAAGGCTTATAGGGAGACATCTCCCCTTTATAGGTGGGATGTAAAATGACGGGAAAACCACAGGGCATGTAGGAGAGCATCCTCTACCTACAGGCGGGGTGTTAAAGCCTGACTGACTCTAGCCGGGGTGACTTGGAAGCCAGAGAGGCCCCGACAGGGACCTCTGACAAGTGGTCCAGAAAAAAAAAAAAAAGAAAAAAAAGGAGAAAGAAAAATTTGAGGGACCCTGAGCCCCCAGTCATGGGAATATTGACTCCAGGTTATCCAAATATGATTTTAACTAAGGGAAGCAATCCAGAGATGAATGTCAGTGAAGGATTCAACCATAGCCTTAAAGACCATGGTTGGGGGCTGTACCCCCATTTCTAGGAACACCAGAAGATTGCCTGGAGCTCAACGGTCAATTCTTCAGGTTCAGAGAAACTGTGAAGCTAACCAGAATAGGGGAAACTCACCAATTGAAGCCACTGGTGGTGTGCATAGAAAGAGGGGTGGGAGGGCCTACCGAGTCCGATGGCACCAATAAAATTATGTGACGTGAGTGAAAAGGAAACATGGAACATGCAAAAAAAAAACCTGCTTAGTTTATTAGAGGGAGCGTGTACAGGCTTGGGGATGTCAGTGTGCAGAGAGAAAGAGGAAGATGGTGCGTCCAGCTTTTAAAAGCTACCTAGTGCATGCGCACAGGGGGTTGATGTGACTAAGTCATACACAGGTGACGGGGCTTACGCATGCACACAAGGGCTTAGCTGAGTCATATGCACATGGGTCACGCAGGGCCCCTGGGCCATTAGGCACTTCTGCCTGAGAGCTTGTCTGCACATGCATGGCCCTAGAACCCAGAAGTGTCAGCCTTATTGTGGCTGAAATCCTAACAACTGTTATGCCCAGATCCATGAAGTTCCCCAAAAACCAACAAGGAGAATGAGTCCCATATGCAAAAGCAAAGAGCCTTTATTTTATTCAAGTTTGCAAACTCAGTCTCTCTGTGTGTCCAACATAGTAGAATAATCAGAAAGCCCCGAGCTCTGTTGGGATTTAGTTTTTATAGTAGTAAAGCTGAGGGTGAGGGATTTCTAAGGTTCAGGACCTCTGATTGATTGACATTTGTTTAGGGGCGTCCTCGTGAATGTGTGCTGGAAAGTGATCCTATCTACAATGGTTGAAACATTAGGAATTTCCTTTGGATGGTCTGTTCCTGGGTGGTGCCTGGGTAGTCTCAGTTTGTGCTCCTTCCTGTAACCAGGTGTTGCCTCGGGGTAAACTACTGAGATCCAGGCCTCCAATTAAGCTCATCATGGCAAGATCCTACACTGGCAGGTGATAATGGTTGGAAGTTAAGAACTTCCTTTGGGTGGTCTATTCCAATTAAGCTTATCATGGTTCGCTGGGTTCTACATTCACATAATTCCTAGGCATTCTACTGCTTCTCATAGAAACCCAAATTAATGCACTTGTTTTCAGTTCTACACTGTCCTCAGAAGGCCTGACTGCCTTCATTCCAGAAAACTCTCTAAGAATCTAAAACAGAGTGGCGGTATTCTTTAAGCTTCATCTTCACACTAAATCACAAAGTACATGGTTGAGTGTGAGTTGTGCTATCTAAAGGAAACTAGGACTGTTTTAGAGATGTTTCCTTAGGTTCTTAGGATGGGGCACAGATAAAGGGCAGGCATTTTAATAGCCATATTCTGTTCCTCTAGTTGCTTATTTAAATATTTATATATATTTTAAAGATTTATTTATTATGTATACAACATTCTGCCTCCATGAATGCTGAGACACCAGAAGAAGGCACCAGATCTCATTACAGATGGTTGTGACCTGTTGTAATAAGGGCGGCAGGGCTGCGTCCCCGGCACCCGGCCACCCACATGGCTAGCTTATGCCCGAAATAATTACACAGAAACTGTATTCATTTAAATACTGCTTGGCCCATTAGCTCTAGCTTCTTATTGGCTAGCTCTTACATATTGTTCTAACCCATTTCAAATATTCTGTGTAGCCCACGAGGTGGCTTACCAGGGAGGATCTTAACCTGCGTCTGTCTGGAGTGGGAGAATCATGGCGACTCACTGACTCAGCTTCTTTCTCCCAGAATCCTGTTCTGTTTACTCTGCCTACCTAATTTTCTGTCCTATGAGGGCCAAGGCAGTTTCTTTATTAGTTAACCAATGAAAGCAACAGATAAGATACAAGACCCACCTCCATCATTGACCCACCATGTAGTTGCTGGGAATTGAACTCACGACCTGTGGAAGAACAGCCAGTCCTCTTAACCACTGAGCCATCTCTCCAGCCCCCTAAATATATATATATTATTTAATTCAATTGCATGTATAAAAATTATAGGGTACACACACGCACACACTCACACATGCACAGGCATGTGCATATGTATGTGTCTGTATGATTCAACTTTTTGTGCTTCTTGTGTCCAACACAGTTTATCAAAGCTCAGGGGGACCTTTGAGGACTCCTTGATGACTTTTTGATGATCCTAACAGTTTCTCTGTTCTTCCTTTATCACTCCTTTAGCACATTGTGCTTCTGTTCAAATTTTTATTAGCCTGGATGATACCAGATGTTCCAAAGGATGTCACAGAGAAAATCAAACGAGAAAAGTTAATGACTGTCAAAATTATCCATGACTTCGAGCTCAACAAGTTGAAAGAAAATTTGAATTTTGAGTACAGTAACATCATGAGGGATGACACAGAGGAAGACAACAGATCCCCGGGGAGCAAATCCTTTGTCTAATCCACACGCAAGGTGAGAAGCTCTGCACCCTCCTCTGTTCACTGTTTAACTCTGGGTTTCTGGCTGGATGTTGGAATCCATATATCCATTTGTTTTACTTTCTTCCTTTTATTTTTAACTCAGAGACTTCATGCCCTTTGCTAGAGGCTGACATCAGAAGAGAACACAGGCAGGCACCATCCACTGGGCTCTCCCAGGGTGTAACTCGTGGAGTCCTGAAGACAGTTGCAGGTGGTGCCACTGGACGCAGAGTCTGGGAAATCATGAAGTATTGCTACTTAGAGTGAAATCCTGGCCTTGGGGATGCTTGGTCACTTCCCAGAGCAACTGCTCATCTCTGCTTTCTCCTGTTGAGTGTTCCGTCTCCCTCCCAACAAGAAAAGGGTCATATTGAAGAGTAAGCTAGCAACGAGATCTGCCATTTCATAGAACATTTGCCTTTGTATAATGCATACATTAAAAACCAAAATCAGATGTCTTGAGAATTCTCACTTATTGACAAATGTTGGGTAAAATTATAGCAGGACTGTGCTCTTGACCGTGTCAAGTGAAAGTTAGCTTCTGTCAGAATTCCAGATAGCCTTTCCTGGTCAAGGTAGAATCGATTTTTCCATGAGACTAAAAGAATTTTCAGAAAAGACTCTCAGAGGGCTTTTAAAGGTATTGTCTCCATTTTGTTGACTAACTTCCATACCATGGAATCAAGTGACTACAGGCTTCCAAGTGAAGGAACTACGCAAAGCCCAAGTGTCTTCTTAGGAGATAAAGAATGCAAGACAGTGTGCTCTCTTCAGCAGCACATATGCTAACATTGGAACGATACAGAGAAGATTAGCATGGCCCCTAATAAAGAAAAAAAAAGAATGCAAGACAGTACATGGACATTAACTTATTCAATGATAAAGTGAAACTCTTCCATTTTTCTGAGATGCTGATTTTTGCATCATGAAGCCTTTTTTGAAATCTAACCATTTGTATAAGTTGGGCCCAAACTATTTACAAATTGTGATCTCTTCACGCTGAAGAAACTCCAGACCTTGTAATAAGTTTACAGTCTTTTCGTGACCAACCTTGTCCCCATGATGTCCAGTGCCTTCCTTCCCTGCCTTTGACACATAAGACATGGTCTAGGTGACTGTTGATTTGACATGAATTTGACATGATAGACTATTTCAGATGTCAGCCCGTCTTAGAGAAACTGTCAGTGTTGTGAGCCCAGAGTTTATCACCAAACGATAACCAACCACATGAGAAGATGATAATCAGGTGGACAAAGGTATATTTGAGAAGTACCCCTTCCATATTTATACTTTGTGGATATACACAATCTTTGCCGTTGCTTCAGTTAATGCGATATCACATTCGCGCCCGCCTGTACCTTACTGCTAGAGTGAGAGATAGGGTTCAGCCCTAGAGTGCTCAGATCTTTAGGTTTGAATTAGAATTCAGCTACAAAGGAGTATTTTTTTAAATCAACTACATACAAAAAAAAAAACCCTGATCACACAATTTCTAAAAGTAGTGTTCCCTTAACAATAACACAATGTTACAGCATAGCTGATATTACCATATCAACTAACTGCTGATACATATTACGTATCTAAAACCAGGGATTATGGATTTTATAAATGACAGACAAGCTAGTACATCACATTACTGAAATGTTATATAGTAGATAGACTGCATGTTTGGGTTCCTTGAAATGATTCCAAATTAAAAGATAATTTCATATATGGAGATGGTTAACTTAAGAAAGCAGGTCCTTTGGAGCATGACCAAGCCACAGCTGAGGTTCTTGTAGACTGTCAAATCATACTGTCACTGCAATGCTCTTCATACACTGTTCACATTGCCTTCTTCATGGGTGCTACTGTTAGAAAAAAGGGTGGATTATAGGTTTTTGGAAATGCACTTTAATTTTGTGACTTCAAAGTATCATGGAGGCAGACTCCAAGCTAAGGACAAATCTGACTTGTAAAGCTGCCCATTGCAGGTTCAAAACCAACTCAAGCACTGAGTGTCTAAAGTCATGGTAGACATTAACAAAATTGGAATTTATTCTATTACAAGTGCTTCTTAGGATTTATCTGTGTTTTCACTTCATATTTGCCTTGGAATTTTCCACTGAGCACTTTCTTCCTGCCTCGTATTTTACCCTGAGATACTAGAATAACTTTCTAGAAAGTCTTCCAGCCAAAATCAGATGGAGTTTGCCCAGGTGGATTTGCCCCATTTCACCAAAACACTAGTTGGTGTGAGAATGCTGAGTTAGATGCACCTGAGCACCAGTGTATGTTCATGTTTAGGAGTATGGCTGTGATTCTTTTTTCTTTCAGTAAAACAGGCAGTTTACTGTTTTCAACTGATATTCCAGGGAACAATTGAGATCTCATGTGAAAATAGAATCCTCAAGTGCCAAAGGCCCAAACCACACAACTCTTTTCAATGGTCCTTTTGCAATCATCATCTTCATTTTTTTTTTTTACACAGAAAACAAAATCCTTCAACTCACACTGACTTTAGACATCAAGAGGGGCCTTAATTAGATAAAAGATGTGTTAATTTTGCAGTGTTTCTGGACTTTTTTTGGTCGAGAGTGAGAGAGAGAACTGTTTCTTCTGGATCTCAGGTAAGATTCATTGAGGTTCAGCTGTGGGGAGGAAGATGCAGATCTCAGATCAGTGCCAGTTACTAATGGTGAGAGAATATATCTTGAGAAATTTCAGGCTGGCACTATTTATATGTCCAAGGAAAGCCTTTGAAGTATGGTTGTAGGGTCAGGCACTGTGAACTATCATTGACAATACTGGTCATTCAAAAATATAGCCTATTGTTTTGGACAAACCTCTCATAGTTATTATGTAATAGAATGATGTCATAAAGGAAAATGTTGAATTGCTAGACTTTGGACTCTGCCACAAGAAATCAATGGAACTATCATGCTACTGTTCTTCCTGCAATTTTAATATACTTTTCTGTGTAGTAATTAAAATATGTCAATTATTTCAGAATTATGTAAAAATTAATGACAATGTTTAAAACATAACATATAGTATGGTGTAATCTGTGTAAGATACAACTGTCCATCCCATATATGTCATTGGATACAAGATGTAGCTCTTCTGCTATCAGGTGCTGTATCCTGAGGTCGGCTCAGAGTATACAAGCTTGCTTTTCCCTCCATTTCTCCCTCTTTCTGTCCCTCCCTCCCATTTTCCCTTCCCTCATTCCTTCCTTTGCTCTTTGCTCCCTTATTTCCTTCTCTTCTTTCTTAAAGGGAGTACACAGGTGTTTAGAGAAAATTGTCTTTATTTATGCATCCAAACCTCAAAAACCAAATCATAAGTACAAGTAGGTGTACAGTCATTTGGGCATATTATTTTCAACTCTTTGTATTTGAAGACTATCAAATAAAAGCTGGTTAGAAAAGTTTTTAAGTATCCCACCTATTCAACATGTTATTTATACATAGAACAAAAAGGAACACTAGAAGAGCTGGGTGATGGTGGCACATGCCATTTTAATCAGCACTTGGGAGGCAGAGGCAGGGGGCTGTCTGTGAGTTCAAGGCGAATCTCCTCTAGAGATTGAATTTCAATACAATGGGGACTACACAGATAAACTGCATTGAAAACAAAATGAAAAACAAAGAGAAAAACAAAAGAAACAAGAATAACAACAAAACACTAGAAGAAAGTCTATCAAGTCTAAAAATAGAAAAGAGAACTCGGGTTTGTATCTAAATCTACAAAGTCACAGAAAGCATGGGTGTCTGAGGATCATGTTAAACGAGACAAAATCATCAATAATCAGACTGCAAGATCTCCACTGGGCTAACAACCGGTTTTCCTTTGCAAATGAACTGATGGCAAAAAGAGATGAAGGAGAATCCTCCAGTTAGAGCAGCTGAGGAGATAACACTCACTTGTGCCTTCTCTGTGGACTCTGATTTCACCCACCCATGAAAACAAAATCAACAGATAACCAGAGCAGGCTGGGAGCCAGCGACCCCGTACTTTGAATCACGGACCATGTCTAATGTTACCCCCCAAACAGAATATTTTCATTAACTATTTAGGAATTTCATACATCATATCCCAATCACACTCATTTCCCATTGCTCCCAGGTCCACCCTCCCACACTTTCACCCTCAAAAAAAAAAAGACCCATATCATAGACAGTCTTCCCTAAAAGTGTTCAACTTCTGTCACACGTTTTATGAGTGGCATTACTTGGATTTTTGAGAGTATGTTTATTTCAGAGGTACTTTCTGAAAAGGCATGGTGCCTGAGATCTTTTTCATATAATCCTGGATGAGGAAGGTAAGGGAATCCTGTCTGTTTTGAAAGTTGATGCTTCAAATTCTATAGTAAGCATACTCCCTAACACATACATGCACACACACACACACACACACACACACACACACACACAGCATACCATCTGCTAAGTAATCTCATATCATAAAGTTGACCATAATAATACTCTTAAGTTCAGAAATACAATTTCTGAGCTATGGAAAGAAAGGTGATATTGATCAAATAAATGAAATGACAGCCATATTCATTTTAAATGTTTTGAGAAACAATATAATTCTCTAGAAATTGATAGGGTGATAATAATTTTTTGTTGAGAAAACTAAATCTGTACAGTAGCCATACTTACAGTGTGTAGTACAAAACATAAGTGTATAAGAGCTCCCAACTTAATTTCCACTGCATTGTTGTCTCTAGACTGCTTCCTGCTGTTTGTTGGGTGAAGTATTCTTAGAGTTCACAGAGACCTTTTGGGAGTCTTGTTGCATCAAACCACATTAGCCTGGAAGAAATCTACCTGGTCTAAACTTCTGTGGAAACAAAAGCAGAACATCTTTTTCCAAAGTAATATATCCTTGGACTAAAATTTTGAAGTCAAGATACCTTTAAAAATAAATGTTGATTTAGCTTAGACCCCACAATCAAATGTCTCTCTGCTGTTAGCTCATTAATAGTCAAAAAATTAAAGAAACATGATAATACACATAATCCAGATTCTGTGTATATTCCTCTTTATGTGGTTTATTTTTTCTATTATCCATTTTTTCTTAAGCCTACATACATATTTTAAATACTCTGTGACGTATTCAGAGGTTTATTTTTGTTGACATCTGTCTTTATTGTGTATTTGAATTTTCTGACTGTGGGTGCCTTTTCTTAATTCTAAGCAGGTATGGCTAAGCCCCAGCTTTGCCTGTTAGCTCCACCCCATCTAATATTGCAGAGGTATGTTCACTGCCTCTGCAAGCCATTTTCACCACCCGAGCTTGAGGGATACACAAGGTCTTTGTCACCATTAAACAAGGAGGAGTAGACTGCTCATAATTCCCATTTAAGTGCTCCATAAGAGGACATTTCAAAAGAGCAAGGGCCATTTGTGCCATCAGCACAAACCAGGAAGCTTTTTCTTATAAAGTGCATATGAGGCCCACATGACGCCATCCCTGTTCTCAACTCCAAAAAACATCTTGAAGAGAACAAAGGGAAGAGAGAAGTTATGGCAGCAAAAGCTATGACCAAGCAGGGGTGTTGGAGTGAGTAGTCTGTTTCACCCTGAGCACATTGCTTTCCTGCCTGGGGTTTCAGCCTGTGTGGAGCAGAGCATATATCTGCCCTCCATACCTGTGCAGCAATCCTGTGCTAAACACTGATGTGTGGCCTGCCTCAGGGCTGGTATGTAGTCCCTAGTCAGTACTTAGCTACTCGATGGGGAGGAGTTGTCCCTGGAGTCATCCAACTCTTCTTCCACAGATACATAAAAGGAAAATAACAAATTGTACCAACAAAAATACCTTCAATAAACTAAAGGAAACTATTGAGTGATTTTGTTGGTGTTTTACGGTTTTTCTGCTATTATTTCACAGAACAACAAATCTAGCCAATCTGATGGTATAGGCACATATACACACTCCCATGGATTTAGTCAAATTTGCAGATTAAAATAGAAGCTGACCTAAGTCTTACTTACCCAATATTTTGGTACTTGACAGAGCTATATTCTAGTTACTGAAGAACATCTAAGCCTTTAGCTTTTGTTCCCAGTACCTTATCCTAGCGACAATTGGAGTTGACACCAGCCTCCTTATCCTAGCCAACAATTGAGATGATGCAACTCATTTGTTCCTTAACAAGTTTTTCTGATACTTCTACCTTTCTGTTTCTGTGTAAGGATTTTTTTTTATGACATTGGGTTTAGCTGGACATTCCAGAAGGATCACGGCATGTCCATATCCCCTGCCACATCAGCATCATAGAAACAGGAGTATGGCAGAGATAGATAGGCCCAGGAACAGCCACCAGGTCTTCTCTAGTTGACTTAGCAAGGCAGAGCACAAAGCAAAGCAGAGAGGACTTGCAGACATGCTGATGAGCGGAACAGCGTCCGCCTAGAACATCTCTTCAAAATCCCCAGAACCTGTGATCACACAGTCCGTGACAGCCGTCGATATTTAGAATGCTGTATGTGAGCCTCAATGCTGACCAACGAGGATGCCTGTATGTACAAGCTGTGGCAAACATTGTTAAGGCTTTTCTAACTCTGGAAAAGTGAAGCATGGTCTATCTTTAGGGTTTACCCAGTCAAAACAGTTTGTTTAATACTAAATATGAAAGATTGAGCCTGTGATATTGTGAACAATTTCTTCTTAGACCTTACTAAGATAAAAAGACAAAAGATTTTTTAAGTTATTTTTATTTTATGTTCTGCATGTAGGTGTTTTGCCTGTATGTGTGTCTATGTGCATACTTGGTATCCTCAAATGGCAAAAGCGAGGTGGATCCCCTGTAACTGGAGTTACAGATAGTTGTGAACCACCATGTGGGATGACTACAGGTCCTCTGGGAGACCAACAAGTCCTCTTGACCACGGAACCATCATCTCTCCAGCCCCAATACAGAAGGTTTTTAAATGATACAAAAAGAAAGAGGGTCCAAGGCCACAGAGTGATATGGAATGTTCTTCTGTAGTTGGTTTATGAATAAAGCTGTTTAGGCTAATGGCTTAGTAAAGCAAAGCCAGGCAGAAGATCAAAACAGTGATAGAGGGAGAGAGTAGGTGTAGTCAAAGAGATGTCATGTAGCTTTCAAAAGAGATCTTTACCAGTAAGCCATAGCCTTGTGGCAATACCCTGATTAATGGAAATGGGTTTATTCAAGAGCTAACTAGAATAAGCTAAAATAAGAGCTAGCTAGAATCATTGATTGAACAGTGTTATAATTAATATAGTTTCTGTGTAATTATTCAGGTCTGAGCAATCAGGAAACAAAGAAGCAATCTCTGTCTACAGAATGGCTCCCTAACGTGGGGCAATTACATTCACATAAAAACTGAGAGAGCTTGGGAAAGAATTCTAGACACAAAAGAATAGAGTTAAGCTCAGATCCTTGGTGGCCGCAAGTTTTCAGACAAATTTTGTTTGCTGGCAACAAGCAGAGGCATGGCTTCTTTTAAAAAAGTCTTCCTGACTCAGTGTTAGTGGCAAAAAATTGCATAGCTTCTTTAAGATCTGGCTTACTGGTTTGTGCTCGCAACAGGAACTCTGGCTCTTTTGGGATGTCCTGCACTTAAATGTGGTTTCTGAGCAGCGTGCTACTAATTGCTTAATGGCAACATAGACCCACTGTGTCCCTGGAGCTGGGGTGCTAAGCATGACTCACAGAGGTGGTGAATGTACTCTGCCTACAAACCACAATCCCAGAGAACTTAAACAACAATGAGGATACTAAGAGAGACTTACAGAGATCTAATCTACATGGGAAGTAGAAAAAAAAAAAAAACAAGATCTCCTGAGTAAATTGGAAGCATGGGAACTTTGGGGAAGGCTCAAGGGGGGAGGGGAGAAGCAGGGAGGGGGCAGAGAGAAATGTAGAGCTCAATAAATATCAAAAAAAATTCACATTAATTCAGCACTATTTAGTTGTTTTGCTTAATGAAATAAGCTCACTCGTGTTATACATATGCATCCAAGATGGAAAGTCTTGTGTGATTGTCTCTCAAAACAAACAAACAACAACAGCAAAAATAACTTCCCCCTTGGGAGAAGGTATCATAAAAAAAAGATAAAATTTCAATGGAATGTAAGTATTTTGAAATAAAATGCTAAAGCATTATTAATTATTATTTGCTGACAATTATAAGTATAGGCATAAATTTTACCTGTATGGAGATAATTCAGCAGTATGCTGTATATTAGATCATTTAAAACAGCTTAGGATTCTGAAGAGTTCTTATCAAACTGCCTGTCGTTTACTTAACAGAGTGCTCTAAGGCTACAGCTGTCATTTTACTTCTGTGTATCCTCCTTCGGCCTCCTGCCTTCTTTGTCCCCCTCCATTTCTTTTTCTCTACATCCTTTGTTGTTCATCTTAGGGGTTGAATCAAACACAAACAATATTATTATAAATCCCATAAACATTTGCTTTATATACAAGGGATACCAGGTGTTCTCCTGGATATCACAGGCCTAAACAGAAGCTTCTGCAGTGTTGTTTCCCTGCCATGCTGTCAGAGCTGGCATGGCCAAGCTGGCCAAGCAGAGTAACTTGTCAGTGCTGAATAAAGCCCTCCTCCCTTGCAGAGGCAAATGCAGTTTTCCTCCTGAGAACTCTGAGACGATGACCTCTCCCCACTTGGTATCCATAGCATCCATTCTTGAAGAGCCCTCGAAAGGCTCTTGGTCAGGTCTGTGCTTCCAGCTCCCCTAGGAAGTTGGCAAGCTGGCTTGCCAAAAGCAGCAGTCTGGGTTCCTGAACTTCCTCTGTCCGTGGTGCTGAAATGCTTAGCTGCAACTCGCGCACACTGATGGGCGCGGTCAGCTTTTTTGGAAAGACTCCCCTGAGGCTGCCTAAATCACAGCTGTGTGTCTGTTACTCACTCACGTTCGCAAAAAGCAGCTAACCTCAGTCTTAATTCGACTCTGCCACTCTGCCGCAGAGCACACTTACGCCGGCGCGATGGGAGGAGACCACGCTAAGGCAGGAAGCTAACAGCAGCTTAGCTCACCTGAGGCCTGGGAAGCTCCCAAGGGTTCTGAGAGCTATGAGCTCTGATTAGCAAAGTCACCGTTTTAGACAGTAGGGGTTCTTTTGCCTTTTCCCTAACACAGAGTTCCGTAGCGTTTCTAATCCCTCTGATTAAAAGCCAGAGAATTTATTGCAATAAGCCTTCAAAACCGGGAATTTGCATTGTTTTTCTGTGAGCTGACTTCCAGAGCAAGCACTCCTCAGCAGCACCAGCCCAAATACCGTGGCACATTGAGAACCTGTTTATGAGTGCAGGGATGTGGCATTAAATGCACCTGTCGTTGTGTGTGTGTGTGTGTGTGTAATTTTGTGTGATTATCTGGGGATTGTCACATCTTCCAACCCAACTCTTAAGCCTGAAATGTCCATTCAGCACCTATTCAGAAAGCCTGCTGTTTTTCTTTTAAATTTCCCAAATTTAAATTCCTTTGATCCAGACAAGTGAATAACAAAAGTCAACTCCCTTTCAAGAATAAATGTCAAAAACTAATGATAAAAAGAAATTTAATCTCAGCTGCAAAAAAATAATGAAGAATCTCTCATGGGAAATTCTGCATTGAATGAAACTGGATCAAAAAATATCAATAATTGGTCATTGATGTTTCTCTCTTGAACCTAAAAGGCCATATATGTACTTTTATTTGTTTGCTATGTAACAAATAATTATGTTATTAGACAGTTAGGAATCTTTCTCTTGTGTGGGAAAAGTCACAGTAATTTAAGAACAAACAGAACCATAAATTGAAAAATTATTTTGAAAGTAATAGAAAAATATTTAAATCCTATGCTTTTCATAATCACTACACTAAGCACACTGTAGTTTGTATAATCCAAGTCCTGCTAGATATGTTATATCTTCTGGGAATACTATTTTTTGTTAGTGATATAAGCAAAATAAATGAGACAGCAGAGAGAGAGTAGGAAAATGGATTTTGAAAAGCATTCATTTTTACATGTGGAAAATGAAGCCTTGGCTTCAGTGAGAGTTGTAATCCAGATGACCAAAGTACATCTCTATTTTCCATGTGACTTGGATCGGGTGGGCTTCAGCAGGCACCATCAAGCACCTCTGCGGCAGTAGATGCTGCAAGCACCCTGCAGTCTTGCAGCTGTTCAGAAACCTGTGAAGTCAGAAATTCAGGTTCAGAGTTCAACTTTGTAAATGTTGATATACAAAGCCAAGGCAAAAATAATCAAACCCATTATATTTCTTCCTTGCAGAAAGAAATGCCTTGTTTCTGGTACTGGCTTTCCATATCTGTGATATACACCCATGAAGTCTAGCTTTAATGACCTGTTCTGTAGTGAAATTTGATAGAATTTGAAGAGAGCTTCAAGTTTCTTGGCAGCTGTAGTCCAAGATATACATGTCAGGAATTGATGTTAAAATTCCACAGACTTCGTGTGTGTGTGTGTGTGTGTGTGTGTGTGTGTGTGTGTGTGTGTGTGAAATCAATGGTGCACCATTTAATGGTGGATATAGGAATAAAAGTACCTACAAGAGAGATTGGGAAAATGTTAGCCAATTGTAAGTGAAGACACTGTCTCATTGAGAGAAAGCTATTAATTTTTGGCCTGTTCTCTTATTTAAAAATTAGAAATTTATAGATGTGGTAGATATGAGAACAACATCCTCTTTCCTCAAGGCCATTTTAACATCCAATTCTCTTTT
>JABTXL010002812.1:2360630-2371304 GCA_025134845.1 Neodon shergylaensis
TAGATAGATAGATAGATAGATAGATAGATAGATAGATAGATAGATAGATAGAGAGATCCTCCTTACTAGGTAGCGGGGGGGGGATTTCTTCAAAAGAAAAAGTTGAAAGCTTTAGAATTCTAATTTGGATCCAATTGTTGTTACCTTTAAATGGATAGTCAAAAGACAGACTCCATACCTACAAACATGATATTTTAATCTCCACCAGCCTAAGGACGTTCACAATGTAGCAAAGTGTCACGAAGATACAGATTTAGAGAGACACACTTCTCAGAGCTTTGACATATTAGCTTCGGTTTTATAATTCAGCAAACCTTCTGAGCAGGCATAAGCTTCCTGTGAAAATAGACCAAATGGCATGGACATTTTCTTTTCTACTGATAAAAGCCTTACTTGATCAATATATGGAAAAACAAAAAATTCAGGAGAGCCAAAGCAATCCTATACAATAAAGGAACTTCTGGAGGCATTACCATCCCTGACATCAAACTCTATTACAGAGCTACAGTAATGAAAGCAGTTTGTTATTGGCATAAAAACAGAGACATTGACCAATGAAATAGAATTGAAGACCTGAATATTAATCCACAAACCTATGAACACCTGATTTTTGACAAAGGAGATAAAGTTATACAATGGAAAAAAAGAAAGCATCTTTAACAAATGGTGCTGGCATAACTAGATGTCAACCTGTAGAAGAATGAAAATAGATCCATATCTACCACCATGCACAAAACTCAAGTACAAATGGATTAAAGACCCCAATATATATCCGACCATACTGAACCTGATAGAAGAGAAAGTGGGAAGTAGCCTGCAATTCATGGGCACAGACGACCACTTCCTACGTATAACACAGACAATAGGAGCAACAATGAATAAATGGGACCTCCTGAAACTGAGAAGCTTCTGCAAAGCAAAGGACACAGTCATTAAGACAAAAAGGCAACCTACTGAATGGGAAAAGATCTTCACCAATCCCACATCAGACAAAGATCTGATCTCCAAAATATATAAAGAACTCAAGAAACTAGACATTAAAATTCTAAATAACCCAATTAAAAAATGGGGTACTCAACTGTACACATAATTTTCAACAGAAGAATTTCAAAATGGCCAAAAGATACTTAAGGACATGTTCAACTTGCTTAACAAATGCAAATCAAAACAACTTTGCAATACCATCTTACACCTGTCAGAATGGCTAAAATCAAAAATACCAATGATAGCCAATGCTGGAAAGGATATGGGGTAAGGGGAACACTCATCCATTGCTGGTGGGAATGCAAACTTGTGCAACCACTTTGGAAATCAGTGCGGCAATTTCTCAGAAAATTGGGAGTCAACCTACCTCAGGATCCAGCAATACCACTCTTGAGAATATACCCAAGAGATGCCCAATCATACTACAAAAGCATTTGTTCAGCTATGTTCATAGCAGTATTATTTGTAATAGCCAGAACCTGGAAACAACCTAGATGCCCCTCAATGGAAGAATGGATAAAGAAAGTGTGGCACATCTACACATTAGAGTACTACTCAGCGGTAAAAAAGCAGTGACATCTTGAATTTTGCATGCAAATGGATGAAAGTAGTTAATACTATCCTGAGTGAGACAACCCAGACCCAAAAATGTGAATATGGTATATATTTACTCATTAGTGGATTCTAGGCATAAGCAAAGGACATTGAGCCTATAGTTCGTGGCTGGGCAGTGGAGGAGAGGGTGCCTGAACTGGTCTTGTCCCATAGTCAGACTGATGACTATCTTGAATATCACCATAAAAACTTTGTGTGGTGATGGATGGAGACAGAGACAGAAACCCACATGGGAGCACTGGACTGAGCTCCCAAGGTCCAGTTGAAGAGCAGAAGGAGAGAGAATATAAGCAAGGAAGTCAGGACCACAAGGGGTTGGTCCATCCACTGAGACAGTGTGCCTGAGCTAATGGGAGCTCACCAATTCCAGCTGGACTGGGACTGAATGAGCATGGGATCAAACTGGACCCTCTGAAAGTGGCTGACAATTGGGGCAGACTGAGGGGACAATGATAATGGCACTGGGATTTGTCTCTACTGCATGTACTGGTTTTTTGGGATCCTGTTCTCTTTGGATGTATACCTTCCTAAGCCTGAGTGTAGCGGGGAGAGCCTTGTACTTCCAACAGGGCAGGGTACCTTACCCTCTCTTAGAACTGGAGGGGATGGGGGAAGGGTGTGTGAGGAAGCGGGAGGAGGGGAGGAAGTGCAAATTTTGATTGGTATTATTTATAAAGTAATAAAAAAGAAAGAAAATAGACAAATAAAAGTACACTAAACTTTTTTCAGAAAACTATCAATGACCCAGTGTTGCAGATAGGTACAACTAAAAAATCAGTTGCATAAAAACAGATTAAGTGTAATTATGAGGCTTAGATTACTTTGAATGAACATAATTTTGCCCTGAAGGCAGACTGTTGACTATCTTAAATGTCACCATAGAACCTTCATCCAACAAATGATAAAAACAAAGGCAGAGACCCACAGTGGAGTGCTGGGCTGATCTCCCAAAGTTCAATTGAAGAGTGGGAGGAGTGAGAACAGGAGCAAAGAGGTCAAGCCATGATGGGTTCACCCACTGAAACAGTTTACCTGAGCTAATGGGAGCTCACCAGCTACAGCCAGAAAGGGAAGGAACCAGCATAGGACCAAACTGGACCTTCAGACAGAAAGCTGATGGAAGAGCATGCTGTCTGCAGGCAAAGTCACCCACAGTGCTGGAACTCACAGGTATCTCAAGTGCTGTTGATTGTGCCAAGCTCCCTTTGTTCCCACACTCCAGCGTCAGCCTGTAACTCCTATCACAGCTACCAAGAAGTTGTTCTTGGTTACCTCACGTTTAGTTCCCTGTTTTAAGATCATGGAGATCTCTTTCCTGAAATAGGTGGAGCTTTTTTTATTTTTATTTTTAGGGGTGTGGGTTGGAGCCAACGCAATGGCTAGTTATTATTCGAGAGAATTTTTCAATCACATTCTAAAAAGTAAACACAGAGGCTCAGTGGGCCAGCTGGCGGGGTACCAGTGTATGAGTTCCACAGTTTGGGTGTCAACAGGTCTCGCCTTTGTACAGTCAAATTCCAGCCCTATATCCCACTCTTTATTGTTAAGTTTAAATCCTGTTTAATGAGAACCTTCTGCAGCTGATGTAATAAGCCCATCAAAGTGAATTAATAAATCCAGGTTTATTCTGAGCACAGCATTCCTGGGTGGACCCAGGGGAAGTTGAAGAGACCGCAAGAGGAAACCACACGGTGGAGGCTTTTGATACCCTCTGGGATGAAGCCTCTGATGGCAGGCTTTCTGGGGGCAGAGTCTGGACTGAGGCAACTCCTGGCAAGCGGACTTTGGGGGCTTCTCCCAAACATTCCAGACTCTTTGGATATATGGATTCCAGGGGCTGAGGTGAAGCTTCCACCCGAACATCCCAGACTCTGGGTACAAGGGCACAGGTTCATGTCTGACTGCTTCCTGCTGGCATGGGACGATGTGGGGAGGGGGAGAGTTAGGAGTCATTGGACTCACACTCAGCGGGAGATTGGGTGGTGGGGCATCAGTTTAACGGCCATTCTGGAGACCTTTGGCATCTGTTTCTTGAGAGAGCTGAGAAGGCCGGTTGCTAGGAGCAAAAACAGACTATTATCATCAGTCCTATGAATGGGGCTAGCCCTGGGAAGGGTCATTAACTGCCAGAAAGAACGGGACAGAGAAGTGCCCTGGTTGTAGGGGAGAGGCAAGGTTGTACAGAATGAGCAGCACATGAGAGCAGATATGCCTTTTAGAACCAAATTCCAGTGCTGGGTAGGTGCCCATTTGAGTCTGAGAGCAGGTACCAATGGTGAAGTCCCAGGAGAACGTGCAGGCCCTGGCATATCTGAAGAACCCTCTGCAGTTTGTCCTTGGCTTTGACAGCATGCATGACCTGTAAAATATGCTCAAAAATTGATGGGGTAAAAAGTAGGCCCTGGAGACTTAGTTTTCACTAGACCAGATTTCTTGATACAGCAGCAAAACTTCTCCCGGGAACCTGCAGGTGTGTGAAAGAAACTTGAAACAGATTTACAACTTGGCATCAAAGCAAAAGGGTATGGCATTAGATTAAAAGACATGAATGTTTTAGAAGACAAAGGAAATTTTAAACCTTCTGAACCTCTGAGGTTACATCTGAAACCTGGCTGTCCTGGACTATGAAGCCTATGAAAGAGACACACCTGTCTGCATTTTTAGCAGGAAACTTAACTAATAAACTAATGAGCTACCAGTGTCTTAAGCCATCAAATGCCATCAGAGAGATCTGGAAGGAATAAGTAAATGAGAGGAAGTTGAGACGGCTTTTTTCAGCCACCCAGGCAATCCTAAGTCTCTTCATGGTCTTTGGCCAACACCAGTCTTTGAAGCAGTCCTTACCTTTAGCTGCTAAGCCAGGAGGTCTGTCGCTCATTAGTAGGAACACCACCTCCAGAAGACATGGGGCAGGTGGCAACCAGGGGCTTAGGGCTTGCTCTGCCAGAATCCCCACTGAACAAATAACTTTAACACCATCTCGCTGGGGACAAGCTGGTGGAACTTTCCAAGAGCTGTCTTTACTTGGTTTCAATTGGGATATGACAAGCTGGTTCAAGTTCCTGCTTTGTATCCTTTGCTATGATGACGAAAACCTGTAGGTTCAAAGAAAGCCTTTCTCCTCTATGTTAGTTTATGTCAGGATATTTTATCTGAGGAAAAGAAGTGAAACTAGGACTATTGGCAGCTCCATAGTGTAAAGGTTAATCCTGAGTGACATGTCTGGATTTAGAACCACCTAGGAGACACATCTTTGAGCTCTTTGATGGCGTTGTTGCCAGAAAGAGATAAATGTGCTGTCTAAGGGGAGGTCAATGAGTAAGGACCACACAGTTCTGTCATAATTATGATTACAGGATGTTATGTTTCAAACCCAGGACAAATGGTTGAGGTGTCTATTTAACACATCAAAGCAGACCTGGCCTCTGGGTTCTCCCAGCATCCCTCAGTCCCCACCTGTTACAGGGTATGGCTCTCATACCCCACCCTAGACCCTGAGCTCTCCAGCCCAGGAACTCGGCTGCCCTTCCACCAGAGACTCTTCCCTATACAATCCAGATATTTTTGTTACACGACTCCTGGCTGCTGCACCTGACTCCCATCTTCTCCTTTATCTCCCTTCCTCCTCTCCCTGAATGGCCCAGCTCAGTATGCTTGTGTCCTCTCTGGATTCTCCCAGATGTCCCTATCTGGATCAACACTGTCCCTTTTATCTATAATAAACTTCCTCCTCCGCCATACCAAGGAGCAATCATGTCCTTTCTTTTCCTTTGTATTTACTTATTTATTTTTCATTCATAGGCAAGCCCATCTTTTGCTAGAGTATGCACATCCACTCTTCAAATACAACTGCTAAATACATCAAGGAGATAATTGTTCAAAGCCTTGAATCACTTGGTCATGCATGACATGTTCTGTGAAGCTCAGCGTGAGAAAATCTGAACTGTGTACAAAAGCCGAGAGCACAGCCCTGCAGCAAAATCCTAGCCATCTCAAAATCTCTAAAAGATGATTCTCCATTTCAGAACATCTCTAGAGGAACACACAGCAGCCACGCGACCAAGACACACAAAGTTTTCTTTGGTCAATTGTTTCTTAATTCTCAAATCACCCCAATCTAGCCCTAGATGTTGATATGTTTCCTGCTCGGGTGTCTGACCACATCACCCGACAACAGTAATTCTTATCTCCTAATTACTGCGGGGCTGCCAGGCCCAATTCAGAGCAATTTGTTCCCTGGGAATTCCTCTGCTTCATTTTCAGTAAGAGGCAGGTAAACATTCTTCCCAGAGCTCTCAGTGGAGTGCTCCCCGCATCTTCTAGACTGTGAAAGATGTTCCCATATTTCCATTTCCCCCATCACACGCATTGTGAGTGCACAGTTAGCTTACAGTTAGTGCTAGTTAGCTTCTACCTGTTCAATTTTGAAGGAAGAGACTGACTCAAACTTAGCCCCTGTGTCTGACCTTCTCCCCACTGTAAAAATGCCCTTGGCTCAGCTTGAAGGAAGTGTCCATTAAAGAATCAATGCCCAAGTTACAGTAGATACCTAGCCAAGACTCTTCTGGAACTTTGGAGATGTCGCACTCGTGCCTTAAAATGAGTTAGATGCTTTAAGGGAAGTGATCCTTTTTCTCACCCGACAGAAAATACACCCCAAATGCTAAGAACATTTTGCCTTAGCCTGTCTCCAGGGAAACCAGGGTTACTAGCAGGCCAGGGTGAGGCTGCCCCCCACACACACACACATCAAAGGGGATGTGAGAAGGGTTGGTGGACCAATTGAAACAGGAAGCTAGCTATAAGACTTTTGAGGATGGAGGCGGAGGATCTAGAGGGAAGGGAGGCTGGAGACTCCCAGGAGCCTACCAGGGCTGGGGTCCCCAAAGAAGCTGGTAGGATAAAGGTACCAGGAGTCCCAGAAGATGGAGATGTGGCGAGGGCCCCTGAGGAGGCAAGATAGGTGGAGGGATCTGAAGTCGCCCCAGATGTAGACATGTTCGTCTTGAAGGTCCCCGAGGGAGCTAGAAGGGTGGAAAAGCCTGGAGTCTCCAGGGATGTGAGCGTGGAGAGCCTTTCCGAGGAGGACCAGGTAGGTGGAAATCTGGAGGAGTGAGGAGGGTGGAAGAAGGATGGAGATGCCGAGCATTCAGGAGGCAGAAACTGGGGAGCAAGCTGGGCTATCCAGAGAGATCAGCGAATTGGTGGTCCCTAAGGGCAAGGTGCCAGAAAGGCCAAAAGGGAAGCCGAGGAATCGCCAGCATCAAGGGGGGGAACCAGGGGGGGGGGGGGGGGGCAATAGGATCAAAAAAGCTATTCAGGCCAACCTAGCCAGGACCAGGAGGAGTACTTAGAGCCCTACATGGAAGGGACCATACGGCGGCGCTATCGCTCATGGATAGTGAAGCAAAAGGGCATCCCTAACAGTCTGGGACCTCCACAAGAGTCAGGGCAAGTACCACCTGGAGAGGAAGCCCAGACTGTGGATCCATATCAAATCTTTATCTTAGACCTGCTTGTCTCTGGAACCCCGTTCGTCCCTGGCTCCTCAATAATACCTGGCTCCCCGGGTGTCCCTAGTACCTACAGTGTCTCTGGCTTCCCGGGTGTCCCTGGGTCTGGACTTCGAAGAGAGAGAGCTTCATTTGAATACAAGAGCCAGAGACAAAAACAGGCGCTTCAGCTTCTGCCCCGAGTCATCCCTTAGCCTCTCTCAGTGGTCTGCCACCCCCTGCGTCTCGCTCAATGAGCTGGCAAACATGGGCGACCCCGACCTGCTGGAGGAGGAGGAAGGTAGGACCGCAGGCTGGCTCTGAGCAGGCGCGTGAACTTTCTCCGCGAGCGGTTTCTAGGGGACGTTGGCAGATGTGGGTTCCTGTCCTGGGGAACGTTCGCAGCGTAACGAGCCCCATGCTGCACTGTGCCTGACAGGCGGAGGATGACATTCTGTGCCCTGCAATGTTTCCCTGATCCACCCGTGCGTCCGGGATCTGCAGCCTGTGACTCCCAGAATATCTGGGCATCTGTCTAGGACCCCATTAACCTCGAGTGATTGATGTGTTATGGTGTCCTGGGCCAGGGGATCCCAGTCCTGGAATGTGGGCTTTCCGGGATAGTGTGCACAGATGCGACCCTCGTGTAAGGAGCTGCCCCGGATGTCTGCTGTCAGTTCTTTGCAGACCTTCAAACATATTTTGAGATGATGATTATAGGATGGTATACCCTAATGTCTAACAGCTCTTGGGAACACTGTAGTGTGTGTGTGGTGTGTGTGTGTGTGTGTGTGAGAGAGAGAGAGAGAGAGAGAGAGAGAGAGAGAGAGAGAGAGAGAGCTTTAACTGAAGCCTTTCTTCCGTTGAGAACACTATCAATTTTTATGAAGGTTTACACTGATCTATATTATGTCGATTTAGTTTGTTTATTTAACACATATTTCCTAAACATATATTTTTCCTGCTGAAACCAGCAAACCTCAATTCTCTCAGTAATTCTGGGGATTTTGTCTATTTGTTTCTTTGTTGTCTTCTTTTTTCCAGTATTTTAGAGATAAAAGATGATCGGGTGTTGGAAGAGGGGAGGGTAAGATTTCTTATTCTATAGCCCAGCCAGACTTCAAACTCATGGCAGGACTCCATGAGTGCTGAGATTAGAGGCAGGAGCCCCTGGTTCCATTAAAATAATATTTAAAAAGAATGGTTAGAAGACACAGGTGTAGTCTTATTATTTGCTCTTAACAAGACCAAGAATATTGTTATTGTCTCCCCACACCCGTTATTTTACTTTATGAAACAGCTCCACTGTGTAGACTAGGCTAGCTTCAAACACACAGATATCTGTCTGCCTCTGCCTCCCAAGTGCTGGGATTCAAGGCTTGGGCCACCGTCATTCTACACTTCTCTCTTCCCTTTTATAAATGGCTATTTAGGACTAGAGATATGGCTCTGAGGTCAATACTGCTCTTGCGGAGGTCCTGAGTTCAATTTCCAGCATCCACATGGTGGTTCACAACCACCTGTAGTGAGATCTGGTGCCGTCTTCTGGCCTGCAGGGACACATGCAGGCAGAACACTGTATATACATAATAAACGAATAAATGAATAATTTTGAAAGAATTGATTTTTATTGAGACATAATCTTCATTCCATAAGTTAAGTGTACAGACAATGGCTCCTGTGTATTTCGAGATTTTGTGACCATTGTTGTAGAGTCATTTTACATCTTCATCATTTCGGCCGGTTGCCCTCTATGTAGCCACTCCCCGTTCCTGTGCCTTGTGTCTCTGTAGATTTCCTCATCTCAGATATTTCAGGAGAGTCGAACCATGAAGTCTGGGCTCTGCTAAAACTGTCTTCTATCTCTTGGTGTGTTTCTGAGGTTCAGTCACATAGTACACCGTTCCTTTTATTTGGCAAGCGGTATTCCATTGTGGAGGAAGGCCATACCCATTCCTTCATCAAATCCTGGGCATAAAGTTAATTTCCCTCTTTATGCTACAGTGAACATACAGCAATGAACATTCGTTTCTAAGTTATTGTTCAAACATTGTTTCTCATTTTTCTCACCTCTATCTCAGAAGGTCCATGGAACATGCAGTCACTCTGTATTGACTAACTTAAGCCATGGTCACAGTTTTCTAAGGGCCTACATAGTTTTTTTTTTTGTTTTTTTTTTTAAATCCCACCAGTGGCTTTTATTTCTTCTTTGAATGAGAAAATATGAAACAAAAAATATATACGCTGTGATAGTTTCTGGGCAATAAAGAAAAATATTACATTGCAGTCACATGGAGATGAACTATTTCATTTTTCAGTCGTGTGCAGGTCCATGTGAGTTAGTCTTACGGCAAGCCTACTTACTAGAAACTGTGGGGCTAGCAACCCTTTGCCATGAGAACAAATGTAGCTTCTGTCTCTCCAAGGAGTTTCAGAACATTCCTGAGGCTCATCTCTTTTCGTGGCAAATGGCATTTTGGGATATCATTCCTGTGTAATCACAACAATCTCTCTTATTTGAATAGATATGGGAGAAAATTATGTTGATGGGAAGTCTGGTGTCTGTATCCTGACCATATGTCTGGGCCTGGCAGTAAGACACTCAATAGATCAGGGACTCGGCAGCAGAGTTCCTCAAACAAGTCCTGTTTTTCCAGGTGTAAAATTAGAATGCCCCATGCTGAGACTGAAGAGATGGCTCAGCATTTAAGAGCACTGGCTATTCTTTCAGAGGTCCTGAGTTCAACTCCCACTTACCACTTGGTAGCTCACAACCATCTATAATGAGACCTGGTTTCCCCTTTTGGCCTGCAGGCATACATGCAGACAGAACACTGGACACATAATAAATAAATCTCCAAAATAACACCGACAAGGTCATTTGCAATAAAAAAAAAAAGAATGTCTGGCAGCCCATTTGTTATAGTTGCTTTTCTATTGCCGTGAAGGGACACCATGACCAAGGCAATTTATAAAAGAAAATGTTTATTGGGAATCACAGTTCCAGATGGTTAGAGTCTATGACCATCTTGGCGTAGAACATGCCAGCAAACATGACTTGGAGCAGGAGCCGAGACCTTACATCCTGGTCCACAGGCATAATGCAGAGGTGTCCCAACCAGCAGGACATGAACAGGAGTATGAACCTGGAAGAGAGAGGAATGAAGAGACAAGAGACACGAGAAATGGACACAAGTCTGTATTCTGATCAAGCTGCCAACTTTATTTTTTCTTAGGAGCATTATATAGCAAAAAGGGCAGGTGGGGAGAGTAGGATGCTGAAATGTCAATTCTGGAGGCATCCCCTAGCTGATAGGAAGACATGGGGAGATTCTGAGGGTCTGTAAATATTTGCTAACAAGAAAAACGTTAATTACTTCTGGTGCCTGGGATCCACAGGTCTGCAGGGGATCTTAACTCACAGGGAGATAAGGGTTATCCTAGGCCTGGAACTTGCCCTACAGAGGCTTCTGAATAGCTTACTTAAATTGTGACTAAAGTGGCTATAACTAAATACAGGTCTTTGCTTCCAGCACAGAGAGAGAGAGAGAGAGAGAGAGAGAGAGAGAGAGAGAGAGAGAGA
>JABTXL010002812.1:2371314-2403386 GCA_025134845.1 Neodon shergylaensis
GAGAGAGAGAGAGAGAGAGAGAGAGAGAGAGAGAGAGAGAGAGAGAGCTAAATGGAAGTGACATGATCTTTTGAAACCTCAGCGTTCACCCCTAATGACATACTGCCTCCAACAAGGTACACCTCCCTATCCCTCCCAAACAGGTCCATGTGCAGAACTCAAGTATGTCACCTACTGTGGCCATTCTTATTCAAACTACCAGATTTTGTCTATGCTTCTGTGACTGCTATTGACAAGCTATAACTGGAAAAAGTAGACTGAAGTTTAGTATTCGAAATGAAAGTTTAAAAGCTGGATGTAAAGTCATATCATTATAGCTATATTAAACAGTGTATCTAATAAGAGCACCCACCCCCACCCCTTAGCTATGATGTTATTTAAGTTCCCATGCAGTTGTTAGTTGTTCTCTGTTGTAATAAGGGCGGCCGGGGCTGCGTCCCCAGCACCCCGGCCGCCTGCTCGGCTAGCTTATGCCCCGAAATAACAACACACAAACTGTATTCATTTAATCACTGCTTGGCCCATTTCTATCTAGCCTCTTCTAGGCTAATTCTCTCATATTAATTTAGCCCATTTCTAATCATCTGCGTAGCACCCCAAGGTGCACTTACCAGGAAGATTCTAGCCTACGTCCATCTTGAATTGGAGCTTCATCGCTCATGTCCATCTGGGAGACTGGAGCATGACTTCTCTGCTCCAGAGAGCAGAGCTTGTCGAGTCTGAGCTCACTTCCTCTTCCTCCCGGCATGCTATTCTGTTTACTCCTCCCACCTATGTTTTAACCTATGAGGGCCAAGCAGTTTCTTTATTACTTAACCAATGAAATCAACAAATTGATATATGACACTCCCACATCAGTTCTCAATAGAAACACACTAAGAAATCTGCTGTGAGGTGATTTCAAAAGCCTGGGTGGTAGAGCTTCTTCTTGCACATCAGAACACAGTATGAGCTTGGGAACACTAACCCAACTGTGGTCTGATATTTACCAAAACACTGCTCATGGTGCCACGTGGCTACACTTTATTTTGTGCTGCTGGTAAGCATGTAACATGAGATGATCTCTTGGCAAACACAGGGGCCATTTTGAGCTCTGCTTTCGCAAGAGAACGTGTTCACGGTAAGGTGCCTTTCATGGAAACCAGTCACCCATTCTGTGCTGGCTTTCCTCTGTAGTGTGTAAATGGTGACTCTCCTCAGCGGTTAGTACCACCCTTCACAGCTCTGCTTTCTTGCCTACATACAGCAAGTCTCCAGGGCTGGAGGGATCTCAAAGTGCTCTCAATTTGACCTCTTCAGGACCCTTGGTTTTTAACATTTAAAAAATATTTAATTTTAAGTGTGTTTTAAATTTTGTTTATTTTATTTTATATGTATGAGAGTTTTACCTGTGTGTATGTGTACTACATGGATACACGGTGCCCTCAGAAACCAAAGAGGGCATTATATCCCCTGGGACTGGAGTTACAGATGGTTGTGAACAGCCATGCGAGTGCTGGGAAGGGAAACTGATCCTCTCTACAAGAGCAATATGTGTTCTAAACTGCTGAGTCATCTCCCAACCTCTTACTTTTATTTTATGTGTCTCATATCAAGGGAGGATTCAATTAGTTTACTTTATAAGTCAAATTCTCTCAGTTTTGCAGTGGTTGCTATTAATCTCTCCCAAAAATTACTACAAGCTCTTTGTCAAGGTTCATTGTCTTCCATAATTCGTTAATTTCATTCTTAGTAAAAGGTACTATAATTTCTTCTGGGTCTATTCCTGCTAATTTATGAAGTCTCAATTTTCCTTTTATAATTAAGTCAGAGACCTGTTTCCACATAAATTTTTATTTTTTTACTCAGTTTTATATGGTAAAAGATCCATTCTAAGATAATATCTTTCTTCTGCAATAAAATTCCTTTAGGGGAATGTCTGGAAGGTAGTATGACCAGAATGTAGTTAAGATTCAGTTCAATATGATCCACATGTGCCTCATGCAATTTCTCTTCAATCAATGTCAATTTTTTTTAAGCTTCAGCTGATAATTCTCTGAGACTAATTAAGTCCTCGTCACCATCTAAGGTTTTTTTTTTTAATTAATCGGTTGGTCAGGTTTTATCCCAATAGTAGGCCATAGATTGGAAATAGCTCCTTCGCAATCATTGAAAGTCAGTAAGAGTCTACAACTGATCTCTCCTTATTTGGACTCTTGTGTTCTAAATTTTTGTAGACATATTTTATAACCTAAATAATTAATAGAATCTCCTTTTTGTATTTTTTCAGGAGCAATTTGGAATCATCAATAAGGAAAATTTTTCTTTACTTCTTCAAACATTTGTTCTAAAGAATCTACATTTGAATCAGATAGCAAAATTTTGCCCATGTAATGGTAAGTTATAGATTCAGGAAATTGCTTATGTACCATTTCCAATGAATGTCTTAAAAAATATTGGCACAAAGTGGGGCTCTTTAACATTCCCTCTGGGAGAATCTTCTATTGATATCACTTAGCAGACTGAGAATTATTATAAATAAGCACTGTGAAGGCAAATTGTTCTCTGTCTTTTTCTTGTAAAGGTATAGTAAAAAAACAATTCTTTAAATCAATAATAATAAGAGGGCATCCTGTTGGGGGTGGGGCATTTGTTGGTTCCTGGCTGCTCAGTCCCAAAATAATCACACAGAAACTGTATTATTTAAAACACTGCTTGGCCCATTAGCTCTAGCTTCTTATTGGCTAACTCTTACATCCTAATTTAACTCATCTCCATTAATCTGTGTATTGCCACATGAATGTGGCTTACCCGGTAAAGTTCCAGCATCTGTCTCAAGCAGGGATACATGACTTCTCTCTGACTCGGCCTCCTTTCTCCCAGCATTCAGTTTAGTTTTCCCCTCCTAGCTCTGTTCTACCCTATCAGGCCAAGCCAGTTTCTTTATTAACCAATGGTATTCACAGCATATAGAGGGAAATCCCACATTACCATCCTTTCGGCAATAGAGAAGGTAAAGAAATGGCAGACCGTTGAGAGTCCATTAGCAGAATCACCTTATTAACAGCTCTTAAATATGTTACCATTCTCCATTTTCCAGATTTATTTTTACAACATTACAGAAGAATTTTAGAAATTGGTTGATTCTTCAATATGCTGAACATCTAAATGCTGCTGCACCAGCTGTTCTAAAGCCTGCAGTTTTTCTTTTGATAAAGATTATTGCTTAGCCCATTTAGGTTTCTTAGTTAACCATTTGTAAGTTAGGGCCATTGGTACCTTTGAGAGTTCTTTAGTTGTTGTTCTGTGTTTTTTGTACAGCCTGAATGGTCAGTGTCTATTTTTTTTATAATACCTTATAATCTTCTTCCCAGAAACATGAATTGCTTTATGGCCTATTTCTGAGACTGCAGGAATGTTTATCTGAGTATTCCATTGTTATAACAACCCCGTAGATTCACTGCTGTATTAGCCACATACAACCTTAGTCGTCTTCTCTGTCCTTTTGGTACTATGCTTTCAATCCATCTGATGCTTTATCTGAGGTAGGGTTACAATTCCTAAGAATTCAATATCTGCCTCCTGAAGAGGCCAATTCAAATGCCAAGATTCTGGAGAAATAATAGTCATTTATGCACCTGTGTCTAATAATCCATTTTAATGTTTTTATTCATACTCTCAGCCTTGGTTTTTTATCATCTATAGAAATCCACCAAAATATACATACTCTATTTTCTGTTGGAGTTTCCTATGTAGAAGATTTGAAGAAATATTCAGAACTAAAGGACTAAAGGCAGTAAGTGCTTATCTAGAAGAAGAAGGGAAGAAAGACAAATATTTTAAGACAGAACTTATTGAGATTCTACTGAGAATGCCTCATTTACCAGTTAACACTTACATCCTAAATGTTTTGGACTTAACAGTGGAAACTTCTTTCCCCTCCCACCTTCTCCTCTTTCTTCCTTCTTTCCTTCCTTCTCCCACTTCTCTTTCTATGTGAATGACATCTATTTCATACACTTTGCTTTAGATATTAAGTGTGATCCCTGAATGTAGTGTTTAATAGAGGGTTTATCCCTGAAAGTAGTGCAGTGGTTCTCAACCTTCCTAATATTGCAATTCTTTAATATAGTCCCTCATTTTGTGGTGATTCCCATACAAAAATGATTACATTGCAGCTATACAACTGTAATTTTGCTACTGTTATGAACTGTAATGTAAATAAATATTTGAAATGCAGGATATCTGATATATGACTCCCAAGTGGTCAGAAACTATAGGTTAAGAACCACTGATCTACATATGCATAAACACACACACAAACGAACACATGTGCTTTTCACTAAGGGTATAGAAAGATGAGGCACTTTGTTTACATAGCTGTTTTACCTTGATGCTGCCCGTCACACTGGGCCTGGCTGTCTTGCAGGATAGCCACTGTTTAACCAATGGTACCTTGTTCATGAATAGGTGACATTATTTTATTCTGTAACTGCATCCATGTTTATTACTGCTTCTCTGCAATTACCCTTAAAGTTGTGTTTAAAGCTCTACTCACAATCATATTCTATCAGTGACTCTTCTGATATCCTCCAACTTTGGTGTTATTTTCTAACTGCTATTTCTTATCAGCTTTTACTGAACCAATAAATGTGTGTAATACAACAAAATCTGCAACTTACTTTCCTTTGTAGTGGACCTTCAGATGGGGGTCTATGCAGGAACTGTGTAAGAAGCATGAGAATATCTAACAGCATGCATATAATGTAATTTAATATATATTAGTAAAGTTAAATAATTAGCTAAAGAAAATCCTGAACTCAAACTCATTAAAAGCTATTATAGAATCCAGAATTATATATATCACTGTGAATCAATCTAGTGCTGAGTGAACCAGTCACACTGAAGTATATTTTAGATGATATTGAGTATATTTGTAATAGCCATAGACCTGAAGTATGTTTCAAACAAAATTTAGAGTCCCAACTGTGAGGCCAAAGTGTGACTTTGTTATTTCTCCAATATTGCAGGAGATGGAGCCACACATTCCTCGGTGCCATCGCATCCCATGGTACTTTGTGTCAGGGACCACAGTGATCTTCGGGGTAAACACCATTTTTGAAACTTTGACCATTTCTTTAGGACACATTTTTTTTATGAACCACAGTATCTCCTTAACGCTGTCTGCATCAACTCTTGTATGATTCCTGCAATGCCCCATTCTTGCTATATTGTCTACACCTCTTATACCTACATGACAGAATTTGCACAGATTTTTTCCCAAGGTTTTCTTCTTTAGTTCTGTCCTTTAGTTTTATTTTTGATTGACAAATAACTCTTATGTTTCATCACTTGCGTGTACATATTTATTGATTGCAATGTGATGTTTCAATGAAAATTATTTTGTGTGTTTTTGAGAAAGGGTCTCACCACGTGGCCTTGGCTGGCCTGGAACTAATAACTCACAGAGATCCAATGCCTTCTTCTTCCTGTAGTGTTGTGATTAAAGGCATGAACCATAAATTCCGGGGCACTTCTTTTTTGTTGATTTTTGTTGAGCTCTACATTTTTATCTGCTCCCCTTCCTGCCTTTCCCCCTCCCCTTCCCCTTCACCCCTCTCCCAAGATCCCCACACTTCCAGTTTACTCAGGAGAGCTTGTCTTTTTCTACTTCCAATGTAGATTAGATCCATGTATGTCGCTCTTAGGGTCCTCATTGTTGTCTAGGTTCTCTGAAATTGTGATTTGTGGGCTGGTTTTCTTTGCTTTATGTTTAAATATTATTTATGAGTGAGTACATGTGATAATTGTCTCTCTAGATCTGGGTTACCTCACTCAAAATGATGTTTTCTAGCTCCATCCATTTGCCTGCAAAATTCAAGATGTTGTTATTTTTTCTGCTATGTAGTACTCCATTGGGTAAATGTACCACATTTCCTTATCCATTTTTCGGTCAAAGGGCATTTAGGTTGATTCTAGGTTCTGGCTATGACAAACAAAGGTGCTATGAACATATTTGAGCACATGTCCTTGTGGCATGATTGAGCATCCTTTGGATATATACCCAAAAGTGGTATTTTTGGGTCTTAAAGAAGGTTGTTTCCTAATTTTCGGAGAAATCGTCATACTGATATCCAAAGGGGCTGTACCAGCTTGCACTCCCACCAGCAATGCAGGAGTGTTTCCTTTACCCCACAAGATCTCTAACATAAGTTGTCATCAGTGTTTTTTATCTTGGCCATTCTTATAGGTGTAAGATGGAATCTCAGAGTTGTTTTGATTTGCATTGCTCTGATGACTAAGGATGTTGAACATTTCCTTAAGTGTCTTTCAGACAGAGGTCTCATCTCCAAAATGTACAAAGAACTCAAGAAATTGGTCATCAAAATAACAAATAATCCAATAAAAAAAATGGAGTACTGATCTAAACAGAGAGCTCTCAACAGAGGAATTTAAAATCCCTGTGGCACTTGTAAGTGAATATTTCTGCTGTTGAGTGAAGCTATAAAGATTTGACTGGGAATCAATATAGTAGATCCCTAGTAGGATTTTTTGCACACTACACATTATACTTGAATAATTTAAAATTAATATAAAATGTGTGTATTTCTTTGAGAATTTCATGCGTGCATATACTGTACTTTAATTCTATGCAGTCCACTCTTCCCTAACTCCTCCTCCAACCACTGCTCTCCATCTCCCCAGCCACTTCCCACTTCCTAGTCTTTCTTTCACTTTTCTTTGACTGTGGTCCACTGAGGTCAGTTTATACTATGTATGATCTCATGCATGTGTGGTCATCCACTGGAGGGTGGTCAGCCTACCAGGGGCCTCAGCTTTCAAGAAAACTTATACTTCCTCTCCCAGAAGCCATCAGCTATCAATAGCTACTCATCCATTGGTGGGGGTTCATCACCAACCCAAAAACACACACAACGCACTTCTGCATGCTGGAAGGTTGAGTGCCTCAATCTTGTGTGCAACACTCCCATCATCTTCAGAAGACACTGTTTCTCCCTCACACAGTCCTGCTGACCTCTGTGGTTTACTGTCTTTCTTCCCTCTCATTGGAGATGGTGCCTGTGCTTTGGGATGCTACGTATAATTGTTACTATGACTAAAAGTTGAACCTTTGCTTTTTGTTTTATAATTCTTGCATTATGTTGTGTAGTCATAGAAATGCTAAAGAACTTAGGTCATTTGATGAGGGAGGAGTTGCTCCCTCATACAAAAGCATAAAAATCATGAATGTATTGTATATAACACACACACACATATACACACACACACACATACTAACTAAAATACTAGCTGATATTACACAACAAAGGAACATTTCTGCCAAGGAAAAGAGAAAGGATAAAAAAGGTCTCAGTTTGTATTGGGAATTGTCACTGTGTAAGAAGCAGTTTGAAGTCGGGTTGGTTTTATTTTCTATTTAACACATAAAATTGAAAACACATTAATGGCGATAAATGGTTTTCTGGGTTGGAAGTCACAACACAGAAAAACTATCCATTATCCCTATGCTGACACATGCACATAGTTTATTTCAGTGGAAACATCAGCATTGTTGGCTGTATAGATGAGCAGATTCTAAATGTTAGCTGGGAGGTCAAGAAACTAGAAAATTAAAGTAGAGGAATTGCTCCATTTAATTTTAAAACTAACTATAAGACTTTATTAATGACAAGAATATGGAATTGGAAAAAAGCTGGTTCTATAGGTAATGAGAAAATGAAGATGTCAAAATCTGTGATCTGTGCAAACATGACAGGATTATTTTGGCCTGGTTGCAAAAGTATTTTTAAAAAAAAATCTGTTAGCTTTCATGTTAGGAAATGTTGAAAAAAATCAAACATCCATACCAAAATATAAAAATTGGGACAAACCTCAGTTATTCAAAAATAGTTCTAAATAGATCATAGGTACAAAAACTGATTTCAATGGAGCAGAAGTAGAGGCAGCCAGCCAGGAGACCTTTGAAAAGCTGCCCACGTCACCACTCTCTGTGGACCCTCCCTTCCTTTTTTAGGTTTATCTTCTACTCTTTGTGTTTCAATTTGGATGTGTGCTACATGTAAATAATTATTCTTTTCAGTCCACAAAGGCTGCAGCTGTCCGAATGATAATGTAATTTATCTGTTGATCCATTTGCTTGTATGAACTCCACCTCTTTGGGGTCTTATTTTTCATTTGCCTAATGAAAGGGACAGCTCTCCATCTGGGTGTGATTCCTTTGCAGGGGTGCGTGCGCTTGTTCCTGTTGTTTGATGCCTCTCCCACCTGACTGCTTCTCTTTGTTCATTTGCACTAATGCTTCACAAGCTTTAGCTCCCAACTCTCCGTTGCTTTCTTCCTTTTTGAGAATATGTGTAGAAAATATTTTGTCCTATGTTTTTGGTTTTTTTTAATATTTATTTATTTATTATGTATACAATATTCTGTCTGTGTGTATGTCTGCAGGCCAGAAGAGGACACCAGACCTCATTACAGATGGTTGTGAGCCACCATGTGGTTGCTGGGAATTGAACTCAGGACCTTTGGAAGAGGAGGCAGTGCTCTAATCTCATGAGGTTGCTCAAACTTGGATTTAGCTGAGGCATCACCATGTTTCCATTTGCAGGGCTGGATAAATATATGTATTCTTAAAGTCACCACAAGGTGGAGCAAGGCCACCACCTCTACATTGTGACAACCAAACCTCCTTGCAAAATCACTCTGACTGGGAGGCACTGCTTTAAATGCTTAAAAAGGCAGAGTTTGAAAGTCAGGTTGAGCATCCTGGTATTTTTTGGTCTCCAATCTTTGGTAGTTTCTAATTTGTTTTCTTTTCAGAAGCCTTTAAATGTATTTGGTTTTTTTTTTGTTTTTGTTTTTTTTTGTTTTTGTTTTTTTTTTTATTTTTCCTTCCAGTCCCAGAACTTAGCAGGTGAAGCGGTGACACTCTTTGTTTCATAACCTCAGTGATCGTTTTATTTCATTCATTTATTTTTATTCATGCTATTTTCTTGAATGTGGTCTTGCACATTCTCACTTGAATTTTTATTCCAAATGTTTTTACACTAATGACGAATCTGCCTCTATCTTGTTGGATGCTTTGCCCACACTAAGCCATTTCGATTTTATGGCTGATTACCTCTTAGAAGTAGACTTCAGAATGTATTTGGTACCAAGTGCCATTATGTTTGGCATTAAATATGCCAGCATGTCTATTGTGTTGGTTAATTTGCTAGTTAAACAACAAACTTTTACCTCGGTTCAATCCTACACTACCATAACACCTTGAATGGTTTGGACCTTGGCCTGAGGTTTGCAGTACTGTTGATTCGCTCAGATAAGCCTCTGCTCTTTTTTCATGTCCCTTCTCTGTTACGTCCAATGTCTCACTTCTGCAAGTGTTTTCTGAGCTTTGCAGTGGTGTGGAGATTGGCCATTGCCCCGGCCCTGCCCACCTTCTTCACGTGCTCTGTCACCTGGACTGCCTCTGAGTGAGTGCTCTTCTTGTCAGCAGGGAGAGGCAGAGTCACTTGCCTTCTGCTCACCTCCCTGTGTGGCAAAAGCAATGCCATGTCTTCCTTTGGACTTCATCTCCTATTGTGCTAGTTAAGGAACTCAGCCTCTCTTTCTGACCATTTCCAGACTTACTTGACTTACTGGCTCTCTTACTTCTTTCTTCAAGTGTTAACTTCTATCATTTCTAACAGCTTGGTTTTTAATTGGTGGAGACGCCGAAGAGCCAGGACCAACTCTGAGAAGCTATACAGTCGCTGGGAGCAAGATCATGACCTTCAACCTTTTGGACAACTTGGGCTGTTCTATGAGTACTTGGAAACAGGTAATTTCCAAATATGATTCTCAGGCAGCAATAACACTGATAAAATGAATAGTTTTTATCTCTTGCAATTTCCTTCTGTCTTATGTATCATAGATGTTTAAATTACTGAATGAAAAGATAGATGAATGGATGGATAGATGATGGCTATATGGATAGATGGCAGATGGATGGATGATGATAGATACATGAATAGTGGCAAATGGATTGATGGATGGAAAGGTGAGTTGTATATATCTAGGTGAATAGTGGGTAGGTAGATGAATGGATGTGAGTATAGATTAATAGATGACAGATGCACACACACATATTGAGGGAGGAAAGATGGATGGATGTATTGATTGTGGTGAGATTATAGACAGCAGATAAATATATATATATATATATATATATATATACAGATGGCAGGGATATGATATATGGATAGCAGATGGATGGAAGAGGATTCATGGCTATCTATGGAAGATAGGTGAATGGATAGATAAATGGTGATTGGATAGATGGGTAGATAGAGAAAATGATTCAGTTTTCCTTCGTCCCAGTGATTGAACAGAGATGAAACACTGAGGTGAGATCTTAGAGAACCAGTGCTCAGGCTGTTTGTGTGGAACTATAAAGGACACTTTATGTACTTATTATTAAGACCCTGGTGCAGTAAAAGAGATGATCTGAAAACTGTTAAGTGATTAATATTTGTTATTTATTAGATATGCTATATATTTTTATTTTAAGATCTATCAATGTGACAGAAAACATTTTTATGCTTCAAGATAAACCAAAGTCACCTTAGTATACTTTATATTGAATCACTTTAGTTGGGTAATATTGTGTACATTGTTGTATGAAGTGATGGGAATTCTTTTTTCATGAAGCTCGGTATGCAATAGGTAGTTATTGTTTTATAGGGTGATGAAAAACTGTATTTTATCACCATGGAAGTTCTGAATGAATATGTGTATACATGTGGGGAGGTTAGCACTGACAGAGATGCAAAATATCATTTATATCAAAATTAGTTTCAGTGTCTTGAGAGTCAACCAAGGCTTAGTTTATACTGAAAACTCTCACACATTCTTCTAGTCATGAGATATTTTTGCTGTGAACTCACTGGCTGACTGTATTTGCTTTTGGTTTTGAAGATACTGAAATTAAATAGGTTAGTTTTCTAGGTAAAAATCTAAGACCAGGGAGCTGGAGAGATGGCTCAGTGGTTAAGAGCATTGGTTGTTCTTCCAGAGGACCTGAGTTCAATTCCCAGCAACCACATTGTAGGGATAAGTCCAGCCCCTTAAGGGGCGTGTTCGCCTCGGGCTAATGTTTACCTATAAATCTGGCGAGTGTGCTCCCAATTGCACTTCCTGAGCTCCGGTAGCTAATCTTGCTCGCAAAGGCTGGGAAAAATCGAGCTTGCACCCCCCATGCCGGGGCAGGGGCAAAATAGCCCGACGTTGGACACCAAAATGTAACGGCGTAAATGAATGCAGACAGATTGTAAAAATATACACAGCTTTAATGGGGAAATAGACTTACAGAACCACCATTCCTGCGGAGACCAGGAAAGCAGAAGCAGTGGCTGGCATGCTGGCCAGATTTATAGGTAAACATTAGCCCGAGGCGAACACGCCCCCTAAGGGGCTGGACTTATCCCTACACCACATGGTGGCTCACAACCATCTGTAATGAGACCTGGCGCCTTCTTCTGGTGTGCAGGTGTATGTGCAGACAGAACACTATATTCATAATAAATAAATAAGTCTTAAAAATTCTGAGACCAACACCTTGAAACCTGTGCTATTACTCCCTCAGAGTAATTATAGATTCCTTAAGAAGAGAGAGGAATGGACTAGTGCAATCAGATACTGCTCATTTATTTCTCAACTTCTCAGACCTCAATAATCAAGTGGAAATTATATTAATTATAACAATATTATAATAACACAGAAATGATATTAATTACAACAATATTACAATCACACAGAAATGATATGAACTATAACACTGGTTGACCAATGGCTCAAGCATATTTTTAGCTATTTCTTACATCTTAAATTAACCCATTGCTAATAATCTGTGTATTGCCATGAGACTGTGGCCTACTGGTAAGTTTCTGTCATCCTTCTCCTTTAGCAGGACATCTCCTTGACTCTGCATATTCTTTCTTTATATCTCTGTTCAGATTTCCCACCTCACTATATTCTGCTCTGCCACAGTCCAAAGTAGCTTTTCCATTACCCAGTGGTACTAAAACATATTCACAGCATACAAAGGGAAATTCTACATCATCTCCCCTTCTTTGTTAAAATAAAAAGGAAGGTTTTAACTTTATCATAGTAAAATTACCTTCTTTAGTAAAGGTCAATAGTCATCTTTCTGTGGGTCCTGCATGTCTAGTTCATACAACATACTATCAGGCAGCCTAGGCAAGAGCAGTTTCTTGCCCAAATGGCTAGCCTTGTCGTATCAAAGGCAAATTCCATAATTAATTTCTTCAGTGAACATAATCTCTCTGAGGTAATTGGTGCTGCTAGAAGCAGATGTGTCTCAGTGTTGAGAAAGTCTCAAAACATTTTAAATGCCATATTCTGTAGGACATTGAAAGGTTTGAAGAACATGTATCTATCTGAAATAAATCTGTATACATTTAGAAAACCTAACTAATATGACTACACTTAGACTATTATAGATGATTATCTATTAATCCATAATTCTTAATTATGCATTACATTTTTACATGAGCTGTATAATCATATTACCTTAAACAAGAGTAGAAATATACATATAACAAAATTGACCTAAAATTTGTATTAATAAACCAAAGTCTGAACCAACATAAAGTATTCATTTCTATATCTTATCTCTCTCCACCTCACTTTTTGTTAGAAATAGATTGACTGTGATGATTTAGCCATTTACACCCAACCCCTTTCATATGAAAACAACCACTTATAAACAACCATTTTTGGAATTTGGGTGTAGTTTTCTTCAAACTCCTTCCTGTTGATTGTTGGGTGAAGTATTCTTAGGGTTCATAGAGACCTTTTGAGGTTCTTGTTCCATCAAACCACGTTAGCCTTGAAAGAATCCACAGGTTCTCATCATTTGTGGAAACAAAAGCCAAACCTCTTTCCAAAGCAACATATCCTTAGACTCAAAATTTGAAGTCAAGATATCTTCAAAATATATACGTTGATTTAGTTTAGCAGCCAGTACAATAAAATGTCTCTCTGTACTTAGCTCATTCACAGTAAAGAAAGAAACTTTAACGAAAACACAATAATAAACATAATCCAGATTATCTGTGTATTTTACATTTTTATATGTCTTTTTTACTCTAATTATTTTATTATTTATTTTGTTACCTTTACTCCTTTGCTCTTACTGTCTCTTTAAAGACTTTGATTTTTAAAAAACTATTTATTACTTTTTATTACTGTCTATCAACTTTTTCCACTCTCTCCCAAGCCTACACACATTTTTAAAATATACTGTATCTCATTTAGAAGTCTCTTATGTCTGATTCTGTCCTATTGTGTATCTGTAATAATTTTCTGTCCAAGAGTGCTTTAAAAAATGGTAAGCATGCATGGCTAGGACAAACAATGAAAGAAGATCCTCCCTAAGTAGGTATGGGCTCCACATGGGAGTCGCAATTGAGTGTCTGGGCATTGACCACAGTGGTAATCCTGACAGCTCTAAATTTACTTTTCTGAGCTTAATAAGAAGCCATTTTTAAGCCATATTGTGGTGGCACATGCCTTTAATCCCAGCACTTGGGAGGCAGAGATAGGCTGATCTCTGTGAGTTCATCAAGGCCATCCTGGTTTACAAGAACCAGTTCCAGAGAGGCTCCAAAGCTACAGAGAAACCCTGCCTAAAAAAAGAAAGAAAGAAACTCTTTTCTCTTCTTTTGATACGTGAGATTAGAGGATGCTCTGAAGGAGGTACCTTAGATGGGATCATAATATTTATAATATGATGAGGGGAAACCAAAAGTCACTAGCAACGTCAAGAATTTCCTGGTGAGAGTCCTAAGTGAAGGTTCATATCTGAGAAGGAAGAGAAGGCTTTAGTGTTGATAATTGTGCTGGGACTCTGTTCTCAGCTGGACTGGGGGTTCAGCCAGCCTCCTGGGTGAGAATTTCTTCTTCTCCCTGTGTCCCCAGGTTTTTTGCTCTATCTTTCATGCCCATGCTCAGTATTCTGAATTTCACTGTTTAGTAACTGTGCTTTCAGTATGTGTCCCACCTCCACTCTACAGCACAGCCTCTGCCCATCTGTTCACAGTTTTCTGGTGTAAAGATAAAAACTGTTCGCTTAATTCCTAGACACTCCTCTGCTTCTCATAGAAACCCAAACTGATGCTTTTGTTTTCAGTTCTACACTGTACTCAGAAGGCCTGACTGCCTTCGTTCCTGAAAACTCTCTAAGAATCTAAAACAGAGTGGCCGTTATTCTTTAACTTTCATCTTCACACTAAATCACAATGTACATGGTTTAGTGTGAGCTATGCTACCTAAAGGAAACTAGGACTGTTTTAGAGATGTTTCCTTAGGTTCTTAGGACGGGGCACAGATAAAGGGCAGGCATTTTAATAGCCATGTTCTGTTCCTCTAGTTGCTTATGTAAATATATATTATTTAATTCAATTGTATGTGTGAAAATTATAGAGTACACACACTCACACGTGCACAGGCATGTGCATATATATATATATATATATGTCTGTAGGATTCAACTTTGTGCTTCCTGTGTCCAACACAGTTTATCAGAGCTCAGGGGGACCTTTGAGGACTCCTTGATAACTTTTTGATGATCCTAACAGTATCTCTGTTCTTCCTTTAGCACACCATGCTTCTGTTCAAATTTTTATTGGTATGGATGATACCAGATGTTCCAAAGGATGTTGCAGAAAAAATCAAATGAGAAAAGTTAGTGACTGTCAAAATTTCATGGCTTTGAACTCAACAAGTTGAAAGAAAACTTGGATTTTGAATATAGTAACATCATTAGGGATGACATAGAGGAAGACAACAGATCCCTGGGAGGGGGGGGAACCCTTTATCTAATCCACACACGAGGTGAGAAGTTTTTGAGTAAGATATTTAAAAACAATGTTTTTATTGTATTGTGTTACATAAGGCTATCTGAATGCAGGGATATGTTATATGTTGAACACATTCTGCCCTCCAATCTTGTAAAATATGTTTTATTTCTTTACACTTTATGAATTAATAAAAATATGCATTTTGTGAAGAAAATATCAACCCTAAATATTTGAGCAAAAACAAAAACAAAATACAAGGCAAAGGACCCAGGCAGAACCAGTTACTGTGAGAAAAACGTGGAGGAAAACAAGTCCACTGTGTGGTGGATTTTTCATGAGAGGAACTGGTGATTCCCAAGAAGAAAAGCAGTGGGTGAAAGAAAACAAAGTTTAGCGGAGCTTTCAGCAGATTTAGATTTGAAAGAAAAATTTAAGTATAGGGTTCTCCAAGGTTCACACATCCTCATGAAATCTCTGAGCTGTCTCTGAGGACATGAAGTGTAAAAACACACAGAGGTCGAAAATAAGAGGATAGAAAAGTTACAAGAAATAGTAAAATAAGCAAAATCAATCCCTGTTTATATCATGCAAAGACAGCTATTAGGCAAGTGCAATGCAAAAAATTGAGATTTTGATAATTATAAGAATGTATAACTCTTTCAAATATGTATGCAGCTAATAGTAACAGGCCGGAAGTCTATAAAAGAAATACTTCCAGAGCTAAAGTGTGGGATTAGTGAACCTACCGTTTTGTTGGGAGCTGTTAACCTGATCTCAATGAGAGACTGGCAACATGGGGAGCGAGATGCAATAAAGATGCAGTGTTCAAGCAATGCCATCTTGACAGCTGACTTGGCATCTGATGGTGGTAGAACAGACATTCCTTCCCAGTGTTTGTAGATTATTGTTCAAAAGGAAATGCGTCCTGGACCAACAGAGCAGACAAAATTAGCCTCAAAGGACTGGTGGATCCAGAATATTTGCCTCACTGTAGTGAACTAAACTCAACTCATTAAGAGGAAGAAAACAGAGACTCGGAAATGCTTGGAAACAAAATAGGCAGCACAGTACTCGGTGACACACAGATGAGAGGAAACCACAGCGCGTTAGAGATTACCCGGAACTGATGGGGTAGAAAACAACTAAGCTCAGTCTTCACAGAAAGAAATGCATTACACCTGTAATCCTCATATTATTATAATGGAAAGGAAGCTGTGGAGACAAATTAGGCTGGTTTTGGACATCTATAGGTGGGAATTGGCTAAATAAATCCAAAGAATGAGGAAAGTTTAAGAGGAACCAGTGAGCTAAAGAAAACTTTTGAAAAGCAGTAACACGAAGGCTGACTTTTTGAAATAATTAAAACTGTGAGAGAAGGAGAGAAATAGCAAGCTGCCCAGATCAGGAGAAGGATGGCCGGATAAACTGAAAGCAGAGCAGAACGGTATATTGACTTCTTATATTTTTGGTTGTGAGCCAGCCTGTAACAGCTGAGCCATCTCTCCAGCCCTACACTGACTTCTTTAAAACTAGGAAATTTGATTCTGGTGGTTTCATGTTGTTTTTCAGATTGTTGGGTGAATTCTTGCCTTGGCGCCTGCCCATCTCCTCCCATCAATGCTATCTAATGGGTCTTTTAAAACAGGAACAGCAGATAATGAGGACTACTGAAAACTCAAGAACAATGGCAATGGGTTTTTGATCCTACTGCACGTACTGGCTTTGTGGGAGCCTAGGCAGTTTGGATGCTCACCTTACTAGACCTGGATGGAGGTGGATGGTCCTTGGACTTCCCACAGGGCAGGGAACCCTGATTGCTCTTTGGGCTGACGAGGGAGGGGGACTTGATGGGGGAGGGGGAGGGAAATGGGAGGCGGTGGCGGGGAGGAGGCAGAAATCTTTAATAAATAAATAAATTAATTTAAAGAAAAGAATAAGTTAAAACTAGGAAATTCTGCTCAACAATTAACTGCCTGAGAATGTGGAAATACACAGTACAGATGAAGATGATATTCCTTAAGGAGAATACTCATCCAGATTAAACATGGAAGTCCTATAAATCAGATTTTTAAAAAATATTTATTTATTATGTATACAATATTCTGTCTGTGTGTATGTCTGCAGGCCAGAAGAGGGCACCAGACCACATTACAGATGGTTGTGAGCCACCATGTGGTTGGGAATTGAACTCAGCAGGCAATGCTCTTAATAACTGAGCCATCTCTCCAGTCCCTATAAATCAGATTTTAAAAGATAATCAACTTAAGTATAAAAGTAAGCAAAGAACACAACACTATAAAAGTAGCTGGAAAAGCAAGGAAAGGTTGCCCACGTCTCGAGAAGGAAGATGTGTTCAGACCACCACCCAGACTCAGAATGAGGAGCACTGAGAGACAGGTCTAGTTTGTCTCTGTTGCTAAGATGAAATATTCTAAAGAGAAACAAATTTGGCTACAATGCGCTTATTTTGGCTACAGTTCTAGAGAGATAGTGTCCATTGTAACAAGATAGCATGACATAGCTGTGTAAGACGAAAAAATTATTTATTTGTAATTTTGGACAAAGCTGGTGTGAGCCCTTCTCGGCCTGTCTCCATCTCCTCTGTAGCAGCATTATCATTCACAAAATAGAGGGAGAAAAGCCAGGAAACCTTCAGCGAAGATGAGGTAAGGGCCCAGAGAATGAGACTGGGGTTGAAGTGGCCTTTCTGGTAGGAATATGGATGGTGGGGATTGTTTCTGTGCGCAGATGACTTCCTGTAGGAACAGAACAAAAATAGACAAAATACTGATTTTGAGGGAGTTCCGTTACGTGCCTACCTAGGACAACTGCTTTGCCAAGAAAGGCAGAATCCAAGAGTAGAAAAGAGCATTCTATTCGCGGGGTCAGAGACCAAAACAGAAGCACCGTGACCTCAGTGACCTCAGACCCAACCAACCATATGACAATGGTGAATTTGTTGGGTATTTTGGTTTGAAGACTGTCTAGGAGCAGGAAGAGGTGAGAGCACTCAGTGGAGATAGAAGTGGTTCTGAGCCAACAGTGAAATGCGGTCTGAGGGATAAACAGAAACCATGTGCCACGTCAAAGACCTAACAGGATTTAATTTCTAAAATGTTCGCGTGTCCCGGATGGGTTGGCGCCCGCTATGCGGCAAGAGGCCAGCGGCAGGTCCAGGGATAGCCAAGCGGCTGCAGTTTCCCAACAGCAGGGGGCCACGCAGCGGAGAATTCCCAACAGCAGGCAAGCGCGTGTAAACAGACACATAGACACAGAAAATAGCCATAAATATTTATTAAAGGAAAAGAGAAGAGAAGAGGAGAGGAGAAAGAGAGAGACAGAGAGAGAGACAGAGAGACAGAGAGAGAGACAGAGAGAGAGGTGCACACCAGAAGGAGAGAACAGAAAAGAAAGGATGGCTATGGAAGGTCAGGGGTAGCAGGAGTGGGCGTCGAAAGGGGCGGGGACTGAAAGAATAACACAGGGAAGCTGTCATTTGTGTGAAGCCATGTCTTTTTTTTTCTTAGTCAGAGGGAACACACAGAAATTTCTCAAAGGAGCAATAAATAGCAGGTAGGCCTGATGAACCTTTCTGAACCTTCCTTATTCAAATGACTGAGACCAGCACATTTTCCTGCCTCTATCTCTTTTTGTACTGCCTGCATATTTCAAAACACCATATTATGCATGATCAATATATGTAATTTTTATTTCTTGAATAAAAATAAGAAGAGGAAAACCTAATAGGCTTACCTAAGAGTGATAAAGAAAGCAATTTTAAAAGTCTGAAAATCTGTGTATCTGATAATAGCTTTTCATGGATACTTGTTTTTAGTCTTGTGAATGGTTTTTATTTTTAATTTACATTGCTATTTATTTTACGTGTATGAGTGTTTTGTTTCGATGTTTGTCTGTGCTCCAAGTGTATGCAGTGCCCATGGAGGCCAGAAAAAGGCCTCTGCCAACACACTTCATTAAACATCTTAATGCATTCATAAAAGCAATTGCATCGCATTATTAAAATTTGAATCAAAGCTGCAAGTAGGTGTGCTGTCATTTGGGCATATTGTTTTCAACTCTGTGTATTTGAAGACTGTCAAATAAAAATTGCTTAAGAAGGTTCCCCCTATTCAACATATTTATTTATAGACAGAGAAAAAAAACACTAGAAGAGCTAGGCAAACGGTACACACATCTTTTATCAGCACTTGGGGGGCAGAGGTAGGGGAATCTCTGTGAGTTCCGGGCCAGCCTGGTCTAGAGAGCAAATTCCAAAACAGCTGGGGCTACACAGAGAAACTCTGTCTTGAAAAACAAAACAAAAATAAAGGAATAAAAACAGCATAACACTAGAAGAAAGTCTATCAAGTCCATAAATAGAAAAGAGAACTCGTGTTTGCATCTAAATCTACAAATTCACAGAAAGCACGGGTGTCTGAGGATCATGTTAAATGAGACAAAATCACCAATATTCAGACTGTAAGATCTCCACTGGGCTAACAACTGGTTTTCCTTTGCAAATGAACTGGCAGCAAAAAGAGATGAAGGAGAATCTTCCAATTAGAGCAGCTGAGGAGACAACACTCACTTGTGCCTTCTCTGTGGACTCTGATTTCTCCCATCCAGGAAAATCAAATCAACAGATAACCAGAGCAGGCTGGGAGCCAGTGATCCCGTACTCTGAATCACAGACCATGTCTAACGTTTTCCCCAAATATAATATTTTATTAACTATTTGGGGATTTCATACAACATATCCCAATCACACATGCTTCCTTTCCTCCCAGGTCTACCCTCCTACCCTTTAGCCCTCTCAAAAAACAGACTCACAGACCAAAAAATTAAAAAATAAAAAAGTCCAATTTGTGTTGCCCATTTTACATGTGGCATTACTTGGATTTTGAGACTACATTTATTTCAGAGGTACAATCTGGCAAGGCATGGTGCCCAAAATGTCCTTTATATAATTCTGCATGGGAAAAGGAAGGTTACCTCATACAGGGCTTTAATAAAACACAATTTCCTGGGGTTCACCCATTGAGTAATCTCATACTATAAAGTTGACCATAATGATACTATAATTCTCCTATGTTCAGAAATACAATCTCTGAACTATGGATAGAAAGTTGATATTGGGCAAATACATAAAATCACAACCATATTTATTTTAAATGTTTTGAAAAATAATGGAATTCTCTCTAAATCAGTGTGGCAATAATGATTTTTGTTGGGAAAAATAAATCTGTACAGTACCCATAGTTACAGTATGTAGTGCAAAACATAAATGTGCACCTGAGCTTCCAACTTAATTTTCACTACAGAGAAAAACAAGTTTGTTGTTACAACTTTTTCACTATCTTTGTCGCCATCTGCTGGCTGTGAAGGAGAAATAAAAATTGGGTTTCACAGACAAGATTGCCTGACAAAATTGGGAGCATGGGGGCAGGGGGTAGAAGGTAGGGGAGAAGGGGAGGGTTGAGGAGAACTTGAGGGAATGGGATAGTTGAGATGGAGGAAGGACAGATATGAGGGCAAGGAAAGGGATATCTTGATTGAGGGAGCCATTATGGGGTTAGCAAGAAACCTGGCTCTAGAAAAATTCCCAGGAATCCACAAGGATGACCCCAGCTAAGACCCTAAGCAAAAGAAAAGAGGGTACCTGAAATGCCCTTGTCCTGTAGTCAGACTGATGACTATCTTAAATATCACCATAGAACCTTCGTCCAACAACAGATGGAAACAGAGGCAGAGACCCCCATCGGAGCACTGGGCTGAGCTCCCAAGGTCCAGGGAAGAGTGGAAGGAGTGAGAGTATGAGCAAGGAAGTCAGAACCATGAGGGGTTCATCCGCTGAGAGTTTGCCTGAGCTAATGGGAGCTCACCAACTCCAACTGGACTGGGAGTGAACGAGCATGGGATCAAACTAGTCCCTCTTAATGTGGCTGACAGTTGGGGCAGACTGAGGGGCCACTGACAGTGGCACTGGGATTTGTCTCTACTGCATGTACTGGCTTTTTGGGATCCTATTCGCTTTGGATGTATACCTTGCTCAACCTAGATGTAGTAGAGAGGGCCTTGGACTTTCCACAGGGCAGGGTGCCTTGCCCTCTCTTAGGATTAGAGGGAGGAGGGGTGGGAGGGTGTGTGGAGGGAGTGGGAGGAGAGGAGGGAGTAGGAATTTGGATTGGTATTTTTTAAGTAATTTTTTTAAAGACAAAAAAAATTGTTTTACAACTAAACTAGGAAACTAAGCAATCCCTTCACATGGATAAAATGTTCAGTCTTTGTGAAACCCTCCTCATTCTTACTCCTACTGTAAACATTATTCCAGTCTACATAGAGAAATATGGCATGGACAAAGAGGGTGTATGCTTCACAGCTTGGGAGTGTGTGTGAGCTGCAGTCCTGTATCGCTTGGCAAATGACCCTTGAGATTCTGATATAAAGAAGCATCAGCATATAGTCCTTCTATCTAACCATCTCTCTCTCTCTCTCTCTCTCTCTCTCTCTCTCTCTCTCTCTCTCCCTACTACCACTCCTGCCTGACTATTTCTTTCTTTGTTTGTTTTGAGGCAAGGTATTTCTACACATCCTTGGCCATCCTAGAACTCACTAAGCTGGCCTTGGACTCCGAGAGATCCTCCTGTCTCTGCTTCCTGAGTGCTGGTATCACAGGCATGCAGCAGCACACCTGGCTGCAGCACATTCTTTGATTTTAACAACTGCATTGCCCAGGCTAGCCTCACCACCCGTTGGGGTGTTTGACTGCAAACCCCTAGACTTCTGTCGTGTTCCCCATGGAAAGCCCGATCCTCCATCTGCTACCATCTTTATTCTTTCACCGTTCATACCATGGAGCTTCGCACATTATAAGTCTGGTTATACGTGGAAATTTGGGGCGAGTCAACAGATACCCTGTCTGACCATTTTGACCCAAGCTCATTAGTGTGCCAGGCTGGACGGAGAGCTGTGTAGTGACTTCCAGTTCCCTGCTAGATTCCCCACCTGCAGAGTCAGAAATAAGCCCCACTGAGAAGTCTCCAGAGACGGTTTAAACCAAGCTCAGAATGACTGCACTGAGAGACCATCAAGATCCATCACAACTGAAGATTTTAACAAGAAATGAAACTCTTTCCTCCCAATCAAGCTGCAGGTGAACTCTGGGTGAGTGGGGTGGGTATCAGGATGCCGCCATCTGTGCTGAGGCCTAGGGAAAGGAGGAAGATCCAGGTGCAGTCAGTAGGACTTTCTGCTTTCTTCCCCTCACTTTTTCTCTGTTCTCCTCAGCTGTAAGCTTCGCTTTTCCAACCTTAAACCTAGCTGTGGTTAAGGATTGGATGAACAAAGCTCCCCCATTGTTCTCTGGAAGCACTATCTAGTGCTGTGATGTGCGTGTGTCTTTATTTGGGAGATTAAGATATGATTGTATTTGATAAACAGCCTTATGAAGATATAAATATGCGCCACAGAACACACCCACTTAAAGCCTTTTCTTAAATTTAACTTTTCTTTACTGATTCTTTGGGAGTTTCACTCCAATTCTGTCACCTCCTGGTTCCCCATATCCTCACCCCTGCAGTGTCCTTCCATAAAAGAAAACAAAACAAACACTCTTTGTTTCTCCTTTTTTCCCTAAATATTTATTTGTTATGTATACAATATTCTATCTGTGTGTATATCTGCAGACCAGAAGAGGGCACCAGACCTCATTACAGATGGTTGTGAGCTACCATGTGGTTGCCGGGAATTGAACTCAGGACCTTTGGAAGAGCAGGCAATGCTCTTAACCATTGAGCCATCTCTCCAGCCCTGTTTCTCCTTTTTTTTTTTCTGCACTTATCCAACACCTCTTCATCCATCCTGGAGGCACCGGGGGCCTCGGTGTGTCATATAGTATACCCTTTTCAGTCACTGATTTGCTTCAAGGCCTCTGGTTTCTGGGACACCATCCTCACTGAATCCTCACCAGAACTCCCTTGGCTGCCTGGAGTCTTAGAGATCCTGTGGGTATTGTTCAGTAGGACCAGTTCCTTCACAAGCTCCAGCAGATTGAGGCGAGGTAGATGTTAGGGTGGGCCAACCAAGGCCTGACAGTGGGCCTGGGTGGTATCTGAGCTGTTCAGTCCAGGCCACTAGGGCCACCTGCCTCCGGTGAGGGGGCAGAGTCAGCTCCCCTATGCCATACCCTCAGGGTCAGTTCACTCTCCCCTGTGGTGAGGGGTAGGACAACCTCTTCCAAGTGCAGGGGCCAGCTCTCTTGCTTCAGTGGCCAGCAAGAGTCAAGAACAGCGATTCCTGTGCCAGCAAAGGGTGGGGCCAGTTCAGCATGGTCCTCCGATTTTATCTCTCATGCTTCCTAAAGCCACCTAAAGTGGGACATGTCTCGGATATGAACACAGACCACAGCTGCAGCTGGACCACAGACCTAGACATGGTCCTTAGCAACAGCTTGTGCCTGGATCACATCCTGCCTCTGGGTGGAAGCACTGTCCTCTCAGGTCAGGATGGTTCTGGTGGCAGCGTGGGCCCCAGATACCACCAAGGCCTCAGGTTGCAGCCCCAACCTTCGACTTCTATGTGACCTTTCTTGGCAGCATGGGATTTCAGCACAGACCCAAGCCACTAGGACCATGGACCCAGACATGGTCCTCAGCAGCAGCAGCAGCAGGGTCAAGATGTTACCATTGTCCCAGATGGCAGTGCAGGTGACCTCAAACACAAACATGGTCCCAGACCTCAAGTGTCTGCATGATCTTCCATGGTAACAGGAGCTGGGACATCAGCACAGACTGGTTGCAGTAGGACCACGGACCCTGACATGGCCCTCGGCAGCAGCTCTGGCCCAATGTCACCATGACACTGAGTAGCAGTACAGGCCACTCAGATCTGCATGCATCATGGCCCTCAGACACCAGTCTGGATTCAGTGGCTGGGCTGACCTGGGCATCCTCACGGCCCTCTGTGACAACAGGATCCACAATCTAGACCATGGCTGCTATGAGGCCTCGGACCCAGACATGGTGCTCAGCAGCAGTCTGGGCCAGGATGACGTCATGGCCCCAGGTGGCAGCTCAGACCACCCAGATCTGTATGGCTACTGTTGCAGGATAGGCCCCAGACTCCAACAAGGCTGCAGGCTGTGACCCAGATCCCAGGCTTCCGTGTGGGCAACCTGGGTCCAGACTTCAATATAGTCCAGCTACAGGTGGATGGTGGACCCTGACACAGCCCCAGACAGCAGTTCGACCCGGTCAACATCCTAGCTCCAGGTGTTAGCCCTGGCCACTCGGATCACGATGGCTCTGGCAGCCGCATGGCAACAAGGCCACAGGTTTCAGCCCAGACACTAGGTTTCATGTGGCCTTTGGTGGACATCAACACAGATCTCAGCTGCACGTGTGGTCCTCAGCCGCAGTCTGGATTTGGATGTCACCATAACCCTGGGTGGGGGCAATGGCCACCCAGATTTGCACCACCACTATGGCAGCATGGCCCTTAGATCCCAACACAGCCCCAAGTGGTGGCCCAAGCCTCTGAAATCAGCACAGTCCTCGATGGCAAGAGGAGCCATGGATATCAACACTGAGCCTGGCTGCTGTAGGACCACGGACTCAGACATGGTCCTTGGCAGCGACCCTGCCAGGATAGCGTCAAGGCCCTGAGTGGCAAGCATATTTTTCCCTGCAGCCTATTCCTGGTGACCTTCACCATGGCCCCAGGAGGCAAGCAAGCCTCCAATATCAGCCTATCCCTCAACATCTTCATTTCTTTCTCCCTTTCTGCCTCTCTCCACAGCACACGAACCATTTTGCTTCTCTTTCTCTCCAGTTTCTCCACCATGTATTTGTTTGTCAGAATGCGGCCTACCTGCCTGGCAATGCAAGGCACGGGACAGGCCCATGGATGTCTTCCTGCTAGGCAAGACCTTGAGGACTCTGGCTGACTAGCCCCGACATAAGGACAACTTCCATGGGGAGGAGTATGGATGTCATTGCACCAGCTAGGGCCTTGACCCCTAAAGCCTTTTGAGTATTAGAAAGACATCTTGATTTAGAGACACGTGGATAAGTTTTCGCATGAGCACAATTTCCACGTCATTTCTTCTGAGTGTACACCTGGAGGGGCAGTTGCTCCTTTTTTGAGGAGAGTTCTCACTATATAGCTAAGAATGACCTCAAAGCTGGGATCCTCCTGCCTCAGGCTTTTGAATGCTACTACATCACATGTAAGAAAATTGAGTGTCCAATGTAAGAAACTATTTTTCAAATCTGTAGTCCTGGAGGAGATGTAAGTAATCAACACCTAAGCCACCTCACAATGTCCCAACAAGAAACCCCAGTGTCGTTCTACCAAAGTTTGTGCTACAAAATCCACGGGTTTTAAGTGCAAAATATGGGTGACCCTAAAGCAGCCACACTGGAAAGTCTTGAACTAGCTTGAATGATGGCTCCCCCATGCCATCACAAACAAAGCACCTTTCTGTGAGCCTTCTCTAATCTATATACTCAAACACCTCTCAGAGCCCCTAGACCATGTGTGATCGGTACCAAGTTCTGTTTAAATGGCAAGGACCAATGGCTAGACTCTCACTCAGGTAGGTTTCAATGGTATTCTCCACTCTTTTGTGAGGCAATATTAACAACAGCCCACAGGCGAGGTCTGACTGACTCTTGCAGACCGACAGAGCTGATGTGATAAAGATGGTGCTACGATGGTTGTTTTACTGGAGGAAAGTGCTACACAACCATACAATGGACCAATGTTTTCCATTGCACATGTGAGCTCATAGCAACTGTGATCTGCACAATATTGAGCCTCCCTAAACCTGCGTGTGGATAGGGAAAAGGATCACAAAGTCCCACTGCAGTGGAGGAACTGTGGAAAATTGAGAGCTGCTGGGGGAGGGAGCCAGTTTTCTTGAGGGAAGCCCCTGAGTGGCTACCCATGTATCAGTTCATGGTCCTACATGCATGCATATAAAAACATAATAAAATGGACCCAGTGGCTTAGAGACTGGGGGCAGAGGAGTTTGGAAGGGAAAGAATGCAAGGGATGAGGGAGGAATCGCGTGTTTTCACAGTGATTTCTTATATCTTTACAGTCTGAAAGCTTGCCTCATTCTTTCTGGGGTGTCTAAGCCTTTCAATAGGGCTTCAGATACATAATTTAAGTGATGCTGCTTTGGATATGGTATGCAAATATAATATTATATATTATATATTGTAACATATATTACAATATTATATATTAATATGAAAAACACCATTTTAATAATTGCTCAAGAATAGAACTCACTAGCTGTTCTCTAGAAGTCACCTTCATAGCTGGGATTTCCATCACCAAGGTAAGTATTTATGAAGTCTGCTCTAGTAGGTGTGTGATATGGTTTACCATTCCGGGTTCTGGCAAACATTACCCAGTGAAGAGATAAGACAAAGAAAGCCATCTGGGAAGGAAATAGGCATATCAGCAAGGGTGTGTGAGTAGTGAAGGTGGCTTCAGTCCCAGTTAGAAACATCTCCTCCGCAGCAGCAGATCCCTATTGCAATTCTATGATAGACAATGGTCCCCAGGAAGCAGGAGCTGTCAGGTAGAAAATTATGTCTACTTTACAGTTGCTGGAGATGGATTCCAGGCTGAAGGGAACTTGGCCAGAAGCACTATGCCTGAAGAACGGCATCTTCCCTTGACAGAATGTTCTTTCTTCGAACACAGAGGTCACCTTGCATTTTACAGAGTCACTGAGCTGAAGGGAGGAAGCAATAAAGTTAACAGAAATACTTTTTAAAACTAAAGACAAATGGGGTCCCAGCTCCTAAGTCACAGGCCGCCTGTCTGTGATGCTAGGCTTCTTGTCAGCGAGCTCATTTTATCTTTGGTGTTGTCTGCCTTGCACTGTTTGTGTTGATAATGCGTTCACTCTTTTCTTTATCTGTCCCTTCAGGTCCCTATTGGTCAATCCTCTCTTGGTCATCTGATCCAGTAAAACTTCATCCAGCTGAAAACGGTCTTCCCCTTGTTTGGAAGAGGGTTTTTAGCAAGGTATTCCTCCCGTCTCTGCCAGAACCAGTTGTGTAGAGTCATAAAGTAAATGAACAAAGGATGTGAAGTAATTCCCGAGCTCCATACAGCTGTGAACTTGCACAGAAAGCAGCAGAGTATTCCCAGCAGGTTTTAAATATTAAAATTTACTATCATTTCATATCCAATGTTTATGAAACTCTAGCTGTATTCTCATATTATATACAGCAACTTCTATGATACATGAAAGAATTAGAAAATCCTTCAAAACACAGAAAAATTGGTGTAAACACGCAAGGAATGTGGGGTTTGTTGTTCCTAGAAACCAGTCAGCAACGCTCTTGGCGGGGAAGTCCAATGCTGAATCTTACTAAGTGGTGAAAAACTGCAGGTCACATCACAGCTGTCTACTTGAACCAGCATGGTTTTAAGATAGCTTAAAACCATTTGGCACTTTTCCTAAGACCATACACCATGATGCAAAGCCAGACATTTATTTTCTTGGATTAACAGCGGTCATAGGCAGGCGATGCTTGAACTTATCCATAGCTTCAGCGTTGCCTCAGTCCTGGTTGGTTTTTGCCAGCTGAACACAAGCCAGGATCACCTGAGAAGAGGAAACCTTAATTGCCAAAATGCCTGCATGATTTCTGGCTGGAGCCCAGTCAGCAGGGCATTTTCTTAGTTAGTGATTGGTATGGGAGGGCCCAGCCCACTGTGGGCAATGCTATACCTAGGAAGGCGGCCCTGGGTTGTGTAAGAAATCAAAATGAGCATGCCAGAGAGCAAGCCAGTGAGCAGCGCTCCTTTGTGGCCTCTGCTTCAGTCCCTGTCTCCAGGATCCTGCTTTGAGTTCCTGCCCTGACTTACCTCAGTGAGAGTGTGGCCAGGGTGCTGTCAGCTGAAATAGACCCTCTTTTTCTACAAGTGTCTTTGGATGATGTTGTTAGCACAACAGCAGAAATCAACTAACACATCCAACAAGAATGCAGTTCATCCTTTCTTTTCATTCAGCCATCATGAGTGTTAGTTTTCACCTTAATTTCTTATAGTTTTATGTTACACATTCCCACTTCGGGGAGACAGATAACATACTAGTTAGAGGCCTTCTCTGGAAGCTATATGCCTGAAACCCCTGGAAACATGAGAGAAAGACCCAAGGCTCAGCTCGGGGGAGGAAATGGCCACATCCACCACAACCTACAACAAAGATGAGCATCTCCCCAGCTGTCATCAGGAATCATTAAATCCAGGGACCTGTTTCCACTGTGCTATAGTGTGAGTACTGGCTTTCATGTCCAAAGTGCTTGGTGAAAGGTAACGATCCTCATTATGAGAGATGGGGAGGAGCCAGGAGGATCTTACGAGGCTGTTTGGGCTCTGCCCCCATGAATGAATTGATCAGTTTGTGCAATTAATGATCAGTAAATCCTAACTTACCTACAGGCTGGATCTCTTCTGAGTTCCGTCTCCTAGCCTGCTGGATCTTCTTCAACTCATTTATGACTTTGCCTATAAGAAGGCAACTTCAAAGTCTATCAGCTTGGAACAGAATAAGCCCTGTTTCTATAAATGATCCTTTCTGTGATAGCATGTATATAGAGAAAATGGTCTATAATGCACTGAAGCTTGCCTACTGTCAAACTCACTTCAGGAACATCACCCTAGCTCTGGTGATCCAAGTGCCCATGCCTCTCTGAGAGCATAGGATTTTCTAGGAACATGAGCATTTCAGTGGTAGAACAAGAAACTCCAAGCAAACTTCTATGAGTCACTATCCCTTCTTAACACAATCAAGGAAGCAATACCACTCCCCAATGATTAGCACCATAGTTCTGGGCTTTTGGCCATACATGGTGAGAATTGACACTCCATCCCCTTTTCCCTAACTAGTCTCACCCCTGCGCATTAAAATGGGCTTAGATGGGATTGCTCAAGGATGTGACCCTGACTTCCATCTAAGCACTTCAGAAAGTAATGGATACTCAGATGTTTAATGATCATATTCTCAAAAGAAAGAGCATAAAGTGGCAACTGCCCTTGCCTCATTCTGTTCCATGCATTTTTCTGTGCAGTCTAGATCCCTGAGGAGCCCTCTTGCCCAGAACGTGGATATATGCCCATTTCAACCTAAGGTAGAGTCTACAACCATGGGTTCTGTTCTAACAATGCTTGTTCCTACAGAAAACAAATCACAAAAGAAGTGAGTTGAGGGTGCTCCTGGAGGAGTCAACCAACAAGGCCAGTGGGAAGAACTTGTGAATCTGTTGTTTCCTTAGCAAGCACTGAACCTTGCTTGCAGTGCACTTTTGTAATTATTATTTGAAATTTTACTTGATTTGTGTCATTATCTGAACAGAATATCTTTCCTTTCTCAAATGCATCTTTTGAGACATTCCATCGATCTGAAGTGGAGTCCCAAGTACCTTGGTTTGTGCCCCCAAAGGACAACTTACTGTCATGATACTTGTTTCCTCTACTTTCTGAACACTCCCATCAACGTCAAACGACACTCAGGTGGTCTGATGTGATGGATCTTGTTCTAGGAAGTTCCGCTTATACAGAGCATATGAGGCCCACATGACGCCATCCCTGTTCTCAACTCTATAAACATATTGGAAAGAATGAAAGAAAGGGAGAAGTTATAGCAGAAAAAGCTGTGACCAAGGAGCAGTGTTAGAATGAACAACCCGTTTTACTCTGAGTGCATTGCTCCCCAGTCTGAGGTTTCAGCCTGTGTGGAGCAGAGCATATATCTGCCCTCCATACCTGTGCAGCAATCCTGTGCTAAACACTGATGTGTGGCCTGCCTCAGGGCTGGTATGTAGTCCCCAGCCACTACTTAGCCACTCGTTGGGACGGAGCTACCCCTGGCGTCATCCAACTCTTCTTCCACAGTTACATAAAAGGAAAATAAGAAAAAATTGTGCCAACAAAAATATCTTTAATAAAGTAAAGGAAACTATTGAGTGGTTTTGTTTTTTTTTTTTTTGCTGCTATTTTATCAAAGAACAAATCTAGCTAGTCTGATAGTATAGGCACATAAATACACTCGCATGGATTTAGTCAAATTTGTAGATTAAAATAGAAGCTGACCTAAGTCTTACTTACCCTATATTTTGGTATTTGGCAGAGCTGTGTTCTGGATACTGACGAACATTCTAAGCCTTTCAGCTTTTGTTCCCAGTTTCTGAGGCTGATGGCAATAACCACCTTATCTAAGTTAACAGTTGAGATGCCCAGATTCATTTGTTCCTCCACAAGTTTTCTGACACTACTACCTGTCTGTTTCTGTATAAGGACTTTCTTGATGACACTGGTTCCAGCTGGACCATCCGGAAGGATCACGACATGTACACATCCCATCCCACATCGGCATCACATCAACAGGAATATGGTAGAGATAGACAGGCCCAGGAACAGCCACCGGGTCTTCTCTAGTTGACTTAGCAAGGCAGAGCACAAAGCAAAGCAGAGAGGACTTGCAGACATGCTGATGAGCGAAAGAGCATTCGCCTAGAACATCTCTTCAAAATCCCTAGAGCCTGTGATCACACAGCTTGTGACAAGCAGTCGATATTTGGAATGCTGTATGTGAGCCTCAATGCTGACCAACGAGGATGCCTGTATGTACAAGCTGTGACAATCTTTGTTGTGGCTTTTCTAACTCTGGAAAAGTAAACAGTTTGTTTCATAATAAATTTGAAAGACTGAGCCTATGACTTTGTGAACAATTTCTCCTTGGACCTTACTAAAATAACAAGACAGAAGATTTTTGAAATTATTTTTATTTTATGTTCTGCATCAGGTGCTTTTCCTGTATGTGTGTATCTGTGCATCTCTGGTGTCCTCAGAGGGCAGAAGTGAGGTGGATTTCCTATAACTGCAGTTGCAGAAGATTGTGAGCCACCTTGTAGGGCTGATGGTAGGTCCTCTGGAAGAGCAGCCTGTGATTTTGACCACTGAACCATTATCTCTCCTCCCAATACAGCAGGTTTTAAAATGGTACAAAAAGAGAGATGGTTCAAGGTCACAGGTTCTAGAAATTGTTGACTTGATTTTGACAGGTTGGACACCAGTGGACAAATGGACCTAGGTGGTGGAAAAGGACAAAATCTACTGCCCTTTAGCAATAGCGGTCTGATTTATGCATACATTGGAAAGAGTTTCAGTTGGCACTATCAGGGCTACTGGCCCAAGCTGTCAATAGGACATATCATCCCAGCCTTTTCTTGTTGTTTATTCATTATTATGTGGTCTTTGACCTAACTTCTTGATACTAGAAATCCTGTTATAGTTTGAGTGATAGGAAGACAGCCATGGGAGCACACTCAGCTTCCATGCTGCATAAGGAGCACTTTGCTCTTCCCCAACTTATAAAATCTGGAAAATGGGTCTTGCATTTGTGGTAGGCAATAGAACATTTATCTCTAGGATGGATCTACAGACAGATGTGAACCTCAAAGCGAATAGTCATGCAGGTATCCGAATTGAGAGCCCTTAATGAAATATGGGACCAAAATTCAAAAATCATTATTGATTCTTTGGGAATCACCCTCTATCCCGCTCACCTTCCAGTCCCTTCATATCTACTCTTCACCCCTGCAGTGTCAATCCCAAAAAGAAACCCCCACAAAATATTTAAAAACAATACAAAGAAAACAACCACCTTGCTCCCCTGCATCTTCAACACTGCTTTACTTGTCCTGGTGACCTTGGGACCTGCAATGTGTCTCATGCTACACCCTTTTGTTCAGTCAGCCCCACCCACAAATGTTTGTTATAATGAGTCATTTGTCTGGACCAATCTAAGTGCTCTTCTTTTTTTCTTTTATTACCACTAGAGTGCAGCAGCTGAAAAACATCTCCATCACTCTGGAGCTGTTGCTTTCTCTAGTTATGATTATAGAATGATTACATCCTGGTTACACTGTCTGTTCTATAATAAAACTATGCATTTCAGTCTTTGGTTTGGGAAACATCACTCGAAGTATTGTAAAAGTGGGAAAGACCTCCACTTTCTGCTTTTGATGGTGTATTCATTCATTTAGTTTGTTTGCTTGAATTTTTTAGAGAATTTCATACATGAGCAATATGTTTCCATCATTTATACCCTTCATTCTCTTCCCTTGAATTCCTTTTGTGTACCCCCAACTCACTATCAAGTTATGACCTCTTCTTCTTTTAACTACT
>JABTXL010002812.1:2407749-2423588 GCA_025134845.1 Neodon shergylaensis
AATAATGTATGTCAGTGAGTTCAGTCGCTAAATGTTTATGAAAGATGACTGTGTAAAATAAGTCCTGAGGGCACAGAATTTTGTTTGTGAAGAGACAATTTGATAAGAGGTTTCTTCTTTATACCCAATCTCCTATGGAAATACATAGTGTTCACTGTGTGGCCTTCCAGGGAGACTTTTTTGAAGATGAATTTATAGTTTTTTTAAATATATAGTATAATATATAATATATTCCTATGATGCATATGTACTAAAGTAATAAAAATATGCTACTGAAATCCTTTCCCAGCCATACTGCCTCGTTAAATATAATTATGCCAGCACTGGATTTAACAATTACAAAGGTGTTTTTGTCTTTGTGATTTTTGTCATCCCAATCTTTGGAAAACACATTTTTCACACATCATTTAAAATAGTCAGAGAATGTTTTTTATGAGATTCTGCATGTACCTCTGAGATGCAAGCCAATAGTCCCTATAGGAAACCCACTCTCCCTGTTGGTTCAAATAGCATCCGAAGTTTGACCTTGAGGATGTCGCTCAAGGCCAGTCTGTTTCATAAACACTTGCCTGAACTGCATCTAAGAGGGCTATAACCCATGTGGATGGCATTTATAATTTATATTAATTCAGCACTATTTAATTGTTTTGCTTAATGAAATAAGCTCACTCATGTTATACATATGCATTCTGGATGGAAAGTCTTGTGTGATTGTCTCTCAAAACAAACAAACAACAACAGCAAAAATAACTTCCCCCTTGGGAGAAGGTATCATAAACGGGAAAAGGTAAACTTTCAATAGAATGTAAGTATATTGAAATAAAATGTTAAAACATTATCAATTATTATTTGCTGACAATTATAAATATAGGCATAAATTTTACCTGTATGGAGATAATGCAGCAGTGTGCTGTGTATTAGGTCATTTAAAACAGCTTAGGATTCCGAAGAGTTCATATCAAACTGCCTGTCGTTTACTTAACAGAGTGCTCTAAGGCTACAGCTGTCATTTTACTTCTGTGTATCCTCCTTCTGTCTCCCACCTCTTCTTTGTCTCCCTCCATTACTTTCTCTCTACATCCTTTGTTGTTCGTCTTAGGGGTTGAATCAAACACAAACAATATTATTATACATCCCATAAACATATGCTGTATATCCAAGGGATACTAGGTGTTCCCAGGAAACCACACACCTAAACAGAAGCTTCTGCAGTGTTATTTCCCTGCCATGCTGTCAGAGCTGGCATGGCCAAGCTGGCCAAGCAGAGTAACTTGTCAGTGCTTAATAAAGCCCTCCTCCCTTGCAGAGCCAAATGCAGCCTTCCTCCTGAGAACTCTGCAGACGATGATATCTCCCCACTTGGTTTCCATAGCATCCATTCCTGAAGAGCCCTAGAAAGGCCCTTGGTCAGGGCTGTGCTCCCAGCTCCCCTAGGAAGTTGGCAAGCTGGTTTGCCAAAAGCAGATTCTGGGTTCCTGAACTTCCTCTGTCCGTGGTGCTGAAATGCTTAGCTGCAACTCGCGCACACTGATGGGCGCGGTCAGCTTTTTTGGAAAGACTCCCCTGAGGCTGCCTAAATCACAGCTGTGTGTCTGTTACTCACTCACGTTCGCAAAAAGCAGCTAACCTCAGTCTTAATTCGACTCTGCCACTCTGCCGCAGAGCACACTTACGCCGGCGCGATGGGAGGAGACCACGCTAAGGCAGGAAGCTAACAGCAGCTTAGCTCACCTGAGGCCTGGGAAGCTCCCAAGGGTTCTGAGAGCTATGAGCTCTGATCAGCAAAGTCACCGTTTTAGACAGTAGGGGTTCTTTTGCCTTTCCCCTAACACAGGGTTCCGTGGCGTTTCTGTTCCCTCTGATTAAAAGCCAGCGGATTTATTGCAATAAGCCTTCAAAACCGGGAATTTGCATTGTTTTTCTGTGAGCTGACTTCCAGAACAAGCACTCCTCAGCAGCACCCGCCCAAATACCACGGCACTGCGCGCGCCCTCGGCCACCGGATCCTCCCCTTCCAATGAGACTTTGTGGCTCTGTGTACCAATTCTCCTGTTAGGAAGTCCGTGGGCTGCACGCAGCTCTTCTGTTGTCCTCTCTTTCTTGCTCTCTCTCCTCTCTCCAACTCACAGCCTGGCTGGAAAGCTCACCTCTGTTTGCTGAGAAGAAAAAGCCCTACCTTATCCGAGCAAGACTATGCGCAGAACTCGCTTTTCATAGCCACCATAATTTAAATCTGGCAAGGTTGGACACCAGTCTTTACAAGAATGGAGTCGGTAAAACAAAGGATTTTGGCCCCGGGGAAAGAGGGGATAAAGAATTTTGCTGGAAAATCCCTCGGCCAGATCTACAGGTAAGAGAAAGAAGCCCATGCTCACCTGGGGCTCACTCACTATGACAGAGGCCATTTCTGTAAAGCTTGGTTATTTAGCGAGATTGTAGCATGGTGGGAAAGTATTTTTCTTGCTCATTGCTGAATCAAGGCTACATTGAGAACCTATTTGTGAACGGAGGGATGTAGCATTAAATGCACCTGTCGTTGTGTGTGTGTGTGTGTGTGTGTGTGTGTGATTTTGTGTAATTACCTGGGGATTCTCATATCTTCCAACCCAACTCTTAAGCCTCCTTTACAATCTTGAAATGTCCATTCAGCACCTATTCAGAAAGCCTGCTGCTTTTGCTTATAAATTTCCCAAATTTAAATTCCTTTGATCCAGACAGTGAATAACAAAAGCCAAACCCCTTTAAAGAATAAATGTCAGAGACTAATAACAAAAAAAATCTAGATCTCTGCTACAAATAACATAGGGAGGAATCTCTCTTGGGAAATTCTGCATTGAATGAAACAGGATCACAATCTATCAATAGTTGATCAATGATGCTTCTCTCTTGATCCTAAAATGCCATTTATACATGCATATGCATTTTTGTTTGTTTGCTACACATTTTTAGGAATCTGTCTCTTGTGTGGGAAATGTCACAAAAATTTAAGAACAATCAGAACCATAAACTGCAAAATTATTTTGAAAGTAATAGAAAAATGTTTAAATGCTATGCTTTTCATAATCATCACTAAGCATTCTATAGTTGGTATGATTCAGGTCCTGCTAGATGTGTTATATCTTATATGATATAAGTTTTTTTGTTAGTGATATAAGCAAAATAAATGAGACAGCAGAGAGAGTAGGAAAATGGATTTTGAAAAGCATTCATTTTTACATGTGGAAAATGAAGCCTTGGCTTCAGTGAGAGTTGTAACCCAGATGACCAATGTACATCTCTATTTTTCACGTGGCTTGTTTTGGGTGGGCTTCAGCAGGCACCATCACGCACCTCTGCGGCAGTAGATGCTGCAAGCACCCTGCAGTCTTACAGCTGTTTGAGACCTCTATGAGGTCGGAAATTCGGGTGCAGAGTTCAACTTTGTAAATGTTGGTATACAAAGTCAAGGCAAAATAATCAAACCCACTAAATTTCTTCTTTGTATAAAGAAATGCCTTGTTTCTGATACTTGGGTTGCATATCTGTGATAAACACCCACATAGTCTATCCACAGACACATTAATTACCTATTCTGTAGTGGAATTTGATACAATTTGAAGAGAGCTTCAAGTTTCTTGGCAGCCATAGTCCAAGCTATAATGTTAAAATTTTACAGACTTCACGAGTGTGTGTGTGTGTGTGTGTGTGTGTGTGTGTGTGTGTGTAAAATCAATGGTGCACCATTTAATGATGGGTATAGGATTTAAAGTACCTACAAGAGGGATTGAGAAAAAGTTGACCAATTGTGTTGATATATCAAAAATACCAGTCTCATTGAGAGAACGCTATTAATTTTTAACCTGTTCTCTTATAAAAAATTGCAATTTTTATGGATGTGGTAGATATGAGAACAACATCCTCTTTTCTCAGGGATATTCTAACACTCCAATCCTCTTTTCCTTCCCCAGTCCTACAAGGATCAGAATTGATTGAGAAGAGTCAAATCTTATGAAATAAAATGAGATTTCCTCTTAGTGGTACAGAAGGTGGTGTGGGTGCCCCTTGGTAAATCCGGAAATCAAATTTTCTGTGTCTGGAAATGGGCCCGCAATATTTTTCTGTGTGTTGTAGCTGAGATAGTAATGACGCAAGATTGTGACTGATTAATTATTCATGTTGTAGGAAGGAAGCTGAAGTGTCAGACATATGCTGCGGAGACCTTTGTTTCTAACAGGAGTAAAGAGGAGAGAGAGAGAGAGAGAGAGAGAGAGAGAGAGAGAGAGAGAGAGAAAAGCAAAAGAGGGAGGGAGAGAGAGGGAGAGAGGGATGGAGGGAGAGAGAGGGAGGGATGAAGAAAGAGAGAGGGAAGGATGGAGGGAGAGAGAGAGTGAAGGATGGAGGGAGAGAGGGAGGGAGAGAGAGGGAAAGAGAGAGGGAGGAAGGGAGGGAGGGAAAGAGAGAAAGAGAGAGAGAGAGAGAGAAGGGGAGGGAGTGATGAAGCAGTTCACCAAGGTAGAGGATTGGGAAGTGTTTGACAGGGTAGGATCAAGGAGATGCACCTGGATAGAGTTGTCCCTAACCTGTCAGGCCCTTCTCACGCCCTGGAGTTGAGGAAAGGACCCGCAGTAGCCTGGATTAAAGCACCTATGAGCCAGGGAGGGCATCCAGCAGGGGACACTCTTTTCCCAAACCTCTCCCTTTCACCCTGGTGACCTCAAAAGTTAGGGCCAAGGGAATGTGAATGGAGATCAGAAAGATGATAGAACTAGGGTTCCCTGAGTTAGGCCTGAGGGTATTAAGGTGTAGGTGCTTCTGCCCAGGAAGGAGTGTAGAATTTCACACAATTTAAGAGTGTCTAAGCTCCGTATTCCCAGCATTCTAACTAATCAGCAAGAAAGAGGTCAGAGACCAACTCGCTAGCTCCTGAGGGTTGAGAAAACTGAATGCTGGCTGAGCTTAGGGCATCTTTGTCCCCTAAATTGTCTGGGGGAGGTGCCTAACAATAGGCATCCTTGCTTCTTAATCTGATGCCCAGGGTACTGGAGAAGAAACAAGACACCGGTGAGACCATTGAGCTGACAGAAGATGGCAAGCCACTAGAGGTGCCTGAAAAGAAGGCTCCACTGTGTGACTGCACCTGCTTTGGCCTGCCTCGCCGCTACATCATAGCCATCATGAGCGGCCTCGGCTTCTGCATCTCCTTTGGCATCCGCTGCAATCTGGGTGTGGCCATTGTGGACATGGTCAACAACAGCACCATCCACCGCGGAGGCAAAGTTATCAAGGAGGTGGGCATTGGCAAAGCCCCAGTGGGAACTCCCTCCGCTAACCACTCACCTGTCTAAGCTTGTTTTACCCACTGGAACCGAAAGGTTTGCATGTTGTCTAAACCTTCCCTCGGTCCATCTATTCTGGAAAGGACCACTAGAGTGCTATTATCTCCCTTTTTCGCTAGGTTCCCGGCCTTTCCTCGCTCATTTGCAAGGCATAAAATAGTGTCTAGCTCACTAGATTTGTGTAAAGAATGACCAACCAAGAGCTAACAATGCCTGTTAAATCTAAAAAGAAATATTTTTCTTTAACTGGAAAGTGTAGCATCATCAAGTTCTCCTGGCTCCCTTCAGATCAGTCCCTCCCAGGAAGAAACAAAAAAACTTGTTATGTTATCTAACTCAAACAAACAATAAGTCCTGCAGTCAAATCACCATATGAATATCAGGTTTGACTAGCAGATTTAGGGATTGTATAGGACTCTGGCTGGTAGAGAAGATGCTGGGTGGGGGAGTTTAAGAGAGGGCTTGCTGCAGTATGCAGCAGTGACGCGGGTTGGGAGAGGGCGAGCTGAAGGTCACAGAGATCTATCCATTTGATTGCAAAACTAGGGAACCTTCTGAGGAGCCAAACTAGAGTCCCTGTCCCCACCCCCACCCCGGGAGCCCAAGATACTCAGGACATTGTCATTGCAAGAGAAATAACGGCATTCCCAATTACCTGGGCAAGGTAAAAGCTTAGACCTTTACAGTATTCAGTAACTTACAGATGTTTAGCCCCAGTTTTATGAGAGTCGCATCTTGTGCTGTGGACCAGTGTGGTCTGGGCGCAGTCAAGGCTTGAGTTCACACAGCTCTGAAACAGAACCTTAGACGCTGCCCTCTCCCCGCCACCACACAACCTTCTCCAATCTCTCTGCTAGACTGTCCCCAAACTCTTTTGTCCTGCCCACCCAGATTTAGAAGGGACACCCTTTCCGATCCCTTCAAGCCTTCACCCCGCCCTGCGTGCCTCTTGAGGGTTACATTTCATTCTGGGGATCACTCCACTACTGCATTTTTACTGGCTGACAACAGCCAAAAAAAAAAAAAACCCTTAACTAATATTCGTTTCGGAGAATCCAAATGTCTTAGTCCAGTTAAGGAGGTCCTAGGTTCACTGACCACAGTCCAGTCCGCGAGGAAGCTTGGCGGCCCGTATTTCATCGGGAATCACACCTTTCTTTTAAAAGGAGTCCCTCTTGTCAGCAGCTATTTTGTTACAAAACGAAAATTAGGCCCCTGACCTCGGTATTGCAGAAAATGTCCTGCGTGTTTAAAGGTTCATGGCACACAAACCTCCAAAAAAGAATTAGGAATGCTGACTCTGCTTTGCCACCCCTGACCTGTTTTTTTTTTTTTTTTTCTTTTTTTTTTTTGTGGTTTTCCTCTGTTCCTATAGAAAGCCAAATTCAACTGGGACCCTGAAACCGTGGGGATGATTCACGGCTCCTTCTTCTGGGGCTACATCATCACCCAGATTCCGGGTGGATATATCGCATCGCGGCTGGCTGCCAACCGGTAAAGCTGCGGGGAGTCTGTGGTTGGGTCTCCCGGCTCGGCTCGTATTCGCGCAGGTTCTAGACCGCCTGGGGAGTTTGGAAACTCCCTGAGGGCGTCTCCTTGTCTCTGAACACGCCTCCCACGCTGCAGAACTCCAGTGGAGCCTTGCTGGCTGAAAGTGCTAAGGTTTTTCAAGACCTTCTTTCTACAGGAGTAGGCCAAGGCTTGTTAGAGAAGTGTCCTCATAGTATGCGACTGCGCGCGCGCGTGTGTGTGTGTGTGTGTGTAGGGGTATTTGTGTTGGATGCTGCAAAAAATGGGGCGGTGATGTAAGGTACACAAGTGGGAGAAGAAGGGAGTGCTCAGACAGGTGCCGGGGTGATTCGGACCTCTGTCAGGGCGCGGCAAAGGCTAGCCCCTAACAGAGCCCACAAGGTGTTGTGAGCCTGGAGGATTTGTTTCTATGGAGCCAGGCGGGCTCTAGGGCTCTTGGGGTGCGATTCCACCTGTTAATGAACTCGGTGCTTAGGGGCGGGAGTGAGCAGAGCAGCTCAGCTGAGTCCCAGGGCCTCTGGCTTTCAGTCATACAGCGGTGGCGGGAGTCAAGGTCCTAGCGCCTTCTCTCAGGGGCACCCCTCCTCCAAGATTCACCTACAGAGGCACCGGCGGTATGAGTGAAGATACCAAGGAGCAGGGCATGACTACCGGAGGACTACAGATATTTCTTAGCATAGTAATTTGCTATAGTAAATAGTGTAGTTTGCTTCACTGAGTGTATTTTAATGAGAAATCAAACCAACAAAGCTAAATGTCTCTCTGCGTCGGAACCCAGGCTGAGCATTGTTGTCCCCCGGGTTCTGTGGCTTACAGATGCCACGTAAAAATTCGTGGGTTTTCTTGAGACCTCTGGCATGTAACGCCTCCCCTCCTCTACCACACCAGCGAAGTGGTCAGCACCTGTAGGCTTTGGTTCAACCTTTCTTCCGAGTGCTCACCTGCATCTCCTGGCTCCATCCCCAGGCTTATTCTCCAATGCAGACTGAAGAGGCTGCATGGTTCCCAGGCTTCCAGCAAACATTTTGGAATTTTATTTTAGTCGTTTAGATCGTACAGTGGCGATTTCAGGGCGGCTGATCAAAATGTCAAATGGAGAGAGACTAGTTAGAATATCTTTTGAGTATTATCTACAAGGGGTGAAGGCGCCCAGCACTCGAACCCAGAAGGTGGCTCCCTCCCCGGTAAAACAAAGCAAGATTAAAAGACTAGCTACATAAAAATCCCAATTTTATGGGCTCAATAAGGAAAAATTTAGTAGGAAGAAATTTTTAAAGAAAACATTCACTTTGTTGACGCTTAGTGATTAAGAACACATTGCAACATTCTGCGTTTTGCAAATCTGTAATAAAATTTTCCCCAAAATTATTGCTTAAAATGTATATTTTTTCTGAAAGTTACTATATATACATGAAATATTTTTAATTCAGGAAAAAAACAACAGAGAATTCACTGATAAATGGATAAATAAATAAATCATTCCAAATGATATCAAAAATCTCAACTCGAGGTCATAATTACGATAACCTTGCTTTGAGAGTTGTGGCAGACTGAGTTCTCTGCTTGCAAAAGGTAAATGGCTAAGGAGTTCCTGTCAGGAACAAACACCAAGGATTCCAGTCTTTCCTGTTTGGGACAGCAGAAAAACAGGTTTTTCCGATTTATTTTCTTTTATTTTATTAAGCAAGCTTATTGCAAACTTTGAAGTCCCGTTTACCAAGGATGAGCGACTGACTAGGTACCAGATACCAGGGGGGTTTTCTTCAAAGGAAAAACTTGGAAGCTTTAGAATTCTAATTTGGATCCAATTGTTGTTACCTTTAAACGGATATTCAAAAGACAGACTCCATACCTCCAAACATGATAATTTAACCCCTACTAGCCTGAGGAAGTTCACAATGTAGCAAAGTATCACGAAGATACACATTTAGAGAGATACACTTCTCAGAGCTTTGACATATTTGCTTCAGTTTTATAATTCAGCAAACCTTCTGAGCAGGCATAAGCTTCCTGTGAAAATAGACCAAATGGCGTGGACATTTTCTTTTCTACTGATAAAAGCCTTACTTGATCAATAAGAAAAAGCAAAACCTATCTTAAGGGAAGATGATCAAAATCATAAATAATGCACCCAACCAGATGCTTCTGTTTTTAAATGTGCTTTGAATGTTCATACGTAAGATTTTGTCCCAGAAAGCTCTCTACACACGGATACACGACACTTTTGTAGAATTGATTGGAAAAATGAATATCTCCTGCCATTTTTCTGTTCCCAGAAATAGCAAAACACCATGGGGTAGGTCTTTGCTACTAGAGACCCACCAGCCTGTTCATTCACGCTCACGCTGCTGCTTGCTCCTCCCCTTTCTCCTCCTCTTTCACCTCCTCCTCCTTCTCCTAGGCTGAAATTCCCCTGGGCCCAGAGGATAGCTTCTTTTCCCTCTTGCCTTAAAGAGGCTCTTTGGAAAGTGTTTGCCCTCGCTGTTAGTGAGGAAGAAGCTGTGTGGTGACAGTTGGAGGAGCAGGGGTGGGGGGAGCTCCTAACTATGCTCTCTGCTCATTTCTCAATGGAAAATAAACAGCACATTAGACTTCTCCATTTTCTTGATAAGTGAAAACAGCTTACTCTTGGTCAGGATTCCGACTCTGGGTCTTTTTATTGATCAAATTCTAAGTCTTTTTCTTTCCTGTTCATTAAGAGGAGTTGCTGGGGGAGTCAGGAGGGAAGACATTCAGTCCAATGGAGCACTTCTTACACTCCCCCTCCCTTTGTTTCTCCTTGAGTCACTGTACTCAGTGGAAGAAGACTTCGGTCACCTCCAGGGAGGGCCTTTTGCTGAGCTTTCAAAGGGAGACTCCTTTTAAAATCCCTAATGCTTTAAGATGAGGACATATTTAAAACAGTGATGGAAATGTTGGGGCAAATCAGTTTTCTTCCAAATAGTACAGGGCACCTGAGATGGTGGGTTAGATGCTGATAATGTAGAGCCACCCAGGCATGTATTTGTCCAGTGTCTAGGCTATTGTAGGGGGCTGTGGCAAATGTTTAATTACAGGACCATAACCAGATTTTTTTCGGCGGGGGTGGGGGTGGGCGCGACATAAATAAAGAAGGCCAAGGTGGATACATTTTCAATGTATAACAATGTAACTGTCCTTGCCAGTATTACTAAAACCCTTTGTAGACATTCCCCCCACCTGTTCCTATCCTGTCCAGCTCACACTGTACTATACCCACCAGCAGGATCACAAGGCTATCTTGTTCTTCCCTTGGTCCAGTGCCTTCTTCCTTCCAACAGGGTTAGCTACATCATTGGAGTCTTATCTGTGCTTCTTTTTTGTTTGTATTTTCATGGTGACATCTCTGCCATTTTGAAGATTATCCGACCATGATGCATGTTTGTTAAAGAAACCAAATGAGATTTAGTCTCCAAAGCCAAACCTTATAGCTTCAAGATCCTGAATATGTTACTTAATAACTTCCAGGCTCAAGAGTCTTCCTTCTTTCACCTTCTTGTCAAAACCAAAGTGCCTACTTCATTTTGCTGTCCTGACAGCTAAAAGAGAGGGTACATATGGATGTGGGGAGGTATTCAGAACTATGTAATTGATGACTGCTTGTTGCTGATATAAACCTAAATTTTTTAAAAAAAAATGAAGGGACATACTCTGTGATCATTAATCTTAAAATTCAGTTTTTCTATCAGTAAGGTAAATGAACTATTTCCACTGTGACGGTAATGTCCATGTTCATGTGTTGTATTTCTGCTTTAAAAATCAATTCTCTCAAACTGATTATTTAGAATTAGATTATTGTTCACTAAAATTATACAAGCCTCATCTGAAACTTGAAAATGGCTATTTTTAAAATAGAAGTTTCAGTCAAACATGCAGAGAGTGCTGGGAATTCTGTGCATTTTATCTTTGAGTTCTAGTCGGGGTAAGCACATCTAGAGAAATTCATTGAAGTTAGGGGTTAGACTTCTGCTTTGAAGGCTGCAGTCATTTCTCTCTTCTCCTGTCCTCTAAGGAAGATAATCCACAGTGCATTATTTTGTCTTTATAATGACTTCTTCTGGAGAAAAGAAAAAGGTTTTAATTTTTAAAATGTTTGTTTGGCTAAGAGAAAGCGAGCCGTACTTCTTGCAGCATGGTCTTCTCCTCTGACAAGGGGTCCTGTTAAAGCTGGACAGAGTTCATCAGGCCCAGGCCCCCATTTTACAGAAATAAACATGAAATATAAAGCCAAGGAGGGGGTAATGTCCATCTTGCAAAGAGACCCCGTCAGGCTCCTGTACTGCAGGAGCACAAGCTTATTCTACAAGGAGTGTCATATCTCTGCATCCCACTGTGGGCTCCATTGTGAGGCTCACTTACAGCATCAGACTGAGCCATCTGCTCCTTGAATGATGACTCCAATCTGTCATGCCTCAAATCCGGGGATAAATCCATGAATTAGAGATCACATGCCCAAGGGATCCTTGGTATAGTTTTTTTTTCCTTTTTGAGCAGAAGCATACACACTGTGTGTGTATGTGTGTGGGTGCTTCTCTCTGTGTGTATGTCTGTGTATATGTGTCTTTGTCTTTCTATGTGTCTCTAGTGTGTGTTTCTTTCTCTGTGTGTATGTGTGTGTATGTATTTCTCTCTGTGTGTGTGTATATCTGTGTATACATGTCTATCTATGCCTCTAGAGTGTACATGTGTGTGTGCATGTGTGTGTATGTGTGTTTCTCTCTGTGTGTATCTCTGTGTATGTGTCCTCTCTCTCTCTCTCTCTCTCTCTCTGTGCATCTGCGTGTATGTGTGTTCCTCTCTGTAAGTGTGTATCTCTGTGTATGTGTCTGTCTGTCTGTCTGTCTGTCTGTCTCTCTCTCTCTCTCTCTCTCTCTCTCTCTCTCTCACTCTCTGTGTGTGTGTGTCTGGGTGTCTTGGCATCTAAACTTCTTTGCCACAGTGTGATTCTGTTCTTTTTTCTGAAGAGATAGATTCCATGCTTCACAGTAGGCTCAGAGGATAGGTTGAATTTCTGCAGAAAAGAGGCATTTATTTCTCCTCCCCACTCACTCATCCCTTTGCCCAGCTGGGCCCCTGGAAGATTGCCCCATGACTATAAGAAATTTAGACGTTTTATGTGCAGAAAAGAAAAGATTCTTCTAGAACTCCATTCATTTTCTTAATGGAAAAGAGGCAATAATAGAAAGCATGGAGATGAAACATCCAAATGCTTGCCTTAGAACTTTTACCAATGTGCATTTTCCTTAATAAAAATAAAACACTTTTAGTAGATTTTTTTCTTGCTTTCCTGATTCTAAAGAATGTTTTGTCAGTTTGATTTTTATAAAGAGATGAATGACATTTTTAGGGCTAACAACTTCACATTATCTCAGATCTAGGTCTGGACAATTTTTTTCTAAGTCTTTTTCCATCTGAGAAATCAAGCATCAATGATATATTCAACTAATAACATATCAGAATGAGCTCTGGGAATGAGTTCCTAAGATCTGACACCAATCATACAAAGTCACTGTAACCTATGTATCTATCTCTGTATGCATCTACTGGTGTCTTTTTTTCTTTTCCAGCATCTATTTTTATCTTGCATCCATCTATTATCTACCATATATCAGTATCAAATTACCATATATCTATTATTCATGTGACTCTTCTCTTCCTCTGTCTCTACTCACCCTTTCACTAAAATGTCAACCTCCAGATGCAGTTTCTTAGCCCTCAGTGAGAAATATTTTCAATCTTTTCTACATGAGAAAAGCATTTAGACTTCAAGCAAAGAGATTGCTGCAGGGGACCATCATCCTTCGGGATGGAAGTGGTTTCTAGGTACCCAGTCTTTATGTGGCCAAAGGTTAGCTTTTCTATCTCACTCACCTAGTAGCCAATCACACATCTAGCTGCTTTGCCATTGTGGGCCCGATAGGTTAGGTATCTGGGGTAATGGAGCCTTTTATTATTTTTTCTAACAAAAGAAAATACCCTTTACCACAAGATGAATGATGGAACGATAGGCTGGAGCCGGGAGGAGTCTCCAAGGACTTGCACATGCTTTGCTGACAGAGGCCTTTCTCTCTCTCCATTCTACAAAACCCTTGCCCCCTCCCAGCTCTGGTTTCTACATTGCACCGGTCGGCAGAAGCACTGCAGCTTCTGGGTGGGGGAAGCGCGGGGCGTTTTGCAGGAAAGTCAGGTAGGCAGCTGGTAGGATAATTCTCCCGCTGCTTTATGCCACCACTGGGGCAGTCTAATTTCTCTGTCATGAGTGATGAAGTCGTTTTTACAACTTAATGATGTACCAAGGGACACAGAGGGCTGGCTCCAGCCTGTGAAATCCTCTTTTTTTTTTCTTTTAAATATGAGAACAGGCATCAGATGTGACAAAGGGAGGGGCCCAGGCCCCAATTTGATTAGATTAAATAGATTAAAACTGCCTGAATCAGTCTATTCTTGCAAACTCTGCAGGAGGGGATTAGTCCCACACCTGGGGTGAGAACACGCGTCTCCTCTTAAGTAACAAGCCAAATGGCAGCAAGTTGATTGTCTTAGGGAAGACAGATGTCCATTGCAAGGGTGACAAGCCACCAGTTTTTCCTGTCTGCAGGGCAAATCTTTCTGGGGTCCAGGTGATTCTCCAGGGTATTGGGGGCACAAGATCACAGAAATGTATAAAACTGAGAAATTGACGTCTCGCTCCTGGCAGCCGAAGTGCATGTTAATCACGCATGGGTCGCTTATGATGTAGGTATTGTTGGCATTTGCAAGGTTTCTGGTACCCATAGAGGCGCCGAGTCTCCTCCTCTCGTTATTCACAACCCATCCTGCGCAAGACGGTAGAGTGGGAGATTATTCCACGCATAAGGGAAAATGGAATGTGGGGGAGGGGCGGGGAGAGGAGGGGAAGGGAAAGAATATGATCAAAATGGCTTGTATGAAATTCTCAAAAAATTAACACGCTTAAAAAAAAGAGAGAAATAGCAGTGTGTGTGCGCGCGCGCGCGTGCAGGCGCGCCTGCGCGTGTTTGTGTGTGTGTGTGAGTGCCTGTATGGGTGTATATTCACAAGTGTAACATGGAAGGGAACCCAATAGAAATTAGTTCTTCACCTGAAAGGACTCAGAGAATTCATTTTGTCCTTGTTATTTCAGCTAAATAATGAGAAAACCAAATTTAATCTGTTTTTGTATAATTTATCACTTTGAAAAACAACTTAAATAAACAAATGTCCTTCATTTTATGTCATAGATTCTCATATTGAGCTTTGAAAAAATTAAGAGCACCACACCCATAAGTTTCTAATGCTTTTGTACAGCAACGAAAATAATTACGCATTAGTTGATAAATTTCATTCCATTTTGTTCTGCTTCAATTTCTCACAGCCTTATCTGACTGATAACCATACCATGTGTGGGTTCCTGTGTTAGAAGTTAGCTATGAGCTATCAAAAAGAAGGCTAAAAACAACACAAAATGCCTAATTTAGATCTATCTCACTATATACATATATATTTCTATATGTATTATATATATATTCTAAATATATATTTCTATTATATTTTATAAATTTATTTAGTAAAGAAAGTTCTTTAGTTCATTGTGGAAATGTGTATTTACTGGAAGCTTTTATTTACAGTTTAGGATTCCAGTATACATTTAAATAAATGATAGTAACATAAATACATTTTTACATGCTGTGGAGAAATGACTTTTACAATTCAAAAACTAAAGATGAACCAAATTGGCAAACATTTATTTCAGGTATATTTTCTTTCTTTTACAAATATTTTAATATAAAGTTGAATATTTCCTTGCTCATTCTTCACCCTCACATAGAGAAAAAGACAGTCAACATTAAATTAGTTTCTTTATTTAGAAGAATTACCAAGCAAACAGAAAAAAGAGCTAAGACCTTGAATATAAATTCAAATTCAAAGATTAATTTATAAATATGTAATTGGTTAGTCATATTACCTTGTATTCTTCTACAACACAAATTCATTAAAATGTTCTTAGATAAACTATCTTGTTTCATGTTGTTAAATGCATTTGATTAATGGAAAAAAACATTGAAAGCACACTTTAAAGGAATTTAAAAACACCAGGATTGTGAAATCCAGTTCCTAGGTGTAAAAAAATCTGTTCCTGGCCTGAGGATGCCTGACAGTAATGTCACTTAATGTAAACACTGAAGAAGGAAAGAGACTTCACATCTGAATAAAATATAAACAAGAATCTAGCTCTTAGGGAGCAAGAGAGGTAGATGCCTCAGAACTTGTGAGCACTTGCTGTTCCTGAAGAGCACCTGGGTTTGGCTCCCAGCACCCACCCTAAGCACCTCAAGGTGGCCTGGGATTACAGTCACAAGTGATCTGCCTGCCTCTAAGAGCTCCCGCACACAAGCCATACACATAAACTCCGGTAGGCACACACACTTAAAAAGAGTTCGTACATTCCTTTTTATAAAGAATCTAGCTTTTAGTCAAAAGCAAGGAAAGGTGGAGTCAGCCCCTCTGAGTTGGATCACAGGAGCTCTGGGAAGGAGGAGGGAGCAAGTGTGCTCAGGAAACTTTCCAGGTGTGTGACTGGTTACTTAGCAGGGGGATTTATCCCCTTGTATTCAGGACTATAGGAGGGTAGGAAGCAAAAGAAATGCAGGTTACAAACCTTCTTCCTAGTTGTTATGCTTTTCCCAAGAGGAACACATTGAATTAAAGGCAAACACAACTGCACACATCACTTGTGTGTTCTTGTCTTCCTTTCTCACATGGCCCCGTATGAAGGGTGTCTTGACACTTCATTTGCTCATGAGAGAAACAAGCACAGAATTAGCTAAGTTACTTTCTGTAATGCAACCAAAGATTAAGAGATGGAGCCAGGTGTGACCCCAGAAGGTCTGATTTCGAGTGATGTTCTTTGCTAAGCACACTGTTTCTCTCAACTTAATCATGTGGTTGGTTTGTTTTTATTGTTTTGAAACAGAGTCT